>JARGCV010000925.1:0-227500 GCA_034064705.1 Bothrops alternatus
TAGTGTTTAACCCAGCTGTACCTACTCTAGCTTTCACCAGATCCATAGTTCCCTTTATTCCGTTCAGTTGCGTTTCCTGAGGAACTGATCAAGAGACACAAGTTGCCTTCAGATGTCTGGAGATTCTCAGTCATCCAGGTCATAGTTATGTGGGAAGTCAGCCGCCCCCCCCCCCGAGAAGGAAACATTAAAAGGGCAGAAAAATATATTTCCTCCAAGAATCTTAAAAGAGGCAGAAAAGCATGCCCAGTTTTCTTTGATAGCCCCAGGTCTCCCTCCCCCAAGCAGAAGCTGTACAAATGCAGATGTAAACCATCAGGAAAGTTGGAGCTAGAAGCTTAAGAAGACAAAGACACCTAAAATCTGCATAGGTCACCCAGACTCTAGGAGTCATTAACCCCAGCACCAGGAAAGCAGGATATGACCTTTGGTCATAATAGGACTAACCCATCACCATCAAGAATACCAGAAAGGCACACCCAGACTCAGGTCAGACTATGTGACACAGGAAATACAAAGCCTAAAACAGGAACAGGAAACTGTTCCAAACAAAAGGCTTCAGTGGGTATAAAAACCTACTTCCCACATGTGCTCAGCCCTTCTTTTCTCTCCTGTTTCCTCCCAGAAACATCTTTCGGTCTGGCTCTTCAATAAACTGCAACTTTCTTTTTAAAGCAGTCGCCATGTTGTTTATTTATCCCCGGCTTGGATGAACCGGGATGAAGACTTTTCCTTCAACAGTTGTCTCAAAGGTCCTTTTTTCTTCAAAAGGCAAGTGGACTGTTTTTTTTTCCTTGAGGAGGAAGAAGAAAGAATTTCACTTCTCATCTAAGAAGCTTCATCAGTTCTTATGGTGTTTGGGGGGAGGGGAATGGAAAGATAGGTACCGACAATTGAGAGTAGATGGTGGGAAGATGGAAGGATATGTTCTGACAGGATGGGTGGATGGGTGGAAGGATTGTATTTCTTTGCAGTCATCAGGTCATTAGTATTCTCCCTGAGAGTTCTTGAGGCCTGACATGATAGCAGTATTCCAGAATTTGAGGGGCTGCCACAAAGAAAGGGGGGGTCAACTTATTTTCCAAAGCACCAGAAAGCAAGACAAGAAACAATGGATGGAAACTAATCAAGGAGAGAAACAACCTAGAACTAAGGAAAAATTTCCTGACAGTGAGGACAATTAACCAGTGGAACAACTTGCCTCCAGACGTTGTGGATGCTCCACCACTGGAGGTTTTTAATAAACGACTAGACAGCCACCTATTTGAAAGGGTAGAGGACCTCCTGCTTGAGCTAAAAGACCTCCAAGGTCTCTTCCAGCTCTATTCTGATTGATTGACCTGGGTCCTCAAGGTTACCTGAATCAGGGTGCAATTGGGTGTAGGATCTTCCTGGAACTGCTGCACAGGCTGCATTGTAGACTGGAGATAGATTGTGTCTTCTTTTTTTCCCCACCCCCGTTGAAGGAGGTGTGTACAATTCTAACATAGATGGATTCTTTCACCCCTCTTTCAAGCCAATGGTCCTCTCTATGATGAAGCTTCTTGGATGAGAAATGTTTTCTTCTTCTTCCTTCTCCTCAAGGAAAAAAACAGTCCAGTTGCCTTTGGAAGAAAAAAGCACCTTTGAGACACGTTTCCTTGAGCTCAATGAAGATCACGCAGCCATGATTAAGACGCCCGTCTAGAAGTAACGTTGGGAATATTAGAAAGACAATTCGTCTCACAGGAGTGGGGAAGAGGGTGACTTGTATGACCTTCAAGTCAGACCGATGAAGCCTGTTCTCCCGGTGGCCACGCAGACGCAGTTCCAAAACCCAACATCTCCTGACTGCTGTATTTTTAACCAGACATGCAGAGCCCTTCAGACAAAGAATCATCCTGGATAAAATAGGAGTGTGGTCACTCTGAGCCTCCCACCCCAAGCCACGGCGAGCCCCCACTCTCAGCCTCTTCTCCTGAGCTTCGTGGTGGTTCTTGGAGGAACCACCAGCTCTTTTCAAAGGCAGAAGGAATTCACCTTGCGAAGATCCTGTGTGAGATACGCTTTGCTAGACCTGCCAATCCTTGGGGGATTCGGCTCTCTGCCCTGGCGAAATGTCTGTCAATGGGAATGGATGGTTTGGTTTATTTATTTGTTAAGATATGTGCACCGCAACTTCTTCACATCATGGGTGAGGTTATAGCAGTGCTCTTGGTAATAGAAAAGACGATGTTGTGGAATGGAGAAAATGTAATGAATGCAGACTTATCCGCTTTAGAGACCTATTCTCATAGCCACTTCTGAATGTGTTCAGAGACCGATGGCAACATGGGGGGGGGAATGACTTCTACACCCCCTCCCCATGATATTGCTCATTCTGCCAACATACCTGAGTTACTGTTGTGCGATTTGTTCTCCTGAAAGGGCCAATCACTGTTTCCGTCGGTAACCTGGCCAACTTGAGGTTCCCATCAGTAACCCGGCCAATCACAGCTGCTGTCGGTAACCTGACCAATCAGGGTTTGTGCCTGGCCAATCATCGTTCCCATCGGTAACTGGCCCAATCAGGCTTCTCTTCCCCTTTCTTACCATCAGTGAAGTTGCCCCTTTGCAGAACAGTTGCCAACGCGCAAAAAAGAGGAGTCCCTCAGATGTGGGCCTTAGTAACAGGGGGCTCTGAGGAAGCACGCGCTGTCTCTGCAAAGAGAAAAATAAATAAATAAGCCACCTTGGTCATGGTTACTTAGCTCAACCACTGAGATAAATTCAAAGGAAATCGGTTCTGAGGGACACCCCTGTGATAGAATACCAGAACAGATTGTCATGCTTCAAATTTAAGTAATTCGGGATGGTTTGGTTTTTTAAGCATCGTTTTCATCTTGTTATTAATTCAAGAGGACTGTGTAAACACCCTTAGATGTGAAGGGGGGGGGGAGAAAAACCCACATTATTATTTTTTTTTACTAGAATTAATTTTCTTTCTTTCTGTTAGTTGTGCACGATTGTGGGGGTGGGGAACTTATCTCGCATGAGACATCTGCCCATTCTCAACGCAGCTTCTGGTTCTTGAGTTGGATCTTGGCAGAACATAGATTTTTAACGATTTTTTTAAAAAAGGCTGCTTGCTTGTGGGGGTTGTTGTCCGTTGTTTTTTAAATCAGATACAAAGTGGGGAGAAGCAATTTGCATTTCGACGTAGGTCCTTTCCTGGCTAACTGCTTTGTTCCTAGGCTGCAGCGGAGACTCGGGAATTGTTGCCAAACGTTCATGGATCAAAGATTTCAGAGAATGGCTCCTCCCATGTCACAAGCGGCCAGCTGTTGGCCCCTTTGCGCAAGGACTGAAGTCCAGAGCCTGTTGCAGGGCAGGGAGGCAGGCTCTCAAGCTTGGCAACTTGGTGTGGACTTCAACTCTCAGAATTCCTCAACCAGCCATTCTGCGGGCAGGACAGGAAGTAATGAATGGAAGATCATTCAAAAGAGATCTAACTTGGAACTGAGGAGGAATTTCCTGACACAGAACAATTCATCAGTGGAATGGTTTCTCTCCAGAAGTTCTGGGTGCTCCATCACGGGAGGTTTTCAAGAATAGACTGGACAGCCATTTGTCTGGAAAGATATAGGACAGTGATGGTGAATCTTTTAGAGACCGAGTGCCCCAAAACCGCACCACCCCCTGCCCCGCTCCGCCCCCTGCTCTGCCCGCTTGCAGGGCTGCCCACCTCCAGGCCTGCCACAGATTGCCCAGGTGGCCCAGCAGCGCCATGGCAGCTACACCCTCCACCCACACCATGAAGCATTAACTGCGCGCGATGGGGTGCAAGGGCAGAGTCTTGTCCCCACTGCCTGGCTGTGCTGCTCTGTGCGGGCCACGCTCAGGGGTGACTCTCCTCTGGGGGGGGCTGCTGATGAGGAGGGGGCTGTGGGGGGAGGCAGGGCTGAGGCCATGGCACATGTTCCCACAGAGAGGGCTCTGAGTGCCACCACTGAAATCGGATCTCCTTCCATGTGTAGGGGTTGGACTAGAAGACCTTCAAAGTCCCTTCCAACTCTGTTCTGGAGACAAACTCCTTGTGTGTCTAATCACACTTGGCCAAATAAAGTATTCAATTCAATTCAATTTAAAAACAACAACAACAACAACAACCAGGGTAAAACGAAAGCTTTGCGACCTGCCCTAGGTAGGCAAAGGGCAACATTTGGCCCCCTTTCCTGATGAGTTTTCAATTACGCCTGAACTGCAGCCAAATCAATAGCACTGTTACTAGCAAGGCCCTGCGAGCTGGGGAATCGGCATGGCTGCGAAGCGTACCGAGGGGAGCCAGTTGGCTGCCAATCAGGTGTCAATCAGCAGAACAAGATGCTTGGATTTGGATGAAGGGACTGGAAGGATTATCATTTTTATCATCCTCTTGGCTCCTCCAGGCTGGCGGAGAGGGGATGGGTGGGCAGGATTACGGGGCTGCAGAATTGCCCATCTGCAGAGGAGAAAGACACACCGATACATTCTGCAGATCCCTGGGCAATCTTTGCGCCAACACATCTGGAGGACCATCAGGGCTGTTCTTCTTATGCTGCGTTCACAAGGTGCTCCCCGACAGGCAAACTGACACCTGTCTTTTAGCCCAATGGTCTGTGCCAATCCAGTCTCAGATGTTTGCTTCCCATGGACAGGTAATCCTTCTCATGGATGCTCAGGGGGGGGGTGGTTCCTCTCCAGATGGCAGTTCAGAGGAGGGTGAGTTTGAGTCACCAGAGGAGAGTGTGGAGCCAAGGATCAGGTCAGGATCGGGGGCTCAGAGAACGCTAGCCTGATGGAGCAGCCTCAGCTGAGTCAATCAGACCAGCAACAGACTGAGGCAGATGTGCTACAGCTGCAGCAAGTTGGCCAGGAGGTTCCAGGTCAGGGGTCTTCAAACTTGGCCCTTTGATGACTTGTGGACTTCAACTCCCAGAATTCCTCAGCCAGGCACACAGAGGTCTTCAAACTTGGCCCTTTGATGACTTGTGGACTTCAACTCCCAGCATTCCTCAGCCAGGCACAAGAAAATCACCAAGTTCAGGGAGCACCAAGGACCTCACAGTCCTTCTTCTCCCCTTCATTCCTCTTCCTCCTCCTCCTCCTCCTCCTCCTGCTATCTACAAACCCCACTCCCTTCTAGCGCTGATGACATTGCCCAGTTGGATCATGAAACATCTGCAAGAAAACAGCCAAGCTTGGAGAACAGCAAGGACTCCACAGCTCAAGCCGGAGCTACAAATATCCTCTTCCAGATAATTAGGCATTTCAAGGAGGGGAATTTCCCCATTTGCCCCCAAGATTTTTTGTTGGGAGGACAATTTCTCCCTGGCCTCAAATGTCTATCCCAGTGGCCCTTTGCTCCTTTTCAAAAAGTTTTTTGGAGGAGGAGGAGGAGGAGGAGGAGGAGGAGGAGGAGGAGGAGGAGGAGAAGAAGAAGAAGAAGAAGAAGAAGAAGAAGAAGAAGAAGAAGAAGAAGAGGAGGAGGAGGAGGAGGGGAGGAGGAGGAGAAGAAGAAGAAGAGGAGGAGGAGGAGGAGGAGGAGGAGGAGAAGGAGGAGAAGAAGAAGGAGAAGGAGAAGGAGAAGGAGGAGGAGAATCCAATCTCTGCCTGTCAGCCCCAGGAAAACAGCTATCCGTTCGGAGTTAATGGGCTTTGGATGAATACAGGGCTATCGACAGGTCGACTGTGTCTTTTAAAAGCCATCTAATGAATTGGATTGTAGGTATTGATCCTGGATTTCCGCTCTGCCCCTCTTATTGCCTCTCTTTCTCCAGGCTGGCTTCATTAAAAACCCACTGTTCTTTTGATCTCTGCAGCGAGGTGGGGGGGTCGGGGGTGGGGGGTTATTATCTATCCATTGGATTCCTGCACCTGCTGTCTTACCAAAGAAATGCCTTTATGGGGAGGGGCCACTGAGGTAGAAGCCCAGGGAGACCCCCCCCTTCCCCTAAAGAAGAGAATGGGCAGCCAAAAGTTTACATCCTAAATCAACTTGGCATCACAAAGTCCCTCCTTGCAGGAATGTAGCAAGTCCCCCCCCCAAAGAGTTTTATTTAGAGCGGTGTTTCTTTAAGAGGCGGGGACTTCAATTCCCAGAATTCCCCAGCTAGCATACCAGCTAGGGAATTCTGGGAACTGAAGTCCAGACTTTTTAAAGTTGCTGAGATTGAGAAAGTCTGGGAAAGCCTGATGTTGAGCTGGCTTTTAAGGCAGCCTGCTGCTCTGATAGGATTTGTTTTTGGGGGGGGGCAGAACCATCTTCTCCCTCCCCCTCAACCTCTCCCTCTCCCCTCCCAAATTTAATGGTCCCACATTTACCAGCTTTTGGGGAAGAATTGAATGCATTTCTAAGCATGAGGGCTGAATGGTTAGCTGCTGAGATTGCTCTTTGACGGTGCATTAGATTTTCTTGTTTGCTGCCATTGTACACTGTGGTCTTTTAAACACTTATTCCTATTGTCTTGCTTATATGTTGGTATGCATTTTATATGCTTATATGTGATGGGTGGCTGTATCAGTTGGATAAATTAAATAAAATGAAATCAAATGTACGTGCAAGAGAAAAAGACGGCTGATGCATTTTGCTTTTTAACGAGTCTTTTCTTCTGCACTTTACTTCTCCCCCCCCCATTTTTCTGATGGTTTATTTATTTATTAGATTTATAACCAGAGGCTGCAGGCCGCCGTTGAAGTCAAACACAGTGCAAAGAACAGTATGATAAAAGCATAAAAAGTGCAAGTCCTATAATAACAATATTAATAAAACGATGTGTGTCTGCATGCTATCAGCCCTTGGATCACCTCCTGGTGTCATGGTTGAGGAATAAATTTAATAAACAAACAGTGCGAAGGAGGAAAGGAACGAAACACACTGCAAGTGAATTTTTCAAGGCTTCGTTGATTATGTTTTATCAGATTGGTGTCAATTCTTAGTGACCACATGGATTGTCTCCAAGATCTGTCTCCAGTCTGACCCTTTAGGTCATTTGAAGCTTGCAAAATGTTTAAGGATGACTGTAAAGACTGCACTCACACTAAATCCTGACCGAATCATGATTTGGTACAGTAGATCAACTCAGTCCTGGCCGTTAATTTTTCAGCAAAAGGAGACCATCAAATGTTCCTGGGCTGCATCGACAGAGAGACAGCATCAAGATCACAAGAAGGGATAGTACCACCATACTATCGTACTGGCAAGACCACATTTGGAATACTGCATCCAGTTCTAGTCACCGTGATAGAAAAAAGATGTTGAGATCCTGGAAAGCATGCAGAGGAAAGCAACAAATATGATAAACGGTCTGGAGGCTAAATCGTATGATGAACATTTGAGGGACCTGGAGAAGTTAAGAAGTGTGTCTAGCTTATTGAACAGAAGGATTGGGGGGGGACATGATAACTGTCTTTTAATACTTGAGGGGCTGTCACAGAGGCAGAGAATAAGAGGGGACTGACTTATTCTCCAAAGCAACCGAGAGCAGGAAAGAAGTAACGGAGGGAAGCTTGTTAAAGAGAGATCCAGCCTACAAGTAAGGAGAAATTTTCTCCGATCTTGGTTGTTTTCTTGCAGATGTTACATTATCCAAACTAGGTAACGTCATCAGTGCTGCTGCTCATATCTAGTTTGGGTGATGAAACATCTGCAAGAAAACAACCAAGCTCAGAGAGCACCAAGGACCTTCATTTCAACCTTGAGCTACAAATATTCTCCTTGGAGAAATTTTCTGACAATGAGAACAATTAATCAATGGAACAGCTTGCTTCCCAGAGTTGTGGGTTCTATGGTCTAAGTTTGGAATTGCAAAGACCCATACAAAGGATTCGCTTGCTATGCTACAGTTCTTCAAAGAAGAAAAAAAATATCATCACATCTGAACAACCCAAATGCTTATATAGGTAGAAAAGAGTATGACGGATTGATTGACCCATCAATACATTTGACGTATCTTGTCCACAGCGGTAGACAGGTGCTCATCAACAGAACAGTCTTGAAATGGTCAAAGCAGAAAGATTTAGACTGAGAGAGGTGATATTGGAGGGAGGAGGACACAGAGAAAATTAAGAGTTCTCCTTGATGGACATCACTACTACCTATCGAAAGAAATCATTAGAGTTAGAGTGAATAACAGACATTGTAGAAATATTAGTGAATAATTATTAGTGCCATAAGCGATCAGGTGTTTGCAGTACGCCAAACCCTCCTATGTGGTTTACACATCACAGTAGCTAAGTTGGTCCATCACACTAAGGGAGAAACTATGATGGCACATTCTGGCTAGATCTGACTAACAATCTTGGTTGGAAAATGATTGGTGGCTCATTACACTGCTTTACCTTCCAAGTTGGCTTGGTTTATGGATCTGGCAGTTAATTCAGTCCATTGTGGGACTAGCAAATTCCCTAGGTTGATTGCACATGTGAATTGTGCCAGTGTTTCCAAACCAATTGTCCTGAGGTTACTTGGCGTAGCTGAAGACAAATGGCCTCGGTTCCCTCAGAGGGTCTGATGCACTCCCAGCCTAACCTGTCCAGCCTCCTCCTCTTCCTCCATCTTCTCTTTCCTGGCAACTCACCCCAGCTGAGCAATAGCTGTATCCCGGCAACCGTCCTAGCAACCAGGAGAGACCCCGCTACTCCAATGGGCAAACAGTTGCTAGGAGACCAACTTCACCTTTCCTTCGCCCATTCCCTGCTCTTGGGGATCAGCAGCCACTGCCTTGCCTGGATGAGATAATGCCCAACCACTTGGCAACCGTGCCCGCAAGGCTGAAGCCCACATGCCACTCCCCCCCCTCCCCAGGAGAGATGCCGAAAACAAACATCTAGAGAGTGGAACAAAAGTGTTTATTCTCTCAGCAGGGAGGGGGATGACTTTGATCAGCAAATGATTTCCAAAAAGGAAGGAAGCAACAGGCTAGCTTCCAGCATTGTTTTGTAAAGCTGACATCAACTGTGCAGGGGTGGGGAGACTCTGCTACTAAGGTCTGTGGCCAAAACTAGGGGGAAATGGCTCTCTCTGACCCCTCAGATTTGCGAGGAATAGAAATAAAAACTTCCCACATAGGGAACTCCTCCATTCTTCCTGTGCCTCTCACGATCATTTCAAGGCTCACCTGCTAAAGAATTTTAACCTTTGTTGAAATGTTTACAGTGTTAATCTTGCAGAGAGAGTTTAGCCTCACATTGTAAATTCCCTTTCTCCATCTCTTAACATGCAAAATGTATAATACAGTCCTGGAGCAAAGTCTCTCTCTCTCTCTCTCTCTCTCTCTGTGTGTGTGTCAAAGTCCCCCACCCCGTTCTTTTATCGGAACAAAGGCTCACGCAAAAGGTAACAATTTACACTGCCAAGCAAAGCGACAGCGATTGTTGAAAAGAATAGCAGTGCATAGTAATTACTCTACTCCTTCTGCCATCCTAGGAACTCAGAAATTTTCCCTCCAAAGGGGAGGAAAGGGGAAGGAAAGGGGAGGAAAGGGGAAGGGGGGGGGCTTTTCATCCGCTAGAGTAGCAGTGCCATCTGCTGGCATTGCACGCCAAATGCCAGCCACTGGCAGAACTGCTACCGGTAGAAGTAACGGCGGAGTAGGCGAGAGGAAGAGCTCCTCTCTTTGGCAGTGTGTTTGTTTTGGTAGAAATGCCAGCGGGTAAAAGAGGGAGAGGGAGAGAGAGAGAGAGAGAGATGGCAGAGCAGGGCCAGGGCCCGAAATGCAGCATTATCCAAACTAGCTTACGAGATCTTGTGGCAGGAAGCCAACAAACTGGCCCGGTTTTTGCAAGAGGCGGCTTAGAAACCCTGCAAAAAAATAACAAAAGTGACGCAGCTTGAGGGTTTTGCAAGTGTGGCCTCCTGCAAATTCCCAAACGCTGCTAGACTTCGAACTCCCTACGTGGCCAGAGAGGAAGAATATTGGGAGTTCTCACGTGAGGGCTGCCGTAATGTAATCTTGTCAGATTGAGACCATTTCAAAGGTTTTGTCCATCTGACCCCTAGGTTTTATTTTTCCTTTCCTTTAACAAAACAGGAAAATCCCAGCACGAGGGATCTCTGCCATGGTCCTGCAAAGTAGATTTGGCTATAAAGAAGTGATCCAAACCAAATCAGATCATTAAGCTTGATGGCCAAAACAAAAACAAAAAAACAAAAACAAAAAACAAATCCAGGCTTTCCTAATTTACCCCAAAGATTTTCTCCACGTTGAAGCTCATTTTCATGGATAGGGCCCATTGTTCCAGTTTGTCAAGATCTGTTTGGATCCCGAGTTTGTCTTCTGGAGCGTTGGCTATTCCTGCCAGTTTGGTGTCATCTGCAAATTTGACGAGTTCCCCTTCAATTCCCTCGTTGATGAAGATATTGAAGTGTACTGGGCCTAAGACGGAGCCTTGTGGTACCCCACTGCTTACTTCTCTCCATGTGGATATAGTGCCATTGAGGACTACTCGTTCAGTAGGGTTTGCCAGCCCGCTACAGATCCATCTGGTGGTGATGTTGTCTAGGTCTAGACGTGGTCTCATGATATTCCCCAGATTTTCTGGAAGTTGCACAAGAGTCGCATGGCCTCCAGAGCTTCCGAAAAATCACCCAAGGATGGGCTCAGCTTTTGTGTGGTTTTCTCAGGCCGCAGAAGCGGTGGGAAAACCTTCTCCAAAGCTGCTTCAAGAGCAACCCACAGCAGCCTCGTCAGACCCACAGCAGCAGTTTCAGGTGGACAATGGGGTCCTGTCCACAGAAAGAGAACTACCTCTGAAGGCAAGTGGTGTGCGGCAAATCCTGGGGAATCACACACATGGACTGATTTTTAAAAAAAATAAATATATAACGAATTGTTTCTCTTTTGTGTATGTATGTGTGTGTGTGTGTATTCACGCCAGCAGAAGAATAAAAAAGGCATTTTCCAAATTTTTGACACGCTGAGCTTAAAAGACTTGCCATCGCCGCAATACATCATTGGGTTGACCAAATAGCCTCCCAAGATCTCGTTTTATTCTCGTTCTCCCACGCCTGCCAAGGTCTCTCTTGTCATTATTCCTGTAGAAGAGAGTAGGCAGAGCTGGAAGGAGGAGTTAAAACGTGTCATTAGCTGTGAGTCGTTGTGTTGCTCCAATACCAATATTACTGGGAGGAATACTGTGGGAGAAGAACAGGCTGAGCTGGAAGGTGGAGTTAAAGGTGTCATCAGCTTAGAATCCACACATTGCCACAATCGAAGTCCACCACACACACCCTTATCTAGTGTCAATTTAGTGCTATCAGTTGACCAGATTCTTGTGTATAAGTGTCAATAAATCATATATGCTGCAATCTTACGAATGGTTCTGATTCTTTGTGTCTAAAATTCCATGGCCACTAAACGGATCCAGCTCTCACCTGGAGATTCTTTCCAATGTTTACGTTTCTTTAGAAGAATGTTTTTTTTCCTTTGGATTTCAGCAAACAGCAGCTTTAGGAAAACCTGCTTAGGTTACACACACACACACACACACACACACAGAGGGACGCTACAATGGTTGTCCTCCTCCTCCTTCTAAAAAAAGGCTTCAAATAATAGGGAAGTGATTTATTGAAATATTGGGGTTTTTTAAAAAAAAGATTCTCCCTGCATATATTAAAATAGTACAGGTATTTGGGGGAAGGGGGGGGAGAAGAAGGTGATTGTAAAATCAAAGTGTATCGTATTCACAATATCCTGTATAAAGGGGTTCAGCCTGGATACCTCGTCTGGAAAAAAAAACACAACAAAAATTATTAGAAGATATTATTGAGGGAAGAGTTTAGAAGCTTTTAAAAGCAGAGATCCCATTAGTTTTTTTTTTAAAAGACATCACCTATGCCTTTTTAGAAAGCCAATCAAGCTAAAAAAAAAAAAATCACAGAAGACCAGAATTGGACGTTTTATCGAAAAGCAACCTTGTCCAAGATATTTTCACCTCTAATTTCTGCTTCTCAAAGAGTGACAGATTTATCCACCTGGTTTTCCAGAGCTATAACCCAGTGTTTCTCAACCTTGACAATTTTAAGGCATGTGGACTTCAACTCCCATCAGAGAACTGTCCAAGGTCCTGATTCACTTGGGTTCACCTAGGTCAGTGTTTCTCAACCTTGACAATTTTAAGGCATGTGGACTTCAACTCCCAGAATTCCACAGCCAGCATTGCTGGCTGTGGAATTCTGGGAGTTGAAGTCCACATGCCTTAAAATTGTCAAGGTTGAGAAACACTGCTATAACCCAACTGTATTGTTAAAGCAACTGAAGCGCCAAACTACTGGAGAATAATTAGGTCATCCCTATTTCAGTTTATTTAAATTTACATGAAAATAACTGGTAAAATTAACTTCCACTCCTGATTCTGCCCGTTCATTTTGGGAGTCTGATCTGTGGGGTGCTAGCTGAACCCAACTGCAGATCCTAGCTTGAAAAAGATGGTGTAATTCAGGTCTGGAAACCCCTATAATTTCCAACCAACACCTTATATTTAAGCTGTTCCTAGATTGGGGAAGGTTGACATCAGCTCCTAGTTTAGCAAGTGTCCTTGGTACAACAGCAAAATGGAATGGAGGACAACTCACACACGGCAACAGCCAAGGAAGATGAATTTTTCAGAAGTACTGGAAGTCCTGGACTTACAACAGTTGATTTAGCGACCGTTCAAAGTTACAACGGTGTGAGAAAAAAAGTGACTTAGGACCATTTTTCACACTTACAACCGTTGCAGCATCCGCATGGTTGCATGATCAAAATCCGGACACTTGGCAACCGACTCGTATTTATCATGGTCGCAGTGTCCCAGGGATCACACGATTCCCCCTTTGTGACTTTCTAACAAGCAAAATCAATGGGGAAGCCAGATTCGGTTGACAACGGAGTGATTCACTTAACAGGTGTGGCAAGAAAGATCATAAAATGGAGCAAAATCCACTTCCCAAATGTCTCGCTTAGCAAACCATTGTGGATGTTAAGTCCAGGACTTCCTGTATCCAATTATGGGCAATGAGATGCTGGAATAAACCACAATCATCGAAACGACTTATGTGGCCCAACAGAGCTTGGAGACATAGAAGGGGAGGAAGGACATTACCTGAGCAAGGTGCATCGGAAATCAGACAAGCGGGCATAAGCATCTCTCTGGTTTCGAACTGTCTCGTTGCTCCACAAACGCTCAGCAACAGCCCCAGCTCTGGGCCTGGACAGGGAGATCAAAAGGGTTTGCTCGATTTGGAGAGTTTATAGGCTACTTTGACTGAACACAAAGTCTCCCTAGACAGCTCACAAATTAATGGCTCACAAATTAATGTTGAAACTCTGGAAAGACTACAGAGAAGAGCAACGAAGAGGATCAGGGGACTGGAGGCTAAAACATATAAGGAACGGTTGCTGGAATTGGGAATGTCCAGTTTAACGAAGAGAAGGACGAGGGGGGACAGGATAGCAGCCTTCCAGAATCTCAGGGGCTGCCCCAAAGAAGAGGGAGTCAAGCTATTCTCCAAAGAGCCTGAAGGCAGGACAAGAAGCAATGGATGGAAATTCATCAAGGAGAGAAGCAAACTAAGAACTAAGGAGAAACTTCCTGACAGAACAATTAACCAGTGGAACAACCTGCCTCCAGAGGTTTTTAAGAAGAGACTGGACAGCCATTTGTCTGAAATGGTTTAGGGTTTCCTGCCTGAGCAGGGGGTTGGACTAAATGACCTCCAAGGTCCCTTCCAACTCTATTATATATATTCTATTCTATTCTGTTCTGTTATTCTGTTCTGTTCTGTTCTACACATCTGTTCCCATAACAAAGGTTAGAATTCTATTATAAATAATGCTGTTTGTTTTCAACATCCAATCGTATTACCGCTACATCAACAATCGGCATACTGATGTCCAGGAAAAGCCAGAGAACATCAAAACGATGGTCCAAGGGTCACGGTGTGATTGCACAAAGGAAGCCGGCTAGGGCATAATGTGAGTTATTTGCATGCAGATATCAAGAGGGCCTTCGTTGCCTTCTTAGGTGTCTACCCTTCCTGCAGACATCCTGGGACCCAAATCTACTATAGGATAGTCGTATCTAAGTTCCTACGCAGAACCACTAAGCAATGTTTCCATCTAGAGCCGACATTTGTGAGCATCAGAAGAACGGAACAGGAGTCAAGGAATGCAAGCTTGGGGGGAGGCAGGCTCACATTTCTACAGAAACATTTTTTTATTTTTTTTGCACAACTGGATTCGTTTGCTATCGGTCATGGGCTGTACAAAAAAAAAAAAAATCTTGAGGAGCAGGAGGAAAAGACCCAACTCACAAAACAGTCAGGTAAGAGAAATTGAGTCTGGTGCCAGAACTGTAATTTGAGAAAGTGTCTCAAGGAAACGTCCCCTGGAGAGGAGAAGAGAATCTGGTTTTGCCAGATTCTGTTGCTGTGACTTAACAATGAAAGTCGTCATAGAATTCGTAATTTTGGTTTCTTAGCCTAGTCTACCTCGAAGGGGGCTGCTACTTCCCCAAGACAACATATAGCTTAGCAAGGCGGACCCAGTCTCTTACCACAGTCTTGGGTTTAAATTGGTTGCATCCACATATTCGCCCCACATACAGGCTTCTCCACCAATAACCAGCTTTTTTTGTTCTGCGCTGCCTGTTGGAAGAGACACTAATGTACTTATTTATATCCTAGCCAGCTTTTATTAATTTTACAAATAACTCAAGGTGGCAAACACTGCCAGCACACCTTCCTCTTCTCTACACTCCCCCCCCCAAAGAAACCTGTGAGATAGACTGAGCTGAGAGAGAGAGAGGGACTGGCCCAAAGTCATCCCACTGGTTTTCATGCCTAAGGCAGGACTAGAACTCACCATCTCCTGGTGACTGGTCTAAAGTCACCCAGCTGCCTTTCATGCCGGGGGGGGGGGGTAGAACTCACAGTCTCCTGGTGATTGGCCCAAATTTACCTAGCTGGATTTCATGCCTAAGGCAGGACTAGAACTCAGAGTCTTCTACTTTCTAGCCTGGTGCCTTAACCACTAGACCAGTGGTTCTCAACCTTTTTCAGGTTGAGACCCCACTTGCCCCGCCCATGCGTGGCGTGACCCCGGTGCGACCCGGCGCGCGCACAGGGCCGATCCGCACATGTGCGGCGTGACAAAAAAAGGCGGACCGCAACAGGCCGATTTGCGCATGCGCGGCGCGCGCGCGACGGAAAAAAACAAAACAAAAAACAAAATGGCGGACCGCGACGGGCTGATCCACGCATGCGCAGTGCGCGCGCGACAGCCCAATCCGTGCATGCGCAGCACATGCGCGATGAAAAAAAATGGCGGACCGCGACGGGCTGATCTGTGCATGCGCGGCACGCGCGCGACGAAAAAAACAAACAAAAAAATGGCGGACCGCGGTGTCCGGCGACCCCCGCGAAACGGTCATTCGACCCCAAATGGGGTCGCGACCCATAGGTTGAGAACCGCTGCACTAGACCAAATTGGCTCTCTACTGTATGTTGATAGGGCCGACGGGGCAAAAACTCACCTTTGAAGTCCAGAGGCTCCACCCGATACGCTGCCAACCAATCCTGCCCATAAGAGATGATGTTCAAGTACCAAGGGGAGGACAGCAGGGTTCGGAAACCAGCCTTTGTGACACGAGACATCTCCTCTTGAAAGGTGACGGGGTTTCCTTTCCACACGTGTATGACTGTATTAGGGTTCACCTGGGCAAAACAGAGAACGGATCAGGGACTGAGTTCCAGGAGAAGGCATCTACAGGAGGTGCATGTGCATAACAAAGGATGTGTGGTTGCGAGTGGGCTCCAATATTGACATTCCTGGAAGGGGTACTGTAGGAGGAAAATAGGCTGAGCTGGAAGGTGGGGTTAAAAGAGCCATCACCTTAGAATCCTTACATTGCCACAAACGACCTAAGTCCACCCACCTGTGAATTCTGTTGACCCTTATCTAGTGCCAATTTAGTGCTGACCATTTGTTGACAGATTCTTTTTTATTATTATTATTATTATTAGATATCCATTTGTACATGCAAACAAAGAAAAAATTCAAGTTAAAGCCATTCAGCTTAATACAATCATTTCAAATTTGTAGACCTTCTTCACTCCGTATATCAAAGTCCAACTATAAGCCAACTACATTTTATAAATTTTAAGTTTCACTTCTTTTCAAATCTATCCATTGTACATCACACAAACAAGTCTTCTTTCTAAAGTTAATAATTATCATGTCATTGCACCCCTCCCTTCAACGCGTACATTCCTAGTCTAGTTAATATACATCTTCCATTAATCACCCTCTCATGTCTCTTGCTCTTGCTCTTAGTCCTTAAATCAGTCCATAATTCTTTGCCTTTAATTCCTTGCATAAAATATTAAGTTTCTCTTCATTTCAGATGAATTCTAGGTTTCTTCCTCTGCCAGGTGGCTTTCCATAGCACAGCTTCCCTTCCACGTAATAAGTCTCTCTTTATTGCTTGCAATGTCCCTTGGTTCCATATAAGCCA
The DNA here is from genome assembly GCA_034064705.1 of Bothrops alternatus. Taxonomy (NCBI): domain Eukaryota; kingdom Metazoa; phylum Chordata; class Lepidosauria; order Squamata; family Viperidae; genus Bothrops; species Bothrops alternatus. The sequence continues at coordinate 16,492 of JARGCV010000925.1, forward strand.
TGCTCTATGGATTCTGTCAGTTTGCCAAGAGAAATTTTTAGCCTCCTCTCCTAGATATTTTCCCCATGCTTTTATAACAATTCTTTTCAAATCTTCTTGTCTCTCCACCTCTTCCATCTTTTCTTCAACTCCTTCCCAGACTCTCTTCGAATTTCTCCCAGTATCTTCTCTCATTTCCCCACTGTATGTTTCTCCGGTTTGGTCCAAGTCCTCAATAACTGCTTTGCTTTGATCTTCCACCATCTTCTCCACTTCTCTGCTTTGTTCCACTGCCTCCAATGTCCTCATCCTTTCTTCCCACCTTTTCTCATATATGTCTATTATCATGTCCATCTTTCTCCTTATTTTTTCAAAAGTTGTTGACATTGCATCTTTTAATTCTTTCATCATCATTTCTGGAGAGCTTATATACATCCTTAGGTTTATTTTGCAAAGTTTTTTAAGTTATGCGTCTCTGCTGCCCTCTAGAGGTCTCTTTCGCATTACAGTTTCTCTTTCGCCTTTCTCTTCCGGTAGCTCCTTAGGTTTATTTTGCAAAGTTTTTTAAGTTATGCGTCTCTGCTGCCCTCTAGAGGTCTCTTTCGCATTACAGTTTCTCCTTCGCCTTTCTCTTCCGGTAGCTATCACTTTAAATTAAAAGCGGTCGCCATCTTGGGTGCATTTTGTTTATTGTGAACGTAATTGATCCGAGGTAAAATATAAGAAATACTTGCTTTTTAAGCTCCTGCGTTGTTGAGATGTGTTCCTCGGGTGGTGGCTGGTCTCAGCGTCTTGGTCTGTCAGCTGACAGATACTGCCCCAGGCTGGAGCTATTGTGAGCTTACAGGGAGTCTTCTTTCTCCCCCCCCCGAGCGTTTTTTCGGGGGGCTTTCAGAAGATCTCAACCCTCACTCACAGCTCTTCGCCCCTACTCCTACCGAGGAGGGGTTTTTTCGCCGCGAAAAACAGCTGGTTTGCGCTGCTTTGGCGGCTTTACAGGTCCTGTGTCGCAGAGCCTCTTAACAAGGCTATTTCGACCCTGAGGCAGCCACGCCCCTTCTCCTGTTGACAGATTCTTGTGTATTGGTTTGAATAAATCTTCTGGACTGCAACTTAATGTGCAGTCCCAATTCTTTTGCACCTGAAACCAGGATGTAAAAAAGATGCTGAGATGCTAGAAAGAGTGCAGAGAAGAGCAACAGAGATGATCAGGGGACTGGAGGCTAAAACATATAAGGAACGGTTGCTGGAATTGGGTAGGTCTAGTTTAACGAAGAGAAGGACGAGGGGGGACATGATAGCAGTATTCCAATATCTCAGGGGCTGCCCCAAAGAAGAGGGAGTCAAGCTATTCTCCAAAACACCTGAAGGCAGGACAAGAAGCAACGGATGGAAACTAACCAAGGAGAGAAGCAACCTAGAACTAAGGGGAACCTTTCTGACAGTTAGAACAATGAACCAGTGGAACAACCTGCCTCCAGAAGCTGTGAATGCTCCAACACTGGAAGTTTTTTAAGAAGAGACTGGACAGCCATTTGTCTGATGTGGTATAGGGTTTCCTGCCTGAGCAGGGGGATGGACTAGATCACCTCCATGGTCCCTTCCAACTTTATATTATTATTATTATTATTATTATTATTATTATTATTATTATTATTGTTGTTGTTGTTGTTGTTGTTGTTGTTAGCTGTTGTTATTGTTATTGTTATTATTATTAACAACAGTAATATCAACTGACCACATACATCATGGGGTGACTTACAGGCTTTCCCTCTCTCTGAATTTAAGCCATCTCAAACGGTTGCTACGGTGAGCAGAAGAGGAGGGACATACCCAGGAACAGACCTACATGTACGAGTAAGTCCCTGACATATAACCAGTCATTTCATGATGATTTGGATTTAAGACAGCCTCGGAAAAGACGCTTTGTGGTAAAGCGCTTCCAGCCACACCTGAGGTTCAATGACCCTATTTTGGACACCTGGCAACTGGTTCTCATTTATGATTGGTCGCAGCATCCCAAAACTACAATTTGAGACTTCTTTCAGCCCAAAACAAAATGCCCAATTTGACTTATAAATGCACGATTCGCTTAGCATCCCTTGTAAAAACAGTCAATTTGGCCTGGTCGCGTGGTGCCTCAACATGACAACAGTTTGTGACCCAAAGTCCAGTGACAACTGTGGTCATAATGCGAGGAGTGTACATTCCCACTTTAATAGGCAGGGAGCAAATCAGGGAGGGAGAGAAGAGAAGCGCCCTAACGTCCTCCTGTGGGGCATCTTGAGTGCTCCTAGCAACAATCCTTACCTTCACACCATTGTCAAACACTTCTTGCCACACCATGTAGCCTTTCTTGTAAGAGGAGACTATATCCAGCAGCCTGGAGCAAAGAGAAGAACCAAGCAATGGAGAAAAAATCTCATAAGCCCCTGTTTCAATTTCCCTGCGTCAAACCTTCTTCTATTTTTTTTTTTATCCCTGCCTTCATTTGGCAACTCTCAAGTAAGTCAGGAGCGTCTCCTGACATGGGATGGGCATTCAACTTGAGCCCAAAAGAAAAAGAGAAATAAGAAAAACAGGAAGCTTCACCAAGACAGCCTCCCAGCAAAATTCTTACCCTTGTCTAGCTAGAACAGCGGTTCTCAACCTTTTTCAGGCTGTGACCCCGACCTGCGCCACGCATGCGTGGCGCGACCCCGACCTGCACCACGCATGCGCAGCGCGACGGCCTGCATTGCGCGTGCGCGACGGCCCGCATTGCGCATGCGCATCGCGGCGGCCCGCATCGCGCATGCGCAGTGCGCGACGGCCGCATTGCACATGCGCAGTGCACAACGGCCGCATCGCGCATCTGGGGCGCAATGGCCTGCGTCGCGCATGTGCGGTGCTACCCCGCGCATGCGTGGTGCTGCCCCCTGCGCCAGCCGAGGGGAAAAGGGGAAAAAAATGGCGGACTGCGGTGTTTGGCGACCCCCGTGAAATGGTCGTTCGACCCTAAATGGGGTTACGACCCACAGGTTGAGAACCGCTGAGCTAGAGGCTCCGTCTGGGCAACTAACACATTCTGCACCTTGGCTTGGCTGAGAGTGACGGGAAGTGGGGCACAATCTTTGGAGAGGGCCTGTTTTGAGGGGGAGTGGCCCTATTTCCTTGCCCTAAGCCAGTGGTGGCGAACCTATGGCATGCGTCAGAGCCCTCTCTGCGGGCACGCACGCCACCACTGCTAGTAGCTTGCACAGGCCCATTAGGCCGCCACCGCTACCCAGAGCAGCAGCCCCACCAGGCACAAAGGAGGCGAAGAGGCCAGCTAGCAAGCTCAAGTAGAGATGGTAGAGCACGCCCACACCCAGCAAGCCAAATGCCACCCCGAGCAGGGAAAGCCAGATCCCTATTGGCGCCATGGCCCCACAGTCCCAGCTAGGACTGCGTGCCTCCCCCATCTATGCTGGGCCTCCTGCCCACCACCCCACCCGCCAGAGACCCCCTGGATCTCCACCAACCCTACCCAGCCCCCACAGGCTTCCCCCCCATGAGCAACATCAAGGCGGCCATGCCTGCCCCAGCCACGCCCACCCAGTCTGCCATGACAACTGCAGCCACGCCCACCCAGCGGGCCGTGCCTCCATGTTCCCCCTGAGGGCACCACAATGTTGATGGAGCCCTGGCACTTTGTGATAAATAAGTGGGGTTTGGGTTGTGGTTTGGGCACTCGGTCTCTAAAAGGTTCGCCATCACTGCCCTAAGCAAATACTTAGCAATGGAGAGGAAGGATCACTTTACCTTTGAATGTAGAAGGATTCTAATTTGGCATAGTCTTGGCCAAATTGCATTTTCTGCATGAAAGCTTGGATGTCTGGGTTAGACCTCCTATATATAGAAACAGAAGAGCTGGATCAAAGTTGGATCCTCAGGCTTTCCAAAGTCTACTGCTTCAAAGAACTCTTTCATAGGCCATCAAGAATAAAAACAGAAGCATCCTCATGCTTAATAAATACATCAGCTGTCCCAGAGTGGTCAACCTTGCCCACTTTAAGACTTTTGGACTTCAGCTCCCAGAGGGTTCAGGGCTGGCTGGGGAATTTTGGAAGTTGAAGTCCAGAAGTCTTAAAAGTAGCCAAGGTTGGACACCCTTGAGCTACATGAAGCAGAATCGATCGCGCTAATATTTGGTCCGCTCATGATTCAAGCCCTCAGGATACAATTTAACATGGTTTTGAACTCAGCCCTTGTGATTTGTGACACAGAATGCTGTGTGACTACTGCCAATTGTGGCTTACTCAGTGAACCAAGGTTGCATAGGCCAGCCAACGTTAGAATCAAGGTTGCTTGAGTAAATCAACGTTAGGACAAACGAGGCCTTAGTCCAAAGTGAACCTAGCAGGTATCTAATACCCATTCATCACCACTCCTATGGTCTCTAACTGAGCGGTGTTCAACCCCAACTGCAATGATTTAATGGAGTGAAATTTGCCATCAGACAGTTAGGGCTACAGATGAATATACCTAAGTTGTTGACATATGAAGCTTCCTCTGAAGCATGGATACCTAGATCCTTGCAAGGAGCATGTTCTATATTTTTACATCAGGATCTATCTTAGTGTCACAATAGGTGTGAAGATGGAAGGTTTTTAATGTATGGTTTATGACCATCAATCTCTTCGCTGGTTCCCTCCCAAGATGTCATCAACCATCCCATCACCATTACACTCTTCCCTTCACCCCGCCATATATTCGCCTTGTCTCCATCCTTCCCCTTCCAGATTCCCCAAGGAAAACAAAACCCACCAGCAGGTGAAATCCACCTCATCTCCTCCCAGGTGAAGGTAGAAATCTGGGAAGATGGCACTAACTTCAGCAAAAAACGAAGCCATGAATTGGTAGGTGGAGTTAAGAATGGGGTTGACCGGCCCGTAGGTCCCGCTGGGTTTTGTGGATGCGTAACATGGAGTCAATAAGCCTGGGACACCTGGGAGAAGGAAGGAAGGAAGGAAGGAAGGAAGGAAGGAAGGAAGGAAGGAAGGAAGGAAGGAAGGAAGGAAGGAAGGAAGGAAGGAAGGAAGGAAGGAAAAGGGAATAAACAAACAAAACATCCACAAAACTACTAAGTGCAATTAGATATAATAGGAAAAGAGACGTGTTAGTCTATGGCAGTGTTTCTCAATCTTGTGCACTTTCAGCTGTGTGGACTTCAACTCCCAGAATTCCCCATTACTGCCACGCTGACTGGGGAATTCTGGGAGTTAAAAATCCAGGCATCTTAAAATGGCCAAGGTTGAGGAACACTGCTTTAGCCCAACAAATTCTCAGGGTATTTTCAACGCAGCTCATTTTGAAGGTTGGAAATGGCTAATCCAGATGGGAATATTTAAATAATACCCAGCTTTGTCCTCTCCCTATTTTTTTTCAACCAAAAAAGCAGGCAACAATCTTGTTTTTTTAGGCCTTGAATATTCCCTCCTGGTGAAGCAGGTCGTTGTGAGGCAATTTCAACACCGCTTTTCAAGTTAGACATGTGTCTATTCAGATTCTAACTCAGCACCGACCCGTGTTCAAAAAAAATCCAAGATTGTGTTTTATCATCAGAAGACAGTTGTTACCTGGTCCCCAAGAGAGTGTGTGTCCAGGGGTGTCAAATTCTGGAATGATTCGGATCCCACGCAACCGGGCATATTCAATCACCACCTTCACATCGTTAGTAGTGTATACGTGAGTGGCCGAGTTATAGGATCCCTAAATACAAATATATATATTTATATCTCAAACGTTCAATTGAATGGTAGGTCAAGGTGGAGTGAAGGAGCTACAGCCTTCAAATCTTATACCAAGGGGAGAACCATGGCTCTCAAAAAAGGTCTAGTTTAATGAAGAGAAGGACGAGGGGGGACATGATAGCACTGCTCCAATATCTCAGGGGTTGCCCCAAAGAAGAGGGAGTCAAGCTATTCTCCAAAGCACCTGAAGGCAGGAAAAGAAGCAACGGATGGAAACTAATCAAGGAGAGAAGCAACTTAGAGCTAAGGAGGAATTTCCTGACAGTGAGCACAATTAACCAGTGGAACAACTTGCCTCTAGAAGTTGTAGGTGTTCCAACACTGGAGGTTTTTAAAGAAGAGACTGGACAGCCCTTTGTCTCCAATGAAACAGGCTCTCCTGTTTGAGCAGGGGGTTGGACTAGAAGACCTCCAAGGTCCCTTCCAACTTTATTATTATTATTATTAAAGAGATGCTGCTGGCTGAGATCTCGCTCTGATCAAAGATTACAAATCTTGCTGGCCCTCAAATCAACCCAGGCCCTTCCAACTAGCACGCAACAGAAGTGTGAGAAATTCATCGGCTGTCTATGCCACCTTCTTCCCTTGATCTAGAAATCTTTTCTAGGAAAATAAGGTCCACACTGCTTGCATGCCCTATCAGTGTTATCTCACACACCTAGAAAGGAGCATGGAGACTTGAAGACCGAAATCCAGAGGGCCTGACAAGACCCCTTCAGCTTCCTTTGGGAGAAGAACGTTGCAGAGCGAAGACATCCCATTTCAGCTGAGATGGTCTTTTTCACCCACTGCTGTCATGTCACACAGAGCAAGGCTTTTCAACCAGTGGTACAGCTACCACCTGTGATACATTCGCACCTGGCAGGTGGTACGCGACCATCCTAGAAAAGGGGTAGCGGGGGAAGGGAATGAGCTGAACCAGTGGCAGCACCGCACAAGCCTGAGCGAGAGATGGCTGGAGCTGCAGGGCTGTCAGGGCTCAGCGGAAGCGCCAGGATCAGTGCCGCTTTCCAGCTGATCGGCACTTTTTCAGGGCTGTTAGAGCTCAGCGGAAGCGCCAGGATCAGCGCCAGGCTCCTGGCGCTTCTGCTGAGCCCAGAAGAAGCATCGATCAGCTGGAATGTTGCAGCATCTTCAGGGTCTTGTGATTTACATTCAGATGCTTGGCAACTGATTCATATTTATGACGGTCACAGTGTCCCAGGGTCATGTGAAGTGACCAAAACCTGCTGCAACCACCCAACAGATGGGGGGAATAAAAACCAAACAGCTCCCACCCCACCCCCGCTGCCAATCCTCAACAGAAATGCTCACAACAATGAAAACCTCGGACAGGAGGAAGAGCGCCGCCGGGCGGGCAGGTAGGTGTCTTGCTCGGCTGTGGTTTGGGGGGCACTTTTTTCAGTGCCATTGTAACTTCGAACAGTCACTAAGTGAACTGTTGTAAGTCGAGGACTACCTGTACTTTATCACTTTCCCCCCCTTTTTTTTTGGTCATCAAGTTTTTGACACCTTGCTAGGCGTCTGGTGGTCCTCGGATCTTGCCATATCCTAAAAGTAGTACAATGGGTGAAAAGGTTGAAAAGCCCTGACATAGAGGGATGGGGCTTCAAGCTCCACAAGCATTCACAAGCCCCATTGCCGACTAAATGGCAGAGGCTCAACGGGAGATGGGACAGCTCACCTTCAGGCTGAGGTCTGGGAACACCATGCTTTCAAACGGAAATGATGGGTCGTCCACAATGTGCCAGTGGAACACGTTAAATTTGTTGTAGGCCATGGCATCCTGAGGAAATGAGAAAAGGTTAGAAAAAGTTGCTGTTGGGTGGGGACATTCGTTAGCCACAGTTGTGAGATGGACCAAGGATTCATCTATGGCTCAGAAAACCCGCGGGGACCATTAAAAAATTCTGAATGTCTTAACCAGTAAGAATGCAGAAACATGAGGAAAATGTTTATATTTCATTGTCATTTATTTAAATAAGAATTGTATTAATTTAAGGTTGGCAAAAGAGAGTATTTGTGGAAGAAGAGGAAATCAAGTAAAGCTATCGTATGGACTATACAATTATAGAAATTAGTTGTTATTGATGGTTTTTTAAACATTAACCCAGACAACACGATGTTTACTAAATATTAAGATGTTAAAAATCAATAAAACATGTTTTTTTAAAAAAAGACATTCTGAATGCAGTTACTCCTAAGAAGTCTTCACCCATTAAACCTTGCCCTAAATTATTGCTCTGCACAGCTGTTTTCTTATACTGTAGAGCAGTGGTTCTCAACCTTTTTCAGGTTGAGACCCCACTTGCGCCGCCCATGCGCGCCGCGACCCTGACCCGGACGCACGCGCGCGACAGCCCGATCTGCGCATGCGTGGGGCGCGCGCGACAAAAAAAAATATGGCAGAGCGCGACGGCCCGATCCGTGCATGCGCGGCGCGCGCGCGACGGCCCAATCCGCGCATGCGCGGCGCGCGACGAAAAAAAATAAAATAAAAAAATAAATAAAATAAAAAAAACAAAATGGCGGACTGCGACAAGCTGATCCGCGCATGCGCGGGGCGCGCCCGACGAAAAAATAAATAAATAAATAAAAAACAAAAACCCAAAATGGCGGACCGCGGTGTCTGGCGACCCCCGCGAAACGGTCGTTCGACCCCAAATGGGGTCGCGACCCATAGGTTGAGAACCGCTGCTGTAGAGCAGTGTTTTTCAACCTCAGCAACTTCAAGATGGGTGGACTTCAGCTTCCAGGATTCCCCATTCTCCGTGGCTAAATGGAGTCCAACGCCAAACAACTACACCACACTGGCTGTCCTACCAAACCTCCCATTTCAAGTGCAGACATGAGGACGCTTCCTCATACCGACAACATGGTGCCGCCTAAGCATAAGAGGGAAACTTCGTAAGACCCCAAGGTTCATGGAGGCAATATGCTGATGGTGATAAAAACAATGAATTAAGTCAGCCAATATAACAGCCTGCTCAATGGGGAACCATCTCAGTGGGGAACAATGCCAAGAGCTTCTGCAGTGTGGCCAAGATGATGTAAGATCTCTCAGGATCTTCTAGATTGCTTCCAGATTCACCTACCAGGGTCTCCAAGATGACTCTCAAAGGCAGATAATGGCGAGATGTGTCAAGGAGCAGACCTCGGTGAGGGAAGCGAGGGAAATCAACCACATCTGTCTTGTTGAGGTAGAACTATATAAAGGAGAAGATAGCACAGTTGACCCAATGTCCAGCGTAGATGTCTCCCAGGGATCTTGCCTTCTCCAATGGGAGTGAAAAATCAGGCCATCTGTTTGGAGGACTAAACAAGCTCTTCAAGAATTCAGGTTTAGGATTTATGAGGGACTCAGATGCCACACAATTTTCCCTGGCCCCCATGTTAAGCTGGAAAGTCCTTTGGAGAACAAAGTAACAGCTAGCAAAGTGAGTTGCAAGTGACAGCTTGAATTAGATCAAGGATAGGATAGGATAGGATAGGATAGGATAGGGTAGGGTAGGGTAGGGTAGGGTAGGATTGGACACACAAGGGATTTGTCTCTGGTGCATAAGTTCACAATGTACATATAAACAAGTAACAGGTCATAAGCCATAAATCACAGTTGCAATCATTAAGTGATGAATCACAAGGTACCAATAGAAGATAGAAGATGAGAAATGAGAAGTAAAATTGCAATACCTACTACATGAGTAAATATCCTTAGACCTAAGACAGTGCTGTGGGAACTAGGTGTTTAGCACCTAGTGTGTTTAGTCTAGTGCTGAGGGGAGAAGTTGAAACAATGTATGTCCAGGATGTGAGGGGTCTGTAGATATTTTCTCAGCCGTCTGGTTGCTATTTTTTCCCCATTTCCAAGAAATGGAATAGATGCATCAATTCCTTTGGGTGTGCTGGCGGGTCATTCTTCATTGTTGGTAACAGCCTTGACTAGTCCGTGCAGTTTTCTTGGCAACACTTTCAGAAGTGTTTGCTGTTGTCTTCCTCCTAGGAAGGGACTGGCCCAAGACCACCCAACGGGCTTTTGTGCCTAAGGTAGGACTAGAACTCACCATCTCCTGGTGATTGGCCCAAAGTCGCCCAGCTGGCTTTGTACTTAAAGATGGGTGCAGAATTCCGTCTCCCAGTTTCTAATCTGCTGCTTAACCACAACACCAAACTGTCTAATCTTATACATCACATTAGATGATGTAACTTGTTTTGAGGTTTTTCTTCAGAAAGTTGGCTGAATCTAATTAGCTGGGTCCTATTCAACACTCGACATGACAGCACGAATCTATGACTTTGGTTAAATACGGTTTATTGAGTAGGCCCCATTGCTGGGTTTATAGCACTGCTCCACTGACAAACCACAATGCCTGCTGTCGCTCCACACATACAGTCACACCCAAACGAAGCAATTAACAACAGAACAGGAATTGCAAACCCCACCCTAATATCCCGTACTCACTGTCCCATCTTCATCCCTCCAGGCAAGCTGGCTGAAGGTCTCCAATCCTATGCAACAAGGCAGAACCACATCAGTTGGACCAAGTCAAGAATACTAAACTACAAAGACAGTGACGGAAAACTGCCCCCCGTCTTACCTCTGAGGGCACCCCAGATGCTGGTGGCTGTGAGAAGCATCAGATCCACCGAAACACGGAGCTTATCTGAAAAGTTTATTTGGGGAACAAAAAAAGCAGTAGAGTTAAACAAATTTTAAAACTTAGAAGTTGGCCTTCCATAAAGCAAATGGCTGACATCATCTTTTCACTAGGAGTGAGAATGTGTTCAGGGATTGTTTTGAGAATTGCTTTTGGGGAACACAGACTAAAATTGTGAAGCTCCCTTAAGATCTGGACGGCCATCTGTGGTAGTTTAGAAGAGGTTCAGTTTTGGTCACCGCATCATAAAAAAGAGGTTGAGACTTTGGAAAAAGTGCAGAGAAGAGGAACTAAGATGATTAAAGGCCACGAGACTCAAATATACGATGAACAGTTGCAGGAACTGGTTATGGCCAGTCTAGAGAAAAGAAGAACTCGGGGTAACATGATAGCAATATTCCAGTATTTGAGGGGCTGCCACAAAGAAGAGGGGGTCAACTTATGTTCCAAAATATCAGAAGGCAAGAGAAGAAACAATGGATGGAAACTAATCAAGGAGAGAACCAACCTAGAACTAAGGAGAAACCTCCTAACAGTGAGGAACAGCTGGCCACCAGAAGTTGTGGGTGCCCCATCACTGGTGGTTTTCAAGAAAAGATTGGATAGCCTCTTCTTAAATGGTATAAGGTCTCCTTCTTGAGCAGGGGATTGGACTAGAACAGGGGTAGGCAACCTTGACTCTTTTATGACTCATGGAATTCCTGAGCCAGCATGGCTCAGCATGGAAACCTCTCCATTTCTCCTCAACATGGCTGGCTCAGGAGTTCTGGGAGATGAAGTCCACGAGTCATAAAGCGGCCTAGGCCTAGGCCAGAGGTAAGCCACCTTGGCTCTTTTATGACTCGTAGACTTCAACTCCCAGAATTCCTGAGCCAGCATGGCTCAGCATGGAAACCTCTCCCTTTCCCCTCAGCATGGCTGGCTCAGGAATTCTGGGAGTTGAAGTCCACAAGTCATAAAGCGGCCTAGGCCTAGGCCAGAGGTAAGCCACCTTGGCTCTTTTATGACTTGTGGACTTCAACTCCCAGAATTCCTGAGCCAGCATGGCTCAGCTTGGAAACCTCTCCATTTCTCCTCAGCATGGCTGGCTCAGGAATTCTGGGAGATGAAGTCCACAAGTCATAAAAGAGCCAAAGTTGCCTACCCCTGGACTAGAAGACCTCCATGGTCCCTTCTAGCTCTATTCTGACTGATAAAGGTGTGAATATCTGGCTTTTCCCTCAGGCCTTTGGCAAGGGAGGCTGAGATCCGCCCCCCTCACTTCAACTCACTTGCCACCATGTTTTACTGATCTTATTGTAATTTCTTGGATTCATTTCCTTGAACCGCCCAGAATCTTTGGGGGCTGGGCAGCACACCAGTTTAATGCAGAATAAAACATTTTAAAATATGTTTATAACTTTATAGAATTATTATTAATCTGGAGAAAAAAGGGAAAACTCATGGGTTGTCCCCAAGTGGGCGCAGCCCCATCCTTATTCTTACCCCCAGTATTAAAGATGTCTTCTCCAATCAACCCCACGTTGCCCACCGTAGATAAGAATATTCCTGGCTTTGAAAATAAAAGGGTAGGTGACAGCCAGTAGGGATTAAGGTTGTCTTAAGGCAGTGGTGGCAAACCTATGGCACAGGTGCCAGAGGCGGCACTCAGAGCCATATCTCTGGGCACGCGCGCCGTCGCCCCAGTCCTAGACCTTCAGCTCGGTTTTATAAAGCCTTTTTGCTTTAGGCCTCTGCCACCGTGTGCAAAAAAAAAAAAAGAAGATTCAATCAATGAGTCAATTTCAACTTCTTGCGGGGGGAAAAAAAGATCTTGCAAAGTTGGAATTGATTGATTGAACTTTTTAGTCCCACCCAGTTTGCCGTTACCACTGCAGCCACGCCCACCCAATGGGCCACACCCACCCGGCACTCGACGATACATAAATGGATTTTGGGGTTGCAGTTTGGGCCCTCGGTCTCTAAAAGGTTCGCCATCACTGTCTTAAGGGCACCCTGCTGACCATAAGCTCAATGCTGGCAACCCAACCATCAGCACTGAGATGACTCTTACAGTCCTCTGGTGATTCAAGGGTGGGATAGTCACTGCATCTTGCTTGGGTCACGGAGACGAGAAGATTAGGACACAGGTCCTCCACGTTGCTCCCTACAATACACAATTGGAAATGAAGCATGAGAATCTCTCTGAATACAAGTTGCACTAAGCTGCTTCTTCTTTTTTTTTTCCAAAAAAGAATATGTTTTTTTTGAAAACAAAACAATTCTGAAGCTCTTAAAGAAAAAGAGAATTTAAAAACATTAAACATCTTAAAAAAAAACACCCCACCAGTTTTAATCCTTGAAGGCTTGACATTGGTGTAAAGGGGGCTGAGGCTGGTAAGGCAAGAGGGGGCTGCTTTGTAAAGATATCACAACCAAGTTGTCTGCCAAGTAACTGCGAGATCAGGAGGGTGGAAAGAAGAAGCAAGAATATAAACTAGGGGTCTTCAAACTTGGTCCTTTTATGACTTGTGGACTTCAACTCCCAGAATTCCTCAGCCAGGCACGCGTGCCTGGCTGAGGAATTCTGGGAGTTGAAGTCCACAAGTCATAAAAGGACCAAGTTTGAAGACCCCTGATATAAACCTGGAGAACTGACCTACAAGCATCTCTTCTTTTGCACTGCACTGGGCAATCACTGTTGTGAGAAGAGTCCCGTTCTTATATGCCAGTGGTGGTGGACCTATGGCCCGCGTGCCAGAGGTGGCACTCAGAGCCCTCTCTGTGGGCACACAGGCTGTAGCCCCAGATAGAGGGACATGGGGTTGGGCTGCTCCCCTCCACCTCTTCACGTGCGCAGAGTCCGGGAACAGCTGCGAGAGCTAGGCGGGGAGAAGGGAACCTATAAAAGGAGCAGGTTTTGGCAGGAGAGTGAGTGAGCATCCTTTAGAAGAGACGGTGGGTGATTGGGTGGTGAGAGAGTGAACACGTGGCCTTTGGAAGTGACCAGTGGTGGGTTTCAAATAATTTAACAACTGGTTCTCCTGGCTGTTCCACCTGCCAGAGACCCCCTGGAACTCCCCCAACCCTGCCTGGCCCCCACCACGAGTAACACTGAGGTGGTCACGCCTACCCCAGCCACGCCCACCCAATCTGCCATGAGCACCACAGCCCCTGGTGCTAAATAAATAGCTTTTGGTTGCAGTTTGGGCACTTGGTCTCTAAAAGGTTTGCCATCACTGTTATATGCAATCAAGTCTCTACTTTAGCCCGGCATGATAAGTGGGTCTACAGGTGGTTCTCAACTTACAACTGGTTACTGAACAACCATTCAAAGTTACAACAGACCCACCAAAGCTACTAACAACTTGTTTCTGAATTTACACCCCCCACACACAACTTTAGAACATAAGAACATAAGAAGAGCCATGCTGAATCAGGCCAAAGCCCATCAAGTCCAGCATTCTGTGTCACACAGTGGCCCACCAATTGTACATGGGGATCTTGAGCAGAAAGAGAAGGCAAAACCCTCCCTTTCCCTTGACCCCCAACAAATGGTACTCAAGGGAATCCTGCCTGCCTCAACCAACATAGAGGCGGCACATGGACATCCGTTTTAATAACCACCGATACACTTTGCATCCATGAATCTATCTAACCCTGCCTTGAAGCTATCAAGGCTGGCAGCTGTCACGACCCCTTCTGGAAGTGAATTCCATAAACCAACGACCCTCTGGGTGAAGAAATATTTCCCTTTATTTGTCCTCACTTTCTTACCTACAAGCTTTAGGGAGTGCCCCCTTGTCCTAGTATTGTGTGATAGAGAAAAGAATTTTTCTCTATCCACCTTTTCTATCCCATGCATGATTTTATACACTTTGATCAAGTCACCCCTTAAACGCCGTCTTTCAAGGCTGAAGAGACCAAGGCGTTGCAATCTGGTTTCATAAGGGAGGTGCTCCATTTCCTTGATCATTCTTGTTGCCCTTTTTTGCACCTTTTCCAGTTCCATTATATCCTTCTTGAGGTGTGACCAGAACTGTACACAGTACTCCAAGTGTGGTCTCACCATCGATTTGTACAGAGGCAATACAACACTTGCTGACTTATTTTCGATTCCCTTCCTAATCATGCCAAGCATGGAATTTGCTTTTTTTTTTTACTGCTGCTGCGCATTGGATTGACATCTTCATCGAGCTGTCCACCAAAACCCCAAGATCCCTTTCTTGGGTTGTCTCAGAAAGTTTGGTCCCCATCAGTTGGTAAGTATAATTGGGGTTCTTTGCCCCGATGTGCATAACTTTGCACTTGTTTAGGTTAAAATGCATTTGCCACTTTGTTGCCCACTCACACAATTTCGAGAGATCCTTCTGGAGCTCCCGACAGTCAGTTTCACTTTTCACTACCCGGAACAATTTGGTGTCATCAGCAAACTTTGCTACCTCACTATTTACTTCTACATCCAGATCATTGATGAATAAATTAAAAAGTAAAGGTCCCAAAACTTGGGGTACACCACTTCTCACTTCTTTCCATCCAGAGACTTGTCCATTTATTGCCACCCTTTGCTTCCTACAATTTAGCCAGTTACCAATCCAGGACAAGACCTGTCCTCTAATTCCGTGGCTGAAGAGCTTTTTTAGGAGCCTTTGGTGAGGGACTTTGTCAAAAGCCTTTTGAAAGTCAAGATATACAATATCAACTGGGGCCCCTTTTTCTATGTATTTATTTACACCCTCAAAGAATTCTGCCTTTGCAGAAACCATGTTGATTTTCTTTCAGCAATGCCTGTTTTTCTATGTGCCCTGTAATTTTATCTTTAATAATGGTTTCCATCAGTTTGCCTGGAACTGAGGTTAAACTGACTGGTCTATAGTTTCCTGGATCACCTCTGGATCCTTTCTTGAAGATCGGGGTTATATTTGCCTCCCTCCAATCCTCCGGTACAGTGCCTGATCTTAGAGAGAGATTATATATTTTAGCTAGAAGTTCAGCAATTTCACACTTAAGTTCCTTGAGAACTCTAGGGTGGATGCCGTCTGGACCCGGCGATTTGTTGATGTTTAGTTTAGAAAGGCATGCAAGAACATCTTCCTTGTTTATCTCTATCGGGTTTAATTCTTCTATTTCCCTCCCTGGGAAAACTAATTCAGTGGCAGGCAGATGCTCTCTATCCTCCTCAGTGAAGACGGAGGCAAAGAAGTCATTTAGCCTCTCAGCAATCTCCTTGTCTTCTCTGATTATCCCCTTCTGACCATTGTTATCAAGTGGCCCAACTGATTTTCTGGTTGGGTTCCTGCTTCTGATGTACTTAAAAAAGGTTTTGTTATTATTTTTAATATTCTTTGCTATATGCTCCTCAAAGTTTCTCTTGGCTTTCATGACTATTGCCTTGCATTTGGTCTGCCAGAGTTTGTGATCCCTCCTGTTCTCCTCGGTAGGAAGAGCCTTCCATTTCTTAAATGAGTTTTTCTTCTTTCCAATAACCTCCTTTACCTCATTCGTAAGCCATACTGGTATCCTCTTGGACTTGCCAGTCCTCTTTCTTCTTTTTGGAATGCATTTTATTTGAGCCTGTTGTAACGTAATTGTAAACAGTTTCCAAGCATTTTGGAGGGATTTGACTTTTTTTTAACTGTTCCTTTTAGTTTCTTCTTTACTATTTTCCTCATTTTGTCAAAATTCCCTCTGTGAAAGTTTAAGGTCTCTGTGTTAGTTTTCACTGACAATTTGCTATCCGTGGTTAAGTTGAAGGTTATTGTGTTGTGATCACTGGTTCCTATGGGCTCGGTTACAAGGACATCATGAACCATGAACTTTGTGGGGTAATATGACTGCATTCTGCGCTTGGCAACCGGCTCACCTTTGCAGCCGTTCTGCAACATCCTGCAGTTGTATGAACTACAATTTGCAACTTTTTTTTTTTTTGTTGGCTTTAAGCATTTACTTCTGATTTCCAGTTAAAAAACAAACCAAAACAAAACCCACCCATTAGGGAAAATTGATTTGGTTAAAATGTTGAAAAATTCTATTCAGTTCCATGATGCCTTGATTTATGACAGCAATGACTTACAAGTATTTATTATTTATTTATTTATTTATTAATCAAATTTCTATACCACCCCTCTCCCGAAGGACTCGGGGCGGTGTACAGCCTAAAATTTAAAAAACATATAAATATACAAAATTTAAAATAATTAAAAATGAATTAAATAATTTGGCCGAAATCCCCATTTAAAACCCAAAACATAAGTATAACCCTGGGCTTAATTACTGTCACAAATCAAGGACAACCTGTCCTGGAGAGTAAAGTGGAAAAAATTGAACATAGACGTACAGACTCAGATAGACTTTTGAGATTGCACATTTTAGGAGAGAATGCCCTACGTGGTAGAAAAACGAAGTTATGAGGAAATATGTCCAGTTATAATCTGCTCATGACAGCTCAGTTTTATTACTTCCTCCTTTTGCCATTAGGAAATTCTTTGCTTATGGAATCAGTTAAAATCAGAAATATTTTGGGTAAGCGGATTTTGAGTGCAAAAATCCAGAATAACTATTATTGGTAACAAAAAGATCCTGAAAGCTGCCATCTCCTGACCCTCCAGACTAATTTGCAATATTTAGTCTCTCTAGACCAACATTTTTCAGCCTTGGCTACATGAAGAAGTGTGGACTTCAACTCCCAGAATTCCCCAAGCCAGTAAGAAGACCATATACGGTAACTTAAATCAGGCATGCTGGCTGAGGAATTCTGGGAGTTGAAGTCCACAAGTCATAAAAGGGCCAATTTGGAAGACCCCTGACTTAAATGGCCAAGGTTGAAAAATATGGGTCTACTCTATACTAAACGTGACGGTGTTTTATAACATTTTGTGACTGGCATTTACTTTGCTTTTGATCACTATGTTTGCTTAATGGTTGCCACAAAAAGAGTTGTAGAATCAGGTTGTGCTGACCCGCTTTATGATTGTCACAATTTATGACTGTATGCTCCCCTGCACGGTTGATTCCTTGATTTACTTGTTGGAATTGACAGTTTCTTCCTGGAGACAAATGCTCAAGACTGCAACTGTGAGATACAGTACACAATCTTTCATTTGTTGGGTGTGGGCTTTCACCACTGTGACTTCAGAGGGATTTATTTCCAAGTCAGCAAACGCCAGAGTTCTGCTTTGCTCCAGAGATAATTGGCCCTTATTCTTATCTGAAACGTTCAGCGTTCTGGCTTGTTTAAAAGTATGCCAGGCTGCCAGGCCATCCTCCATTAAATGAGTTTGGGCAAAGGGGGCTGAACAGCTTACTCGTGAACTTTTCTCCAGCTTCAGGAGCTTTCAGAAGGGAAAGATCTGCTTGGGGGTGTGTGGAAAGGTCGCATAAAGGTATAGTCCGAAGTCCACTCTTGTCCGCTTCTCCAACAATACCTCAACTCCAGGACTGCGCAACTCATTCAGCTGCAGGGGAAACCCCAAGCCAAGCCCTTCCAAAGGAAAATCCCAGCGAAGCTCCGCAGAGGGTATGTCGTGTGAACGCGGCCCCGTATTAGAAAGCGTGCAAAGACGGGGTGGGGGGAATGCGCTCCTCCCCTCCCTCCCTGATCCACTGCTCCCCCCCCCCGCACCTGTTGTCTCGTTGTACCCAGGAGGGAAAAGCAGCTGCCAGTAACGTCGGAACGCCCCGTCCAGCACTTCGCAGCCGGGCTCCGCCGCCGAGTGGTTGGCATGGGCGAATCGGAACCGGCGGGAGCTGAGCCGGCAGCGGCTCTGGGGGTCCTGGCGGATCGCCTGCGGCTGCGGCCACACGGCAGCGCCCAAGCTGGCGGCCAGGAGCAGGAGCAGCGCACCCGCCACCACCGCCATCCCTGCAGGAGAGGAGAGCGGCGGGAGGGAAGCCGCGCGGATCACGTGACGCGGCGGCCGGATCACGTGAGAGGCGGACCGCTCTGCTGCCCCCCCCCTCGGGCTACGCCCCACGGGGAGAAGCTTCGCCTGGAGGGGGGGGTGGAGGAGAAGGCGGTGGTCTCTGTCCGTCTCCCTGCGCTTTTCTTTCTTTCTTTCTTTCTTTCTTTCTTTCTTTCTTTCTTTCTTTCTTTCTTTCTTTCTTTCTTTCTTTCTTTCTTTCTTTCTTTTTCTTTCTTTCTTTCTCCAAAAATGGAAAACTTTTCCTTCCTTCTTTCCTTCCTTTCCTTTCCCCTTTCTTTCTTTCTTTCTTTCCATCTTTCTTTCTTTCTTTCTCTTTCTTTCTTTCTCTCTCCAAAAAATGGAAAACTTTTCCTTCTTTTCCTTTCCCTTTTTTTCTTTCTTTTTTCTTTCTTTCTTTCTTTCTTTCTCTTTCTTTCTTTCTTTCTTTCTTTCTTTCTTTCTCCAAAAATGGAAAACTTTTCCTTCCTTCTTTCCTTCCTTTCCTTTCCCCTTTCTTTCTTTCTTTCTTTCTTTCCATCTTTCTTTCTTTCTTTCTCTTTCTTTCTTTCTCTCTCCAAAAAATGGAAAACTTTTCCTTCCTTTCCTTTCCCTTTTTTTCTTTCTTTTTTCTTTCTTTCTTTCTTTCTTTCTTTCTTTCTTTCTTTCTTTCTTTCTTTCTTTCTTTCTTTCTTTCTTTCTCCAAAAATGGAAAACTTTTCCTTCCTTCTTTCCTTCCTTTCCTTTCCCCTTTCTTTCTTTCTTTCTTTCCATCTTTCTTTCTTTCTTTCTCTTTCTTTCTTTCTCTCTCCAAAAAATGGAAAACTTTTCCTTCCTTTCCTTTCCCTTTTCTTTCTTTCTTTCTTTTTTCTTTCTTTCTTTTTTCTTTCTTTCTTTCTTTCTTTCTTTCTTTCTTTCTTTCTTTCTTTCTTTCTTTCTTTCTTTCTTTCTTTCTTTCTTTCTCTCTCCAAAAATGGAAAACTTTTCCTTCCTTCTTTCCTTCCTTTCCTTTCTTTCTTTCTTTCCATCTTTCTTTCTCTTTCTTTCCTTCTTTTTCTTTCTTTCCTTTTTTCTTTCTTTCTTTTTCTTTCTGTTTTTCTTTCTTTCCTTCTTTCTTTCTTTCTTTCTCCCTCTCTTTCTTTCTTTCTTTCTTTCCTTCCTTCCTTTCTCTTTCTTTCCTTCTTTCTTTCTCTCTCTTTCCTTCCTTCTTTCTTTCCTTCTTTCTTTCCCTCTCTCTTTCTTTCTTTCTCTCTCCAAAAAATGGAAAACTTTTCCTTCCTTCCTTCCTTCCTTCCTTCCTTCCTTCCTTCCTTCCTTCCTTCCTTCTTTCTTTCTTTCCTTCTTTATTTTTCAGGATCTAAGTTTTTTATTAATTTTCCAATATTGCATTTACATATTTGAAAAGTAGCGTGGAGGTTGAGCATCGTGATTCCATTACATTTAAATATCATCAGTACAAATCTCAAAGTATTTTAACAACAAAATTCCCTCTCTTTCCCCTATAAGATCTAATGTCATATTCAGATCAATACAGTTCTTATTCTATCAATCAAACAAAAAATACCTTTCTAATATTCATTAATAATCTTCAGTCTATACATCATCTTGATTAATTTGACATTCCATCTTTTAGACAATAACCTAATAAGTTTTGCTTAAGTTTAATTTTGCATTAATATTTAAATTTAACGTTTAATCTTTATCATTCCCAGATTTTAAATGATCCCAGATTCTCAGTCTTCTCTTTCATATTTACAGCTAATAATTTTCTTTTCCTTTTTTCTACTTCTTTCCTTTCTTCCTTTCCAGAAAAAGAGAAAGCTAATATACAAATTTAATTATTAGTATTTATACTTCTAAGTTTTATTTAACCTGTATCTCAACTCATGACAATATCTTAAATTCAAGTCTTAATTATCTATAAACATTTAAACTTTTAGCAAATCAGTTACCTGGTAATTGATTTTCCCTTAATATTTTAATTTAACATTTAATATTTATCTTTTTTCCAAATTTTAATTAAACACGATTCCTTTGTCAAATTCCACATATGATCTATTATTTAAAATACAGACCTTATATGTAAAATCTATCATATATCTTAACAAACTAATAAGACAATATAATATTCTTATTTCAATATTTATATTTCTAAATTTTATCTTTCTTTCTTTCTTTCTTTCTTTTTCTTCTTTCTCTCTCCAAAAAATGGAAAACTTTTCCTTCCTTCCTCTCTCCCTCCCTCTACTTTCTATCTCTTTCCTTCTTTCCCCTTTATCTTTCTATCTTCCCCTCCCTCCTTCCCTTCCCCTTCTCTATCTTTCCTTCCTTTCCCCCCTCTATCTTCTCCTCCCTCCCTCCCTCCCTCCCTCCCTTCCTTCCTTCTTCTCTTTCTCTTCTCCATTTTCCTTCCTTCCTTACCCTATCCTGACCTCCCGGTCTCCCTTCTTCAATTTATATACTGCCCATCTCACTCTATAAAGCTGTAAGGACCCACCCCACTTGGCATCTTAAGAAGACAGAACTCTTGGAATATTTCTTCCAACAGGCATCTTTATTAAGAGAAAACGGTTGCAGGCATTCTAGACAGGACTTGGGGGCCAAGCCCTATGGTTCAAGGTTTTAAGGGGTCCCCAGCAACCCCACCCCACCCCACCATCCTTCCAGTGACAATCCCAGGCGTTACATTTCCACCCCCTTTTTCCTCACTGCCTGCGGAAGGGAGACTTCAGAGAGAAGTAGATGAAAGCTGATGGCCCCATTGTTATGGTTAGTCCTTTTGGTGGTATCCACATTCAGTCCCTTTTGAAGTTGTACGGAAAGAAGTGAGGGCCATAAAACCCTTTTGTTCACCCCACTTCCCCTTCATCGTATGACAGAATCCAGAGAGGGCAGAAATGGGGTTTTCCATAGTCGATAACTAGAGATGAAATATAATTGGATTCTGACAAAAGCAAAGCTTTAACAAGGCACTGGCCCTGCGGATAGAAATCTAGCTCCAGCCTGCCAGCAAAAAGCCAGCATGGCAGGGCAAATTGAGGAAGGATCTTGGAGCAACAGGCTAGGCTTGTAAAAAACACATCCCTATGGCTTTCTTAGCAGCAACATGGAAGTGGGTGGTTAGAGCTTTTTTTCCAAGTTGCTTTTTCAACGCCCCACAGTTCATAACTGTTATTTACAGCTCTTATTTTAAGAGTAGGACCACTTACTAAAGAAAGTGAACCTGAGGGTTTTGTGTGGTTTTTTTTTTTTTCTGTACTGTATGTTTTCAGACTTTGGCCATTACTGTCCTGCCATTTTTGAATTCCTTCATAGACTTGGCATTGGACTCGATGGCCTTACCTAGTGATATGGTGAATAACGTATAACATTCATAACAATGTATCGTAACATTCTTCTGTGATATGGTGAATAACGTTAAGTGTAGTGAAAAAGGAGAAATATATATTAGAACCTCAAGATAATTTGATTTTTCAGGGCAGAAAATTCAGCACAAAAGTACTGACATTCACAGAACTTATAAATATAAGTAGAAGGCCTGATTTATACATCTGTCTAAGATAATGGACATTTATGTTATACCTTATTGGTTTTAAGGTTACTTTTACAAGATTCAATAAATATTGTATGAATGTGTCAATTTTAATTGTTTGTACAGTAAACTAATCAAGGAGAGAAGCAACCTAGAACTGAGGAGAAACTTCCTGACAGGGAGAACAGTTAACCAGTGGAACAACCTGCCTCCAGAAGCGGCGAATGCTCCAACACTGGAAGTTTTTAAGAAGAGACTGGACAGCCATTTGTCTGAAATGGTATAGGGTTTCCTGCCTGAGCAGGGGGTTGGACTAGATGACCTCCAAGGTCCCTTCCAACTTTATTATTATTATAAGTAGAACCCATGCAAACAAAAGCTCTGTGGGGTCCTTTTTAAGTGGGATGAGGGTCTTCTGAGTGAACGTTTCCACTGGCCTAGGCTTGGTGAGAAACCAGCCAGCATGATGTGTAAATAAACCTTTATCCCTGACATTCTCGGCTTAGTTCTTTCTTGGGAATTTACGGGTCACCATCATTAGGAAATAAAAAGGTGATCAGCATGGAAAAAGATCTAAAAAGCCCTGAAAGGTTAAAACTGCAAAATAACTCCAGGAATAAATGCCTGGGGGGCGGGGGGGAGACGCGCGAGCAAACCAAACTAGGGCTATTCCAGGATGCGTAATCATAGTTTAGTCAGCCCAATGTTCTGGGTTCATGATGAAGCCATACTGGTGTTACGTGACTATAACCCCGTTTTATGAGCTTGCGAGCCAGAGTAAGGTCTCAATGAAGTCAGAAAGGCAAGAGTTGAACCAGCCACAGCATCCGCAATGCAACCCGGCTCGCATTTAAGCTGCAGGCCTCGTGAGAAACTTCCTTCTCCACCCCTAACCAGCGTTAGCCACACCCAAGATGGCGGTCGCGCTCCCTTCTTTTTTTTTTTTTTTCTCCTTCTCCCCTTGGCGAGCAAATACGAGCGCCGCGCGCCCCCCCCTCCGACGACGACGGCTTCCCGCGAGAGGATGCCCTTTCAAGCCACGCTCAAGATGGATGTCGCCCAGCGACGCTGCGCCGGGCCCCGCCCACTCGCGCCCGAAGGCCAAGCGAAAGAGAGAGAGAGAGAGAGAGAGAGAGAGAGAGAGCCCGCTTCGGGGGCCAGGCGTTGCCCCGCCCTTCGCCGTGGGGTTGCGTCCCGCCGTGCGTGCGTGCGTGTGTGCGTGGTGGCGTGCGTCGAGGTGACGGAGCGGGCCGGACGCGTCCCTTTGTTGGCTCAGCGGCGCCTGTGAGGAGGAGCGGCGGCGGCGGCGGGCGCGGGCGATCGGTCCGCCGAAGGGAGGCGGCGTCCAGGCCGAGGCCTTCGGATCCCGGTGGGGCCGCCCGGCTCGCGGCCCGTCTCGCCGCCTCGCGGCCTCCGGCGCGCGCGCCGCCATGGACTCGGACGAAGGCTACAACTATGAGTTCGACGAGGACGAGGAGTGCAGCGAGGACAGCGGCGCCGAGGAGGACGACGACGAGCCCGACGACGACGACGACGAGCCCGACGACGACAACCTCGACCTGGGCGAGGTGGAGCTGGTCGAGCCCGGGCTGGGCGTGGGCGGCGAGCGTGACGGGCTGCTCTGCGGCGAGACGGGCGGCCTGGGGCCCGGAGGCGGCGGCGGAGGCCTGGGCGGCAGCGGGCTAGGCGGACCGGGCCCGGGCGGCGGAGGCGGCGGCGGCGGGCTGGGCCACGAGCAGGAGGAGGATTACCGCTACGAGGTGCTGACGGCCGAGCAGATCCTGCAGCACATGGTGGAGTGCATCCGAGAGGTCAACGAGGTCATCCAGGTGCGCGTGCCCGGCGCGCGCGCCCCCTCCTCCCCGCCCCCCCCGCGGAGGGATCGGGCTGGAGCAGAAGAAGCAGGCCCGGCGGGAGGGAGGGAGGGAGGGAAGGGAAGGGGGGAGGAGGAGGAGGAGAAGGGGGCGCTGCCAGAAGCGGCGGGAGCGGAGTCGCCAGCCACGCCTTCGGGCGCCGCTCCTGGCTTGAGCCGGGCCTTCCGTCGCCCCCGTGGAGAAAAGGGCTCCCCCCTCCCCAGCCGCCGAGCTCTCCAGTAAGGGCTGGAGGCTCGCAGCCCCAGCCTGGAAAGGGAGGGGGCGCTCTAGGCAGGCCAAGGAAGGATTAAAGCACCCACCCCTTTGCCCCTGCCCCGCAGCTGGTCACTAAGGTGGCCCCCCTTCTGGTGGCAGAAGGGTGAATCGGGGCTCCTCCTTAGCAGAGAGAAAGAAGGGGTGGCCATTGCAGCTGGATTGCACAAGGAAGGCAGGAAGGTAAAGGGCTTGGGGTGGGGGGGAGAGGGGGGTTCACCCCAACTTCGGTGGGAAATGGCAAAGGTGGAGTTGTATTGGCATCCCCCAAAGGGGAACCCCAGGCTGTAACTTCAGCCCTCCCCCTCCGAGGATCTGACACATTAATGTTCGTTTTGGGAAGGCTTTTTGTGATAAGAAGGTTCAGCCATAGGAAGGTTCAACCCTCCCAGTCCTGCTGTTAACCAATGATGGCGTGAATCTTTGTGGGCGACCCTATGCAGCAGCTCAGATGGCAACAGAACAGCAGGGCAGGGCCTGGGAATGTGTACCTACCTATCTCAGTGCCTTGGCATTTCTGAGAAGGACCCAACTCTGTACACAATTGTTGAAAGGGATTGACTCAGGTCGGGTACAAGTTGAATACCTAGTGGCGTTTCAATTGGTACCAAAAATGCTGTAGAAATAAGAGACGCAGTTTCTTGTTTCCTGGAACTTAACAAATGCTTATTGTGGTGTCTTTTGCATAGGATTGACTGTGTATTGAGATTGTATAGCTTGTTGTTTACGTCATTGATGTAAATGGGGGGGGGGCTAAAGTTTTTTTTTTTTTAGCATTTATAAATAACTAGTTCGCGTTAGGGTTATAGTTACAACGACACGACTACAGGTCACAAATTGTACGTCACATTGCTGACACTGAGAATGAGGCTAGGAAAATCCCAAGATTAAGGCTTCTGTTGTTCATAATCTACTCATTTTATACCTTCCTTCTGAAACTGGCATCCAAAGTTGCACAAGTTATAAACAATAAAATGGTTAGCACAGGTGTGTAATTGCATTTCCTGTTGTTAATGTAAGTAAAGGGTGTTAATTTGGTCTAGGAAGGGTCTGCTCTAAAGATTAGTCTTGCTCCTGCAATTGTAATGGTCAGGTTGACTTGTAGGGAACAAGGTGCTCTTAGCATTCAAGACAATTCAAATTAGAGGTGGATCTTAATTACTGCGTGCAAAAGTTTTGCCTCTCATTTGCATTGAGCTCTAATGCCCATTGCTGAGCGCTAATGATAGATAGCCTTGGTTAAATTGATTTCCTGGTTTTGTTTGAAAACTCTCCTGGTTTTAGCATGATGACTATTTTGAGTCAGAGATGCATAGAGAAACATTTACACATTTTCCTTTTTTTAGCAGTTTTTTTTCCAGAAGGTAATCAGGAAACTGAGGTTGGAATGGGATGGGGAGGGGGAATAGGTGTCCACATCTTTTAGGGATGACCATCTTCCATGTAGAAGAGAAATGGTAATCTGTTATCTTGTCATTCCACAAATATGTCCAGTTCAGGTGAGTGATCTATGCTCAGCAGGTGAGAAAGCTGTATGGAAAGAGAACATCTTTCTGCTTCCAGGAGCTCTTCAGATAGGTATTCTCAAGAATTCCTGAGCAGCAATGGGACCTGGTCTTCTCTTGAGTAAGCATTCAGACCGCTCACAAGGGGGGGGGGCTCCTATCCTTTTCTGTGTAAATGTTGCATGGTGCACCTGTAGCATCGCATACATAAGACCTTGTTGAGGGGCTGTTGACGTGACTTGCAATAAAATCCCTTCTCTAGCCCAAGTTTCTTTAGAATTGGCTTGATGGGCCCAGACATTTCTGTTCATGTCCCTGAAACACTGCAAATATTTTTTTTTAAAAACTTTCAAGGATCGTTCATGATGCATTAGGTGAGAAAGATAGAGGTGGTGAACTTTACCCTGTATTTCAGAACTCCTATGATATCAGTTCTTCCTTGTCCTCTTCTGTGGTTAATAGTACTCACAGCCTTGTGCTTACCTGGAGATTTGCTCTGACTTTAGGAAGTTGGAAAACAATTGAACAAAACAACATATAGTGGTGATTTACTTTTGTGTTGAGAACTCCCGGACAAGGTAACGTTAATCCTCTAAAGATTTGCTAAAGGAAAGGGAACAATAGTTTGAGCCTGATACCAAATTACAAGAACTGAGTGGTAGTTAAAGCTGGGTGAGTAATTGTGGGTGTGGACTGGGCTGTATTCCTTCCTCCTCCCAGATCTAATTGAACAGATCCAAATCCAGAGCTTATCTGGCTGTAATCTTCAATTCAGAGGCAATATAAAGATTGACAATGAAGGATGTCTTTGTGTCTGGTAGGTCCAAGGTCAAATTTAACCGGTGAGCTGACTGTCTTACCTTAGAATCACCCTGCCATATGAATGAGTTTCTCAACTTTTGACCCTCCTTGCTGGTTGCTGAGTAGTCGGTTGAATTTCATTCAGGAAATAAACATTAGCATTAATGCCATTTGTGGTTTGTCTCTTCATTTCTTTTGTTAATTTTGAGATTGACAGAGGAGCAAATTGCCATTCTTGTCAAATCAGGTGGCTTACTAGCCCAATTTCAAGAGCCATAGAGTCAGAAGGACTTACTAGTGGCACTTAGGTATCAATGTCCTTAAATTGTAAATGTTATTGTTTGAGAAGGATTAAAAGATGGCCTGGGAATCCTGCAAAATGAATACTATCAGGTGGTTTTATGTTTTTTATATGCAAATACACATGCACTCCTTTTAAGTAGCTGGTGTTTTAATATCTCCAGAGTATCTAATACAAGGATGCGATGTCAAGTCTCTGTGTCCTGGTCTTTCTTAAATGTAATGGGGCCAGATTCCTTTTTGTATTCAAAAATAGGTTTTCACAGTTTGGAAAGACGAAGCCTCTGAGCATTATTTCATTTGCCTTATTTTTTTAAGGCTGTGGAGAAGGAGAAGAAAATTGAACATGAAATGTGTTAGGTTTAGCATGCACACATCAGTGCAGAGGGATCAGCCCTGTTCTCACTTGCCCAAGGAAGGACTAGAAACAATGGGATGAAACTGCAGGGGGAAAAGATTCAGATTAGATGTTAGAAAAAAATTTCTAACAGTAAGGGTGATCGACCAGTGGAACAGGTTGCCACAGGAGGTGGTGAGCTCCCCTTCGATGGAGGTCTTCAAGCAGAGACTGGACGGCCATATGACTGGGATGGTTTAGGGAATCCTGCCTCGAGCAGGGGGTTGGACTCGATGACCCGGGAGGTCCCCTCCAACTCTACGATTCTATGATTCTATGAAACCATTGCTACATTCTTGGTTTGTTCAGTAAACTTCAAACTGCCCCACCGTACATAAGATTCTGTTACTTACAAAAGGATGGTACATTTTTGACAGTCCAAACCACCAGCCTTGTGTTTTTTTCTTTCCTTTGCGTATAAAATAAACCACATGCTTCCTACAGAGCATTAATTAATAGTTAATTTGCAGCCCCCAACTTTGGTTGCTAAGTCAGACATTTGTGGAGTGAGTTTTGTCCTATTTTACGGGCTTTCTTTCCCCAGTTGTTAAGTTAGCAACACGGTTGTTGAGCGAAACTGGCTTCCCCATTGAAGATCCAAAGGTTGCATAAGGGGATCACATTACCACCATCATGAATGTGAAGCAGTTGCCAGATGTTGTGAATTTTGATCAAGGGATGCTGCAATGGTCGTAAATGTGAAAAACGGTCATAAGACACTTTTTTCAGTGCTGTTGTAACTTTGAGTGGTCATTAAACAAACTCTTGTAGGTCAAGGGCGACCTGTATAGATTTGTACATAGCCACTTTGTAAATGAAGAGACTTGTCAGTAAGGGACTAGAGCAGGGGTCTTCAAACTTGGCAATTTTAAGACTTGTGGACTTCAACTCCCAGAATTCCTCAGCCAGCCCTGGCTGGCTGAGGAATTCTGGGAGTTGAAGTCCACAAGTCTTAAAGTTGCTAAATTTGAAGACCCCTGGACTAGAGGTATGTTTTGACATTTGGGACTCTTCCATTTTTTCAAAAGAAAACAAAACAGCAACAAGCTATTAGTGGGACACTGATCTGAACCAATTTATTGTCACTTGGGTGTGTAATCTCTGTAGATTTATTTTGCAGTGTTCC
This sequence comes from Bothrops alternatus, assembly GCA_034064705.1. Lineage (NCBI taxonomy): Eukaryota > Metazoa > Chordata > Lepidosauria > Squamata > Viperidae > Bothrops > Bothrops alternatus. Next base: position 44,564 of record JARGCV010000925.1, read on the forward strand.
CTATAAAGCAGTGTTTCTCAACCTTGACCATTTTAAGGCATGTGGACTTCAACTCCCAGAATTCCACAGCCAGCATTGCTGGCTGTGGAATTCTGGGAGTTGAAGTCCACATGCCTTAAAATGGTCAAGGTTGAGAAACACTGCTATAAAGCAATCAGCCTTTCTCTGCCATTCTTCCTTGGAGTTGTTGAGAACAGGGAGACCCAGATTCTAATTCTCCCTTGGGCGAGGAAGCTGGCTGATTTAGCCCTAGATGGCAAAGTTGGTAAACATCTGCCTGGACCCGGAAGGCTGGTTGTAGCCCAAGTTCCTTAATGGAGAATATTTCATCCAGCGGTGAACTAATTCACACTCATGATGTATATGCTCATCTACTGTATCTAGTACATTGTATCTCAATTCTATTTCTGAAAAGGTCCTACCATCCAAGCCAATGATGTGTTTTTGGTATTTTGATTTTAACCAAGTTTGCTGTCCTGCCCGATATTATCCCAGGTGGGAAAGGACTGATGTTAAAAATCAATATTTGGAATATTGAATATTTGGAAGGATTACCTGGTGGTGCAACACTAAAAGCGAGTTGTTTTAAGTGTGTATCAACCTATTGCCACCTATGTGTAAGCCTACATTCAACTTGTTTACTTTTATATAGCTGTATGTATTATTATTTTTTACAGCGGATGGAAAGTGGACTAATATTTCTCTCCTCTGTGAGAAGATTAATTTATACTTTGTAGAGAATAGGAAAGCAATAGCTTGATGCTGGAGAATGCTGGATTGTTGGACTTGAACTGTAGGCTTCTCATTAAGTGATGATGTGACTGGTGGATTTTGAGCCAGCTAGCCTTTCTCATAGTTTCGAGACTAACATGAGCAGCTGATGTTTCTTGGGAGAAGAAGCAATGTTAGAACAATGGAGAAATTTGCAGCTAAATTGGAAAACACTTATCACTGCAATTAGCAATTTGCCATCCTTGTGTTCCTGTTTGCACAAACTTACCCAATATTATGTGTGTGTGATTTTGTAGTGACATGGTAAATTTGGTATTTTATCCCATTTAGATTGGACTATATTCTAAATTGTTTCTTGGTGTCTGTGGCTGTAAAATAGAGCCTGAACTAATTATGACAGCCATCCCAGAAATTAATACCATTACTGAAGCTATCACGTGTAATGTTGAAACGGTCTTACAGATCCTGGATATATTTTTAACATCAGAAGTGCAGGGGTTGGACAGCTGTTTTTTTTTTTAATCACTTGCAGTCTTAGAGCAGTAGAGTACATAGATTATCATGCTAGCACAGACCTAACTAGAAAAGAAGTGTTATGTAACATGTTGCCTTAGAATAAAATGACTGAACTTGGATGTTTTGTAGGCTGCAAATATTTTCAAAATAGGTAAGGCTTTTGATTAACGATTAGGGTTAACAGATCCTTTTGCTGTATTTTTGAGAAGGCCTGTGATATTTATCCTGAATTCTGTAGAGTTATTTGTAGAAAAAGTCTGTCTTAAAAAGTGCTTCTGTTGCTAACGTCAGATGAAATCTTTTCAACATCCAATTTTATCTTTCATGTAACCTTGATGCAGGATTGTTTGGCCCATTCATTGCTTTGAGAAGTTAAAAACAAAATCTCCCCAAAGAAGGCGTTGTCAAAACATTTCTGTACTATTTGCCAAGAAAATTGCATGGATATATCCATGTGTTCACCAGAGTTGATTTCATAGATGCATGTATGTTACATATCCTAAAAACAGACTTGAATTATAATCAAACCAGACTCTATTCCATTCCAGTGTCTTTTGCATTCTCTTTTTCATGTTCAAATGTATAGAGGTTATGTTGATACATTTAACGACTTTTACATACTTAATCTCTGAATAAAGTCAAAAATTGTAGATGATAAAAACATTCCCAGATGGGACGATTTTGCATCATTAGTATGAACAATAAATCCTTGGAAGAATTCCTCGTCTATTAATCTCCAAGAATTCTGGTTTTCTGGGGCGTCCTCCTTTGAACTGTTTGGTTTCTTCTGTCAGTAGACATAACTAAGTAACACATGAAAACAAATTGCCTGCAAACCCAGAAATGTGGCTTAGTCTTCTAACAAGCCAGAGAGTTAGTAGGTAAACTAGAGAAGGCATCTCTCTGGTTAGTTTTTCAGCTCCTTTTTCCGGGAGGAACAAAGTGGGAGCTACTTTATTGCATGCATGAGTTTGCTTTGCTCGCATTAAGCCTAAATTCCCATATATTCTGTTTATTATGAGATGTGAATGTTCCAGGTGTTTGTCGGCTAGGCTTAGCTATTTCATGTGCAACATTAAACTAACGTTTAATAGCTAAGAGGATTATACTTATATTCTTACCTGCCTATTTATGGAAATCTGTACTCGTAAATCCTTTTTAGTTTCATTGGGATCTGTGGAATATGTAAATAACACGCAACGTTCAGAATAACTTTAAAATCTGGATTTTTTTAAAAAAAGCTGGTCGAATTCCATTTTTGAATTAGCCTGTTGAAGTCTAGTCTTAACATTGCCTGAATGTGTTAAAAAAAGGAAATGAATTAAAACCAAGCACTCCAGATCTAGTGTGTTTAAGGGGTGGGCGAGTCCCCATTCTTGCACAGCCTCCACGTTCTATTGCCGCGGCCACCGACCTTTTGGGCACCAAGGACCAGTTCCATGGAGAAAGGTTTTTCCATGGACCAGACTGGGCCTGGTTTCATGTGCTGCCTGCATCCTGCAGATGGGGCTTTGCTTGTTTGCGTGGCCCGGTTGCTGGCATGCTGCGGATCGGTGCCGTTCCACGGACCGGGCGTTGGGGACCCTTGCTCTAGTGCAGGGGTGTCAAACTCAATTTCATTGAGGGCCGCATCAGCATTGCAGTTGCCCTTGGGGGGAGGAGATGGGTGTGGCCGGGGTGGGTGTGCCCTACTTGGTGGGTGTGGCTGGAGTGGGTGTGGCCTGCTGGGTGGGCGTGGCCAGCTCTACATCGTTCGCGTCAAGGGTGCCTCTGGGGGCCTGGGCAGAAGTGGGACAGATCTGGGGGTCTCTGGCAGAAGGGGGTGGGACCAGGGCAAGTGCCAAGGCATGGTGCATTTCTTCATTCCTCACAAAGGGTGACCCCTACCCAGCATGCACCCAGGGGGCAGGGGTGACACGGCAGGGGCTGGTTCCTCGCTGTTTCCGGACGGCCTTGTGGAGCTAAGACTGAATGCCTTTCAGCATAGATGGCCACCACAAATTGTACATGGGCTCCCGACCGGCCTGGGCCAGGGCCAAGGCAGCAGGGGCCGTTCCCTCACTGTTTCCAAGTTGGCTTCGCGGGCCACAGAAAACCACTTCGCGAGCCGTATCCGCCCCCCCCCCAGGCCTTGTGTTGGACATGTCTGCTCTAGTGAACCAATAAAGGAGAATATTTGTAGCTCTGGGTTGAAATGAGGAGTCCTTGGTGCTCTCTGAGCTTGGTTGTTTTCTTGCAGACATTTCATTACTGTCACTGATGAGGTTACCTAGTTTGGGCACGTCAGCCAAGCTCAGAGGGCACCAGACTCTTTTCTAGTCTGCTTTAGAGGACTGGGGAACAGTAGGGGACCTATTCAACAGTCAGAAGAAGCGTCATAAGAAAATTTCAGGTTCCACCATTTTAGATTTCACTCACTAGTGATCAGTACTGATCATGCAACTGATTTAAACTTGAATTGCCTTTGAAATAACCATCACATTTATATCAGATATAATTGGGGGGGGGATGAAGTTTTGGGAGAAAGGGCAGGTCTGCTGGTCACATTCCTGATGACGACTTTCCTTCCTCTTCTAGAACCCGGCCACCATCACCAGGATACTCCTCAGTCATTTCAACTGGGATAAAGAAAAACTGATGGAGAGGTAAGTGAGCTGGTTTCTTTCTCCTCCTCCTGGGTAGCCAGAACAGCAGGAACTCTTCCGACTTTCTTTAAACAAATGAGGCGTGTTTCTTTAAATCAATGAGGCATGTTTGTGAGCCAGGCCCACCATGGCTTGACATTTGAGGCTACTTAGAAATCAAAGAAGCCCATTGAGGTCTCTTGGGAGGAGAGGGGGAAAAATGTGTCCTTACATGGACCAATTATTGGGAAAGTATTTGGTTTGGGCTTTTGCAAAATTCCTTACACAATTCATAAATTCAGCCCGGGTGGTATAGTTCCATATCTCGCACAACATACTTACAAAGCATGTGGGTGCCATTATGAGCCCCCCCCCCATCCTTACAAAGATACTAACATTTGGAATTGGTTGTGGAATAAAGATAAGATATCAGTAACATGAGAGAAAGAGCTTTTTTTATAGAAGCCGTCAGTATAGAGCAGTGTTTCTCAACCTTGACAATTTTAAGGCATGTGGACTTCAACTCCCAGAATTCCACAGCCAGCATCGCTGGCTGTGGAATTCTGGGAGTTGAAGTCCACATGCCTTAAAATTGTCAAGGTTGAGAAACACTGGTATAGAGGCATAACTATCAGGGCTATAAGAAGCTATCTTAGTATCAGAACTAGCTCAGTAACATTTGTTAGGGTATAATGTGATTTCAGCCTCATCTGTTGGGTGGACCAAAATATGGTTGCTTAGTTAACAGGCTGTTGAAATGCACCTTGGAGTAGTGTGATCGAAAAATCTAAACTTGGAACAACTCCTAAAATAGCTTTCTGAGTTAAAACGCTTAACAAGCAGTTATACTCAAGAGCCTTTCACTGGCTTAATCTAGTTGCAATTAATCATACCGGCATTTATTTTTTTTTTGCAACTTTCCCTAGAAACTTTGGAGTTGTACCCAGAGCTGAGAGGTTGGCCTGTTCAACATTTTTTTGAAATATTAGGGCGTTGTAGGCATTTTGAATAATTTTTCATATTGGAGAGCTTATCTGCAAGCGACGGTTTTCACTTTCAGTTTTTGATTTCCAATTTCAAATAACTTGGAGGACAACGTGGGAGGCTGGAAAATGTTTATTCATATCCAGTTTGAAATTTTTTTTCCAGAAGCATAACTTTGGATGCTGAACTAACAGGCATTTCTTTGGAGAATGTTGTGAAAATGTTGCGTTGTCTATAACAGTTTTAATTTAATGTTTGATTGCTGAAGGCAGGCTTTGTTTGAAAGCTTTAGTACACGGGGCTGCAGTCGTATGGTTGAATTATTTTAATGCGTTTATTGATTGGTTATGGGTCATCAAATGGATGTTTAGTCATTGTGATGACACTGATGTTGACTTTTTGTGATGATCTTTCTCCAGGATGTTCTGTCCCTAGCCTGGCCCTTCAGGTCTGCCAACAATTTTCTCTCCCCTCCCCCCTTGCCATTGTGTCAAGTGTCTCCTTTGGCAAGACTTCTAATTATAGCTTGTATTTTATTATTATTATTATTATTATTATTATTATTATTATTATTATTATTATTATTGATTAAATTTCTATGCCGCCCTATTCCGGGAACTCAGGGCGGCTCACAGCATAAATAGAAATCCAAGAAATTGTAATTTTAATGTGATTTTATATACTTATGGTTTCATTTTTATTTTTGTAAGCTGCCCAGAGACCAAGCACACACATTAGATTTGTAGACTCAGCAACAGGGATTTCTGCCCTGAAGTGACCCTTTGAAGCAGGAGATTTTTGAAGCAGGGTGGCCCACAACTTTTCCCCAGTGCATTTTGCTGTTTAAAACAAACAAACAAACAAATGTATGCAATTGTTTTATGGATTTACAGAACCAAGACCATCTGCCTCCTCCAGCTAAGAGATGAATTAGAAGGCAGGAAGTTTGGGTTTATATACAGATCCCAGAGCCTCCTGCATGCTGGCTGGAATTATTTTCAGGATTTTTTTTTTTAAGAGAGATTTTTTTTTTATTCATTCGGCTTCATTCTTGTTTTGGTAGGTACTTTGACGGCAACCTGGAGAAGCTGTTTGCAGAATGTCATGTCATTAATCCTAGTAAAAAGTCTCGAACACGTCAGATGAACACCAGATCATCTGCACAGGATATGCCATGTCAGATCTGCTATCTCAACTATCCGAATTCGGTGGGTGCCTTCCAAGTTGTGCAGTCTGTAACTTCTCTCTCTCTCATCTATCTGTCTATCTATCTATCTATCTATCTATCTATCTATCTATCTATCTATCTATCTATCTATCTATCTATCTATCTATCTCTATCTGTCTTGCCTATCTATATCTATCTCTATCTATCTATATCTATCTATCTCCATCTCTCTCTCTCTCTCTCTGTCTGTCTTTGTCTCTGTCTCCGTCTCTCTCTTTGTCTCTGTCTCTCTCTCTTTGTCTCTCTCTCTGTCTTTGTCTCTGTCTGTCTCTCTCTCTTTGGCTTCGTCTCTCTGTCTCTGTCTCTCTCTCTCTCTTTGTCTTTGTCTCTCTCTGTCTCTCTCTCTCTGTCTCTGTCTCTCTCTCTTTGTCTCTGTCTCTCTCTCTCTCTCTCTTTGTCTCTGTCTCTCTCTCTCTCTGTCTCTCTTTGGCTTCGTCTCTCTGTCTTTCTCTCTCTCTTTGTCTTTGTCTCTCTCTCTGTCTCTCTCTGTCTCTCTCTCTCTCTCTCTGTCCGTCTCTCTCTCTCTCTCTCTCTCTCTCTCTCTCTCTCTCTCTCTCTCTGTCCGTCTCTCTCTCTCTCTCTCTGTGTCCGTCTCTCTCTCTCTGTGTCCGTCTCTCTCTCTCCTCACATTAGGACCACACTTGAGCCCAGAATTTATGTTGCTAAGTGAGACATTTGTGAAATGAGTTTGGCCCCATTTTACGCCTTTTCTCGCCACACTTAAGTGAATCACTGCAGTTGCTCAGTTTAGTAACCCGGTCATTAACCCTGTTGTAAGTTGAGGACTGCCTGTAAATAATACCTATCGGTAATATCTAAAATCTTGAGGGGGGGGAAAAAGAAAAATGCAACTATTCGTTAACGGGGATATTCAAAACTCCTTTTTCTTCTGCAGTAGTAGAAGAGATATACTGATTTCTGGCTTCCCCCCCCCCTCATTAAATATCTCCTAATTTCATTTCCCTCTCCCGTCTCTCTGCTTACGATGTCTTGTGATCAGATTCCTGCTTCTTAAAGACCTTTGAATAGGCTCCTTGTATGGCGCTTTACAGACGAGGAGATCTGCTCACATATAAAGTGCTTGAAATTCATGCTCATCAGAATCATAATACAGCTTCTCTGGAGCAGCAGAATTGGAAAGTGCAAGTGCTGGCCTTGCAATTAAAGCGAGAGAATTGTTTAAAAAAAAATATTAGTATTGGTGTCTCCCGTAGTTACCCATGTTGATCCCAAAAATATTCAAAGTGACCTCTCTGGATCAGATCACGTTTCCTCAGTACAGGTAGTTCTCATCTAATGACGGGTCGTTTTACAACCGTTCAGAGTTACGATGGCCACGGAACGGGTGCTTGATAGCCTGTAAAACGACCGCAGTGTTTGCTTAATGCAGGGGTTCTCAACCTTGACCACTTTAAGACTTGTGGACTTCCACTCCCAGAATTCCTCAGCCAGCAAAGCTGGCTGAGGAATTCTGGGAGTTGAAGTCCACAAATCTTAAAGTGGCCAAGGTTGAGAACCCCTGCATTAATGACTACCGTGTGAAAAAAACAAAACTCAGAAAATTACTTCCGGGTCGTGTATGTGCCTCTACTTACGACTGTAACAACTTCTAGGGGTGATTCTGGGCTCAATTACAGTCGTAAATTGAGGACAACTTATCCCTGTACCCTCAGAATATTGGAGCTGCTTGATTGACCAGTAGGTTTGGCAGATGCTTTAGATGGGGATAGACTAGGACAGGGGTAGGCAACCTCGGCTCTTTTATGACTCGTGGACTTCAACTCCCAGAATTCCTGAGCCAGCTTGCTGAGGGGACAGGGAGAGGTTTCCAAGCTGAGCCATGCTGGCTCAGGAATTCTGGGAGTTGGAAGTCCACGAGTCCTAAAAGAGCCAAGGTTGCCTATCCCTGTTAACTAGGTCAAAGCTGGGCTTAAAGCTCCCAACATCTGGTCCTGTCCAGCAGCTTCACCAGTTCTAAACGTGGGGCCTTAATGGGAGATTTGGCCGACTATGCCAGCTTGTTCACTTTGCCATCTTAATTTCAATTCTGGGGTGTGAAAACCTCAGGAAGTGTGGCAGCAGGAATTGGGGTAGTGGGGTCAGGAAGTTTGTGTGCATTCCCTGGCACTTTGGAAACCTCTCCTTTTTCCTCAGCATGGCTGGCTCAGGAATTCTGGGAGTTGAAGTCCACGAGTCATAAAAGAGCCAAAGTTGCCTACTCATGGGTCAGGGGCTGTTGGGATGAATGTTTGTGGCAGACCCTTGTGTGTGTGTGTGTGTGTGTGTGTGTGTGTGTGTGTGTGTGTGTAGGGTGGAAGACCTCCCCAAAGACCTCAGTTGCTGTGCTGTGTTACTCTGAACTTGCAAAAGATGGTGCCGTCCAGTTTCAGAGCTGTGCAAACGAGTAAAGCTAATGATGATTTGTCTTTCCAGTATTTCACTGGCTTGGAGTGTGGACACAAGTTTTGCATGCAGTGCTGGAGTGAATATTTAACTACCAAAATAATGGAGGAGGGCATGGGACAGGTAAAATTCTTCCTTCTTGTGTTTACGCTGAATTAACGATATTAAAGAAAGGCCTGCATCGTGCTCCAGCTGTTCCTTTGCTGAGCGCTGCCCCTCCTCTCGCCCCCCCAATTGGGAAGCAGCTGAGAATTTGCATCGTTGACACTTTTCAGAAGCACAAGCATTAGAAACTGGGAAGTTTGCTACTGAGAAAAGCCGGGTGGGATCTTGGCTGGCGTATCTCGGGCTTCTCTCTCCTATGGGGAGAGGGGAAGCAGGGAACCAAAGCCCATCTCAGATATCCTGGCCCACTGGAACCTGGGAGGAGGAAAGCCAGCTTGGACTAGTGGTTCCATGTCTGTGGAGATACTTCGAAAGAAAGCACCTTTGGGACTAGTGGTTAAGGCACCAGGCTAGAAACCAGGAGAGGGGTGAGTTCTAGTCCTGCCTTAGGCATGAAAGCCAGCTGGGTGACTTTGGGCCAATCACCAGGAGAGGGGTGAGTTCTAGTCCTGCCTTAGGCATGAAAGCCAGCTGGGTGACTTTGGGTCAATCATCAAGAGAGGGGTGAGTTCTAGTCCTGCCTTAGGCATGAAAGCCAGCTGGGTGACTTTGGGCCAATATCACCAGGAGAGGGGTGAGTTCTAGTCCTGCCTTAGGCATGAAAGCCAGCTGGGTGACTTTGGGCCAATCACCAGGAGAGGGGTGAGTTCTAGTCCTGCCTTAGGCATGAAAGGCAGCTGGGTGACTTTGGGCCAATATCACCAGGAGAGGGGTGAGTTCTAGTCCTGCCTTAGACATGAAAGCCAGCTGGGTGACTTTGGGCCAATCACCAGGAGAGGGGTGAGTTCTAGTCCTGCCTTAGGCATGAAAGGCAGCTGGGTGACTTTGGGCCAATCACCAGGAGAGGGGTGAGTTCTAGTCCTGCCTTAGGCATGAAAGCCAGCTGGGTGACTTTGGCCCAATCACCAGGAGAGGGGTGAGTTCTAGTCCTGCCTTAGGCATGAAAGCCAGCTGGGTGACTTTGGGCCAATCACCAGGAGAGGGGTGAGTTCTAGTCCTACCTTAGGCATGAAAGGCAGCTGGGTGACTTTGGGCCAATATCACCAGGAGAGGGGTGAGTTCTAGTCCTGCCTTAGGCATGAAAGCCAGCTGGGTGACTTTGGGCCAATCACCAGGAGAGGGGTGAGTTCTAGTCCTGCCTTAGGCATGAAAGCCAGCTGAGTGACTTTGGGCCAATCACCAGGAGAGGGGTGAGTTCTAGTCCTGCCTTAGGCATGAAAGCCAGCTGGGTGACTTTGGGCCAATCACCAGGAGAGGGGTGAGTTCTAGTCCTGCCTTAGGCATGAAAGCCAGCATGAAAGCCAGTGACTTTGGGCCAATCACCAGGAGACTGGGAGTTCTAGTCCCTCCTTACCTAGAAAAGCCAGTTGGATAACTTTGGACCTGTCCTCCTCTCTCAGCCCTTCACAGGGTTGTTGTTGTGGGGAGAATAGGAGGAGGCACATAACATTGGATATGTTTACTGCCTTGAGCTGTTTGTAAAAACAATAAATTAATAAATTAAATAAAAACGTATATCTGAACTTGAGAGAATTTAGTGGCAGGGCCACCCTTTTTTTTTTCCCCTCACTTCATTACCTTCCTTCCCTCCTCTTTTTCCTTACTGCTTGATAATATGCCAAAGCTCTCGTTAATCAATTTGAATTAATTTCTTGCAAAAATAAAAATAGGGCTTTTGGCCATTTGGCAACAGACCTGCCTTCTTCCCCTTTCATGTTTGGGGAGATGCGGGACTGAGCCCTGGAAGCTTCCTGGGTGACTTTTGACTTCTGCCTTGCTTTCAGTCCGACCTACTTCACAGGTGGCTGCTGTGGGGCATGAAATGAAAGGCACCTTGAACTTCTGATGAAAAAAAGGAATAGAAGCAAAATAAATCGGCACAGTCTTAACGCTGGTCTGGAATTGAGGGGAAAAAATGCTTCTCTGTAGAATTTTCTTAGAGGCATCAATACCTAAACTAATCAGATGTGTTTTTCTTTGTCTTCTGTTTCTTCCCGTCGCCTCTTGGATGTCCTGGCTAGACAATCTCCTGCCCGGCTCACGGCTGTGATATCTTGGTTGATGACAATACAGTTATGTAAGTGTTGCGGTTGACACAATTTCAATTAACACTGGCATTTTCTTGAGCTTAATGCCCGTTGATTGGCTCCACCTTGTATGGAGGGACGAGTCCATCACGTCGCTTAAGATCCTGGGACCCTCGTCCCTGTGGGCCTCCCAGGAACAGGGAACTTCTCCCATTGAAGTGGGCTTTTGCAGCCTGCTTCTTCCTCTCTTAGCTTGCTTTGAAGCGAAATAGGAGGCATCCAGGGAACAGCGTCTGATAATACTGAAGTCAGGATGTACATACGAACAAATTATGATAAGTGTATTGGGTCATCTGTCAAGGTTTTTAAGTCACTCCTTTCACAGAAGGCCTACTCAGAGGGTCTGTTGCATCATTCTTAGAGAAAAATAGCATCTATTGCAGGGGCTTGTTTGGCTTACTGTGGTGGCGCAGTGGTTAGAATGCAGTATTGTAGGCTAACTCTGCATTCCCCCTGTCAGGTGTTCGATTCTGACCAGCTCAAGGTTGACTCAGCCTTCCATCCTTCTGAGGTCAGTAAAATGAGGACCCAGATTGTTGGGGGCGATAGGCTGACTCTGTAAACCGCTTAGAGAGGACTGTAAAGCACTGTGAAGTGGTCTATAACAGAGTCCCCCAACCTTTTGAGCACCAGGTACCGGTTCCATGAGAGAGGTTTTTCCACGGACTGGAAAGTTCGTGGTTTTGTCTGCTGCCTGCATCCCGCAGATGGGGCTTTGGTTGTTTGTGCGGCCCGGTTGCTAGGATGCCACGGCCCGGTACCGGTCCACGAACTGGGGGTTGGGGGCCCCTGGTCTATAAGTCTAAGTGCTATTGCTAAGTGCCTAGTGCTACTGGCTCCATTGTTTGATCAAGAATGAAGATACAATATCAGGCACTTCTTTTATTTATTTACCGGTATTTATTTTATTTAATTTATATGCCGCCCCTCTCCCAAGACTCAGGGCGGCTCACAACAAAACAATTTAAAAACACAATTAATTTAAAAATTTAAAAATTAATTCCATTAACACAACATACAAGCACATTCAGCTCACAGCAGCTGATGGCGGGACACTCTTAGGGCCGAGGGGCAGAGCGCAGCTCACATGCCCCAAGCCTGTCGGCATAGATGTGTCTTCAACAATTTCTGGAAAACTAGGAGGGAGGAAGCAGTACAAACCTCTGAGGGAAGCTGGTTCCAGAGGGCTGGGGCAGCAACGGAGAAGGCCCTAGCCCTAGGCCCCGCCAGATGGCATTGTCTAACAGGCGGGACCCGTAGGAGGCCAACCCTATGTGCCCTAACCGGTCGCTGGGATTCATGAGGCAGAAGACAGTCCCGCAAGTATCCTGGTCCATTGCCATAAAGGGCTTTATAGGTCATAACCAACACTTTGAATTGTGTTCGGAGACCAATAGGTAGCCAGTGCAGCTCGCGGAGATCTGGGGTAATATGAGCATGTCTTGGGAGACCCAAGACAGCTCGTGCGCTGCATTCTGGACTACTTGCAGTCTCTGGACATTCTTCAAAGGCTGCCCCATGTAGTCCTTGACTTATGAATCGCTGCAGTGATTAGTAGCACAGTTGTTAATTGAATCCAGTTTTCCCCATTGAATTCGCTTGTCAGAAGGTTGCAGAAGGGAATCACATGACCAGGGACCCTGCAACTGTCATAAAGATGGGTCTGGATTTTGATCACATGACCAAGGAGTTGCTTCAGTGGTCGTAAATGTGAAAGACATTCATTTTTTTCAGTGCCGTTCGAATGGATGCCAAATGGAGTATTGTTAGTCAAGGATTCCCTGTACTTTGGCTACAGGGTCATAATGGGAAGGGAGCTGAATGGAAGCAGATAAAGGGCGTCAACCTAGAAAACGCTTTGAACTTTGAAGGTGGTGGTTGAGGTTCTTAAGGATTCTTTCTCTTAAGTCACCCAAAATTGGGGCCGAACGTCTCATCGCTGTTTCCCCAGCTTTGAAGCAATGCAGAGTGACTCTCGAAGCCCAGATTGGGCCATCTAATAAATCAGGGGTCTTCAAACTGGGCCCTTTGATGACTTGTGGACTTCAGCTCCCAGAATTCCTCAGCCAGGCACACAAGTCATCAAAGGGCCAAGTTTGAAGACCCCTGCTTTACAATGTTGGGCTCTTGCATAATCCTTTCCAGCAATAAAATGCCGGGTTTGAATTAATGCATTTGGCCCTTTTGGAGGTGGCTATTGTAATCCTGCCGAAGTGACCTTTCTCAGTATCTTTTTTAGCATTTGTATATTAAATTGAGGGTGAGGGGAGATTACATTACTCCTGGGGAGTAGGGGGTTCCCACGTGTAACTCATGTAAAAGGTTGAGCCACTCACTTCCCGATTTGTACCCGTTAAAACCCTGTGAGTTTAAACTGCCTCAGGCAAACACATTCATTTTGATCTGGCATTTGACTGGAGAGTGGGCATTCTGCAGCCAGGGTGCCCCTTTCAGAAGAACCCTCTTTCCTATAAAGATTTAATTTGATTTTTTTCCCCCGGTAGTACGGTAGAACAAATAAGATAGTGTGGGGAAAGCCACTCTTTCAAATATCGGAGCTTTATTGCTAAGCGAGACTGTTGTTTTCCTTGAAAACACATTAATTGGTTAAAAGGTTGGACTCCTAAGGTAACTAGTTTAGTTTGGTTTTATTAAATTTCTATACCGCCCCTCTCCCGTAGGACTCGGGGCGGTTTACAACCCAAGGTTTTCTGAATGGAATATTATCTTTCTCTTCTTTTTGTAGGCGCCTGATCACAGATTCAAAAGTTAAATTAAAGTACCAGCATTTAATAACTAATAGTTTTGTAGAGGTGAGTGTCCTGTTTAAAACTGTATGCTAACATGACTGGTATAGGGGAGGTTCTTCCTTTTGTTTTAGGAACCCTAGATATGCTAGAAGCCGCTTAAATATGGGGGGGGGTTGTTGATTGATCAGCGGTGTTCACTTTTTGGTGCCATTCTCGGCTTTTAATGCCGAAATACTCGTTCTGAGTGTGAGTGTCTTTAATAGCTAAACCACTGGCTCTAATGAGACAACCTGCCTCCAGAAGCGGTGAATGCTCCAACACTGGAAGTTTTCAAGAAGAGACTGGACAGCCATTTGTCTGAAATGGGATAGGGTTTCCTGCCTGAGCAGGGGGGCTGGACTAGATGACCTCCAAGGTCCCTTCGAACTCTGTTCTTCTATTATTCTGTTTGTCAGACAGCATTTAAAAAGTTAGACTATTGCTTTGGCTCAAAATCTAAAATTCTGATCCATGTGAAGGCCACGTTTTTACGGAAGTATTTTAGCCTCTTGGTTTGGTTGACTGTTTCCAGAGAAACCCCTTAACTAGCTTCTCATATCTTCATAATAACTTGGATGAGTTTCTTGGATGAAAAGCGAAACCTTTTCAAAGAGGAAAAACTTCCCCAAGGAAGACCAGTTGCCTTTTGGGAAACCATCTTTGGGACCATTTTAGGACTTGCTTTTAACTAGTGCTGTGCAATTCTCTTTGAATATGAAGAGAGGCTCAGAAGATAACAGCAGGGTAGGAGGTCTCCATCGAGATGGAAGTTTTGGATAAAAGATTTCTGGCAAGAGAAGGGAGTGAGGTGGACTGTTAACAAGCCATCTTTCAGTGCAATCTGCCCCTGCCATCTCTGCAGCAAACCCCCGTTGAAAGCAGTGAGGCTGTGCAATTTTTTGTTCTTGGCTTTCTCCGTGCTAACCATGGGTGGGTTTGTTTCTTCCAGTGCAATCGACTGTTAAAATGGTGTCCTGCTCCAGATTGCCACCATGTTGTTAAAGTACAGTATCCTGATGCTAAGCCTGTTCGCTGTAAATGTGGCCGTCAGTTTTGGTAAGCAGGTTGGATGATAGAACACCATTTTGGTACTTTGGCTTGGTAGGGTAGCCGTGTGGAAATCAGCCTTGGCTTCCCGTGATAGCAAACCCAAGTGAACATGGGCTGCTGAACATTTTGGGGGGACAGGCAGATGCTTGCTGACTGCCAGTCACCAATGAGGCTTTGTGGGTTATAGCAAACCTCTATATCTTAAAAAGTTCCGTTGTTTCAAGTATTGCTTACCTGGAAAACTGTCTAAAAATATTTTTAAACATTTGTTGCAGTTTTAACTGTGGCGAGAACTGGCATGATCCTGTTAAATGCAAGGTGAGCTTTTTAAAGCTTTCTGGGTTGCATCTAACATGTGGCAGTATAGAAAAGTAATATAGCTTCAGGGGATAAATAGAGCAGCGGCAACACATGGAAGGGTCTTAGGATACCTTGGAAATACAGCTGTTGAAGAGTAGGCCAAGAGACAGGGGGCTTCACGCCCACTTCATATTTTGTATGGCCCTAAACCCCTTTCCCAGGGAAGTTGGAATAAATCATTCAGAATCAGGGTGAGCAAACACAATTCTCTGCTTAGAAAGCATTTTGTATCAACTGAAGACAAGTATGATCAACTCAGCATGGCAAGATTTGAAATTCACTTCTATTTCCTACGGCTTTTGGGGGGTCCTGAGAATGATGCTTTGGACCTGAACTGGCTTGAATGAGTAAATAAAAGTTTTACGATTATTTCTCAGGATGATAGGAGCCCATTTGCATATATCCAGCTAGTTATTTCATTCATGAGACAAGGAATTTTAAATGTTATGATAGCTGTAAACTTTATGTCCATTGATGTTTTGTTTTAAATCCTGCTGAGCCCTTTCTTGCCTTATCCCTTTTGCTTTTAGATGGTCATTCATTCCTCAAATGTTTTAAAATAATTTTAAAAAATTGTTGTTGTCTTTTGCCAAGTTGCTTATTGTAGAGAAGTTGAAGGGCGTGTCCCCTATTTCTGTAAGCAGTCCCTTAACATCCGATAAACTGTTAATTTAGGAAGCCTGCAATGATTCCATTAGAACAATTATGATTTTTTTTCCCCTCCTCTCCCGGACAGTGGTTGAAAAAATGGATTAAGAAATGTGATGATGACAGTGAAACTTCGAATTGGATTGCAGCAAACACAAAGGTTTGGTGGTTTGTTTCTCTGGCTTGACACCCTCACAATACAGAGTCTCTTTTCTCCCTTACGAGAACGTTCCGTGAAATCTGACCGTTCCTTTTGCATATAGTGAGTGATAATTTTTCCCTGTAAACAATAGCTTCTGTGGTTTCCTCTCTTTCCATCTCAGATAACTGGAGAGCCAAAAAGTACCAGTATCTATTATGCCTGGTTTTGGGTTTGCTTGTTTTTTAAATGGCTGCAAAATCAAGAGTTATTGTCTAACTGAGGAGAACTATTTATTTATTTATTTATTTATTTATTTATTTATTTATTTATTTTTGCTTATATGCTGCCCTTCTCCCCAGACTCAGAATGGCTCACAGCAGAAATACAAGTACAAAAATATATAAATCATTTAAAATAGTAATACAGTATAAAACTATAAACTATACCCACTCATACAACATACAAACCCAATCAAAGGCCCAGGGGCAGAGCGCAGCTCACATGCCCCAAGCCTGTCTGCATAGATGTGTTTTTAAGAGTCTTTGGAAAGCTAGGAGGGAGGGAGCAGTACGAACCTCTGAGGGAAGTTGGTTCCAGAGGGCTGGGGCAGCAACAGAGAAGGCCCTAACCCTAGGTCCCGCCAAATGGCACTGTCTAACAGACGGGACCCATAGGAGGCCAACCCTATGTGCCCTAACCGGTCGCTGGGATTCATGAGGCAGAAGACGGTCCCGCAAGTATCCTGGCCCATTGCCATATAGGGCTTTATAGGTCATAACCGAAACTTTGAATTGTGTTCGGAGACCAGTTGGTAGCCAGTGCAGCTCACGAAGAGCTGGAGTGATATGAGCATGTCTTGGGAGACCCAAGACGGCACGCGCGGCTGCATTCTGGACTACCTGCAGTCTCTGGACATTCTTCAAAGGATGCCCCATGTAGAGAGCATTACAGTAGTCGAGTCTCGAGGTGACAAGGGCATGGGTGACTGTGAGGAGTGACTCCCGGTCCAAATAGGGCCGCAACTGATGCACCAGGCGAACCTGGGCAAATGTCCCCCTCGCCACAGCCGAAAGATGGTATTCTAAACTTAGCTGTGGATCGAGGAGGACACCCAAGTTGCAAACCCTCTCCGACGGGGATAAAACTAACAAATTTGCACTTATTGAAGGAAATGCAGATCAGGAATGTGTCCGTATTTGTGGTTCCTGGAAACGCAAGGAGGTGTCTTCTGCTCTAGTCTAGCTATTGATCCATTGCTGCATTGATCTACATTGCCTTTGTCAGGGTCCAGGCAAATTTTTACCAAGTCCTTCTGTGCAAATTGCAAAATACAATGCAGGGCTTCTAAGAGATACTCAGCCCTTTCTAACCTCAGATTTCTGGAAATGGGTCCCGACTCAAACTGGTGGCCCATTTCATGCTTTGTAGACATCACAAGCTGTTCCACAAACTCTGCACAGTCTTTCAGTGTCTGTAGCGGAGAAGGGGAAGTGGTTAAGGCATGTAAAAAAACAAAATACACGGTATGGAGAAAGTAGACGAGCTTTGCTCTCTCGGAATACTGAGAGAGGCCGTCTGGTGTACCTGATTCCAACCATTGTTTACACAGCCCTCTGGACTTTATAACTTCAAGCTGGAGGGGTGATGGTCACTTAAGGTGAATAGCTGTGAGAGGGATTTGGATAAATTCAGGAAGGATAGGTTGATTGGAGAATTTGTAGTCTCAGGCTCACGATCCACATACCGAAGTAGGGGAAAGAAGTGTGAGTGATGAGTTTGATTTCTTCTAATGAGCATCCTAGCGGCATTTTGTTAGCCAGAAACAAACATACAAAAAAAAGGCTGGACTACGGTGGTCCTTCCCTTGATAGACAACTGCTAAGTATCTTCACCACTCTTCTCCCAGGATTTGCCGATGTGTTCAGAATTCATTTCGTATTCTAAGCCGGTGTTTCTCAACCTGGATCCTTTTAAGAGGTGTGGACTTCAGCTTCCAGAATGCCGCCAGCTGGCATGGGAGTTGAAGTCTGCCCATCTTAAAATGGCCCAGATTGAGAAGCACTGTTAAAAGGCCTCGTTATAAATTAAGAAAATTAGTGGTAGGTTAATCTATCGGTAATTGACACAGAGAGTAAACGGTGTAACCGCATGAAGATTTTTCTGTAAAAGCTGCCATTGACCTGGAAGCAGTGGAACTCTTATTGCCAGTGTTCTCATTATACAAGGCCAACTTTTTTTTTATAAGCTTTATGGGTTTTTAAAACATAAATCACATAATAGTTGGTTAACAGTCTGTTTGCTTGGTTTACATTTGTAAAGAAAAATAGTTAACAATTGATTTCTATAATTCACAATCCACATGTTCCAAACAGATGTTTCTTTTTTTCTTAAATATTCTACAAGACCAACTTTTTGTGCTGTTTAAGGCGGGAAGCCATTCGACAGCTAAATGTGCAGTCCAAAGCACGTTTTAACCTCATCCACCCTCAACTGACTTACCTCCCTTCAGTTTTATTTTTTTTAACTAACAATAGGGATGATTAATAATAACGTTTTGAAGAGAAAGAATAATGGCCTGCTAGTTTTTGGTCTCACCGCCCTTCCTGTTGTCTGCAGGAGTGTCCCAAATGCCATGTGACCATAGAAAAAGATGGCGGCTGCAACCACATGGTCTGTCGGAACCAGAATTGTAAAGCAGAGTTTTGCTGGGTGTGTCTCGGCCCATGGGAGCCGCATGGATCTGCCTGGTATGTTTAAATAAATGCTTATGGGGTTTTTTGGGCTGTTGGATGGTTAGGAACATTTTTTTGTAGAAGGAATGAGCCTCAGCAGATAATTGCTGCATAGGGATTATGTGTGTTTGTATATGTGTATGTATATATGTGTGTATGTATATATATATATATAACTCTATATTACTTGTGAGAAGATAGGAACTTGAGAGAAGCCCTAGTCCCGTTGGTCTCAACCTTAGCAATTTTAAGTCGTGTGGACTTCAATTCCACACGAGTCCCCGGAGAGGAGCGGCATACAAACCCAAATAAATAAATTCCCAGAATTCCCCAGCCAGTATGCGCAAGAAGTTGTAGTGTGAATCATTCAAAATCAGTTTGAGCAAACAGGCCGTTCTCTGCTTAGACTGCATAAACTGAAGAAATATCGTGGGATCAAATCATGATGCGATTTGAAATTCACTTCTAAGGATGCTTTGGGCCTGATATGGTTCCTCTTGTTGGCTGGGGGATTCTGGGAATTGAAGTCCACTCACCTTAAAAGTGGTCACGTTTGAGAAATTACTGCTCTAGTCAGCTGTAGGCTCTGAAGGCTAGCAAAGACATCACAAGGGATTTGTGTCCTGTTTACAATAATATGCGAAGAAAGGAAAGGAAAGGAAAAGAAGAACTTGGACTGACAGATAGAAATAAGAGTAATCGTTTTAGAAATCTACATACTCATAAACCTCTTTCAGGTACAACTGCAACCGCTACAACGAGGATGATGCCAAGGCAGCGAGGGATGCCCAAGAGGTGAGTTCATCACTCTTGGCAACCCTCTGCATCAGGAAGCTCTCTTGACTGCTTGCTCCTCTCTCTCTTGTTGACCAGATGGAGCACATGGAGTAGGGTTAGCTTCCAGCCTTAAATCCATAACAAGTGGCCAATTTATTCATGGCTTCCTGATGTCAGAGTTCTGGCTAATTTGTAAAACGAGGGCGCACGATGAGCTTTCACCCTTTCTTTCCTTGAAGCAGTTCTTCTTGAGATGTTTTGCTGTGGGTAGACTTCGTACGCTGGATGGGGTTGCTTTTTAGGTGGCTTCTTTCGTTATTTTACATTCTGGCTGCACACTATCCTTTCTGCCCGGAAGACCTTCCTCTCCTGTGTCTTTGTGGAGAAACCAAGCTGTTAGATCTTTAGTATTGTGAAAAAGGCCTGTTGTTGTTCCCATTTATAGACCACCCGATCCGTAAGAACTCTCGGCAGTTTACAGATCTTACAACTTTTAATCGCGAAGGCTGTTTCTCTAGGCTGCAGAAAACCTGGAGTCTTCTTCAAGATTTGGGGCTACGCAGGGGGTCACCTTTTTTTCCCCCCCCATCCACTTGAGCGCCAGCCGTTTTTCAGCCACCCACAAATAAATACACCCCTATCTAAATAAAATTTGGCCAGCAAGCAAGCAAGCTTGAAAATCTATCCGAGTCTCTATGACCTTATGAAATTTGAGCCGCTTAAGGTTATTTGAGTTAATTTGGATTTTGCTGGCAGGGGATGTTGTGTCGGGTGGTACTCCGGGCGGTGGGGGTGGGGGATCAGATTTGGAGCTTCACCTGGAGAACTTGCTGAAGGAGGCAAAGACTGGGCCCACTCTGCCCCTGTTTTGCCTTGGGCTCTCTCCCTCCCGCGGGGAGCCCCTCTGGATTGTCCTGCTTTTAATTCTTGCTCTTCCATCTCGCCTGATGGGGAATTAAACACAGCGCTCGAGAGCCGCCTTGCAGCGATACCTCTTCTACTGCAACCGTTACATGAACCACATGCAGAGCCTGCGCTTCGAGCACAAACTCTACGCCCAGGTCAAGCAGAAGATGGAGGAGATGCAGCAGCACAACATGTCCTGGATCGAGGTCCAGTTCCTGAAAAAAGCGGTCGACGTCCTCTGCCAGTGCCGTGCCACGCTCATGTACACCTATGTCTTTGCCTTCTACCTCAAAAAGAATAATCAGTCCATTATCTTTGAGGTAAGAGGCCTGTCCGTGCCCTGGGAATCTCCCGAGATGCTCGACAGTTCTGTCCACTGCCCTGGGATTTGGTTGGAGAATTACAAGGCAGATCCTACAGGTCCAGCCGGGGTCCTTGGTGCTCTCTGAGCTTGGTGGTTTTCTTGCAGACGTTTCCTTACTCAAACTAGGTAACCTCATCAGTGCTAGAAGGGAGGGGTTGGAGGAGGAGGAGAGCTGTGGGGTCCTTGGTGCTCTCTGAGCTTGCTTAGTTTTCTTGGAGACATTTCAGGATCCAACTAGGCAATGTCATCAGCGCTAGAAGGGGGTGGGGTTTGTGGACAGGAGGAGGAGGAGGAGGGGAGCTGTGGGGTCCTTGGTGCTCTCTGAGCTTGATGGTGTTCTTGCAGACGTTTCATTACCCAAACTAGGTAACGTCATCAGTGCTAGAAGAGAATAGGGTGGGAGGAGGAGGGAGAGGACGGTGGGTTTCTTGATGTTTTCCGAGCTTGGTTGTGGTTTTTTTTGCAGACCTTTCCTTACCCAAACTAGGTAACCTCCTCAGTGCTAGTCCTCCCTCTAGTCCAGCATAGTCACAGAGCAGAGAAGCACTCCCAGTAACAGCTGCCTCCATAATATAATTGGAAGTGAATCCAGATTTCAATGGTCGCATAGACTACAGTATCAGAATATATGCCACAGTACAAATACCACAACTCCTCCCTGCCCCAGTCCATTAACACGCAATGCCTTGAACCACAAACTTAAGAGCAATTGCATTTGAGGGGTCCTCTCTGAGCTTGTTTGTTGTTATTGTTGTTGCAGGCATTTCGTTACCCAACTAGGTAACAAAGAGTCTTGGCACTGACGATGTTATTTAGTTGGGTCATGAAATGTCTGCAAGAAAATCACCAGGCTCAGAGAGCATCAAGGACCCCACAGTCGTTGTCCTCCTCCTCCTCCTCCTCCTCCTCCTCCTCCTCCTCCTCCTCCTCCTCCTTCATGCAAACCCCACTCCCTTCTAGCACTGATGATGTTCCCTAGTTGGGTCATGAAACATCTGCAAGAAAACAGGCTCGGAGAGCACCAAGGATCCCAGAGTCTTTCTCCTCCTCCTCCTCCTCCCCCTCCTCCTCCATGCAAACCCCACTCCCTTCTAGCACTGATGATGTTCCCTAGTTGGGTCATGAAATGTCTGCAAAAAAACAGGCTCAGAGAGCACCAAGGACCCCTCAATCCAACCCTGAGCTACAAATATTCTCCTTTATGGGTCCAGCAGGCAACTGTGTACAGGTAATCCTCGACTTAACAACCATTTCATTTGGCGATGGTTTGAAATTACAATGGCACTGGTTATAAGTCAGGGACTTTCTGTGTAACAAACCAAACTTTCTGAATCCTCAGGGTGGGAGCCGTTCGGATTTCTGGGGCAGAGGGTGTTTCTCCCAGATAAAAGGCACCTGGACAGAGATGGCATCGTTGATACTGTCTAGTCAAATGGATTTGAAGTGCTCTCAAGACTGCCTGATTTTACTTGACAGGAAGAAAGTAGATGGTTCCTCAAATAACCGGGCCTTTTATTTTCAGCACTGTGTTAACGTAGTTCTGTTTTTATGCCAAGTATCTTAATCAGATTTAGGAAGACAGATGTTTCCTGATTTCTCTAGAGAAAAGCCCATAGGGGAGAAATACTTTAAGCTTTGAAGAGGTTCCAAAACCGCTCTAATGCCTGCCTGCTAATGGAAAATACTGAACTGACAAGAAGGTTTTTTTTTTTTAAAAAAAATTGCTATTCTGTTAAACTCAAAGAGTTACTTTAAGTTTTTATCAGAGTGTTTTGCCTTTTTAGAATAATCAAGCAGATTTGGAGAATGCTACCGAGGTCCTTTCTGGGTACCTGGAACGAGATATATCTCAAGATTCACTGCAGGATATAAAGCAGAAAGTGCAAGATAAATACAGGTAATCCTTGTTTCGGACAGCACGGCTCAAAATATTTATCACTCATCTTGAATTAAGCTACACAAAGGTTGGTTGGCAGGAAAACGTATTCCTCCTGCGGTCACTTTTGATTCAAGCAAATGTTCAAGACAGTTGAAGTGAAAGAAAACCCCAAACATGCAAAACAGGAATTAAATTAACGGTTAAAACTTGGGCGAAAGAAGTCCACATTCCTCTCCTGAGAGATGGAGGGCCCAGTTCAGCTTCTGAAGGATTGTATTCTATTAAGTCTGGAAGCTGATTGTGAAAATGGCTCCTCCGTCGTGCTGAATAAAGCACATTGTGAGGGCCTCGGCAGAAGGATCGCTCCTGCAGGTCTTAATCGCTAGATGGGTTTGTAAAGCAGGGTCACCGCCTCTTAACTCGGTATTTCTCAACCGTGGCCACTTCCAAGACATGTGGACCACAACTCCCAGAATTCCCCAGCCAACATGGCTGGCTGGGGAATTGTGGAAGTTGAAGTCCACAAGTGTTAAAGTTGCCAAGTTTAGAGAACCCAGCACAATATGGCTGGCCGGGGAATTCTGGGAGTTGAAGTCCACACGTCTTAAAGTAGTCACAGTTGAGATATACTGTTTGAACCGCACAGGGACAAGAATTATTGGCACACAACTGGCAAGGCCACCCCCCTAGTTTCTCAACTCCACCCGAAGGCAAAACCTTGTTGCTTTTAAATGTATTAATGCCCGGAAATGTTTCCGCCTTGGCATCTAAAGGCTCTCGCCTCCCTTTTTCCTTGCAGATACTGCGAGAGTCGACGAAGGGTGTTATTGCAACATGTGCATGAAGGCTATGAAAAGGACCTGTGGGAATATATTGAGGACTGAAAAGTGGCCTGGATAAAACGAACTCTTAAAAGTCTCTTCTCATCTAGAGTGCTCATACCATTAAAACAAAACCCACCCACGCAGACACAGGAAAAAAAAACAAGGGGCCACCCTGCCTATTAACACCGCTGGTCTATAGTACCGGAATTCTGTTTGTTTGTTTTTTTTTCTCTTTTTGTTAATGGAAAAAAAATTAAGTAAATTATATTGTAATAAAAAAAGGTAGATAAACCATTGTACAACAGTATTCTAGGTGGCCAGTAAGTGTGATAGGCGCACTAAGAAACAAAAACAGCCCGCCCGACTTTTAACTGGTAAGGTAGCTTCCTTCTCCAAGCTGACTTTTTCCTCTCTCCTCCTCTGCATATGACTGATGAAATATAAAACAGTTTCTTGACACTGCTGTACATGTCCGGCCAGCCATTTTGATGTACTTTGTTATGAGATATTTTTTCCCCCTATGCTCCCCCTCCCCTTCCCTCCTGCCCCTCTCCACCCCTCCGTAACAAATACACACCAGTTCATGGGTGGTGAATGTTGTTTGGCTTATTGTAAAGATGATTTTTGGGGGGGGGAGAGGGAGGAGGGCAGAGGGAGGAAGGGGCACCAAACAAGGAAAAAACCACACACACACACACACACATACACACAAACAGAAAACCCTTTGTATATGACTTTTAAAAAAAACAAAAACGAAAAACAAAAGAGGAGAACACAGTATTTTTCAAAATTGTAAATAGCGCATATGCATGGATAAAAAAAAAGCAAGCGTGGCACGTGTTTGCATAATGTTTAATTACAAAAAAAATATTTATTCTTTAAAAACCTTCCAGATGTCTATTTGCCGTGCATTTTTTTTTCTTTTTCTTCCCACCCCCTGCCCCCCAGTTTGCTTTTTAATTCGGGGAGGGGGAATAGGGAGGGGGCAGTGTGTGCTGCTGTAAAGAACTCATTCTCGGGCTCAAACAAGATAAATAGATAGGGGGTGGTTTTTTTTTCCGGTGGGGGGGTTGTTCCTCTTCTTCCGCCCCCTCCTTGCAACCAGTTGATCCCTCGTTCGGGTGTGTTCCTTGCTGGCAACGGACACCGTCCCTTGGGCACTTCCAGCTTTCTTGGTGTGCGTTTCCCGTTTGGAAATCAAAGTGTTGTATAATTCCGGCTGCCTTTTTTTTTTTTTTTCCCTTTCGGCTTCGAACGGGCCCATTTCATCCCCCTCCCCGACCTCAGCCATTTGCCCGTGCAAAAATCCAGTATCTTATTCTGCAACTGGCTCTTCATTCATTCATAGGAAGCTTTGGGCACGTTGGGTTAAAGTGTCTGCGGAACATTCCTTGTTTACGTGTCCAATTTTGGAAAGGGAAAACCTGGGAAAGGGAAAACCTGGTTGTTGGTGAGGAAAAAGTGCCTGATGCAGCAAACACTCCCATCTAGTTGCCAGAGTCTGTAGCGGGGTTTCTGAACCTCAGGAACGTTAAAGAGAGGTGGGCTTCAATTCCCAGAATTCTGGGAGTTGGAAGTTCACACCTCTTAACATTGCTGAGGTGAAAAACTTTCTGGAGCCATTGGGTGTTTTTTTTTTTTCCTGAATGAGGACTAAATCATGAATATCATACGATACATTTATAGTCTCATATTTTTTTGTAATAAAAGTTATCTTCAAGCACCGTTTGGAAGCTGTTTATTACTGTATTGGAGCTTCTTGTAGTGAGTTTTCCCAGCCCGCTTATATGGCAGTATTTCTACTTTCAAATTCAGGGATGGGTGGGGGTGGGGGGTAGGAGGCTGGATGTACCCGGAAGTCTGGCTCGGGGTCTTCAAACTTGGCCCTTTGGTGACTTGTGGACTTCAATTCCCAGAATTCCTCGGCCAGGCACGCTGGCTGAAGAATTCTGGAAGTCCACAAGTCATAAAAGGGCCATGTTTGAAGACGCCTGGTCTAGCTTATTTCCTAAAGGGCTGCTTTCTCCCCTCTTTTTTTTAAAAGAAACTATTGTTAAGTTTTCCAAGGATCTGTTCAGCTAATTCCGTGTGTGCCTGTGACACTTGTAGTTGTGTGTTAGGGACAGCCCGCTCGCCCACCCCCTGGCAAATATTTCTATAGTTGCAGGAGGTGTAGGGTTGGGAGACTCCGTCCCCGTTTTGGCAGCTCAGCTTTGCATCTGATGAGACTTCAAACCTGCTTTTGGTTTACCTGGGGAGTAAACCAAATCATCTCCTTCAGAATAAGGGGGGGGGGGGAGAGAGAGAAAGTTGTTTTAGCTTCGTGACTTCCTACATGGAATGAAAGTTTGGAATTGGTCAACGGTTTTGGAAAGATGCAACTAATCCTTCCCAAAACGTCTGCATTCAAGGGCAGCACGCCTGTTGCTTGAACGGTGAGGTTTCCTGCCATGCTCCCGGCTTCATCTTTGCATGCTCCCAATAAGACATGACAAAGTGCTTCCAATCCAGTTAAGTGCGGGTGTGTGGCTGTGCGTTTTGTGTTGATATATATATATATTTTTACCGGCCCTGCTTGGAACGAGGTTGATGGAACAAGTGGTCCGTTCCTTGGAGGGCCTCATGGAAATAAACCCATTCTGTTCCCCGGGTGCGTCTCAACGTTCGGCTCTTTTTCTCAATATTTTGCCATTGCCCCTGTATTATTAAACAATATTGTTGTTTTTAACAAAATGTATATAGAAGCATTGTATCGCCGCATCTTCTACTTTCAGGAGCTCATACCCTGTGTGTTCATGTGGGGTCAGGAGGGGAGCTTCTTAAAATTGGGATTTGCAAATCATTTAAATCAGTATTTTTCAACTGTAGCAACTTAAAGATGGGGGCTGGGGAATTCTGGGAGTTGAAGTCCATCTTCAAGTTGCTGAGAAACACTGTTATATAGGGTTACCTCTAGACCTATACTACTCCTTCCTTGCTTTCCTATCCTTTAGAAAACAAAGCAAATAGTATCTTTTTTTTAAAGGAAATTCTCGGCTACTTTTAAACCTTGGTTGGCGCAATCTATGGAAATTATGGCTTGTGCTGTCATAACTATGGACGGATGGAGGGAGGGTCCTCTTAAGACATCAGACGGGCGATCCTGGCTTTTATCTCACGCTCATTCTCTCCTACCTTATTGAAGTGGCTGCATTTGGGTTTTATCGCTAGTGTTATGTATCAAAACCGTCTTTTTAAGTTTTCAGAACCATTTAACTCAAGTGTCGTAGTACAACTGCTGTATTAGAAATCAGTTATTGTGTGAGACAAAGAGTAGTGTTCTTTGGCAAACTCCCATGTATAGAGGGCTCCTGTAATCCAGCATGTAAGAGAGATGGTTAAGATGAGCGGACTGGGCTATGACCGAAGGCTTGCAAGTTTCTTTTTCTTTTCTTTCTTTTTCTTTTTTTTTCTTCCCTCCATCTTAAAAGAGCACCTCATGCTGTGGAATTAACTGTTCTTAGACTTCATTGTAACTGGCGGACTGTTCCATGTTAAGGCTAATCAGAGGGAGAAACTGCGTTCCTAATTCTAATAAACTTTTATTTTGTTATTTCATTTGTAATTTTTTTTTTGAGTGTTCGCTTGCAGTGATTTTGCATCTTCCTTACGCCTTAGGGGGAAACACCTTGGGCAAGTCAACAGCTGGAAAACACCAGCCAGATGTTAGTCCTGGTTGTGATGTATAGCTTTTCAGATTCAGCCTAATCTGCCTTTTGCCTTGCCGTAGGCCCAAAGTCACATCACTTCCTCTGTCTTAACGTGATTTTGGTAACGTGATTGTGGACTTCAACTCCCAGAATTCTGGGAGTTGAAGTCCACAAGTCTTAAAGTTGCCAAGGTTGAGAACCCCTGTACTACAATCTTGACTAAACCAGTGTTTCTCCTTCTTCCAGGGGTTCTGGAAGACCCAAAGAATCCTCTTCACTCGGGGGGGGGGGCAGAACTATTTGCCAGTCTATGTTGGAAAATAAACCAGTATTAAAATCCCATCAAACAATTGTGAAAAGTTGGTGGCAAATGTATCCGTTTTAATTTTTAATACAGTAAATATTGATAGATAACAACCCGTACAGATGAGCTCTTTTGGGTCCTGTATGATTTTAAAAGTCGTAGTGGGTCCTAAGAGGAAAAAAAAAAATCAAAACAGCAAGCCAGACAAAAATTAGCACAAGCTTTGATTAGTGACCTTCAGACAATGATGGAACAGAAGTTTCAGCAGTTAAATCATTACAATACAGCTTATGGCTTCATTTTATACATTTTATTATTTATACATCAGGACTTCTTGCTCTTAAGATTTTGCCTCTAGAGTGAGGCAACAAGTAACTTAGTTATCCTTGTCTAAAATGTCTTCCCTGCAAAACCTGTTGTAAACAACTCTATGCAAAGCCAGCCCAACCTATAACAACCCTCCAGTGACTTTGGGTGGAAAAAAAATCTAATGACTAACAATGTGAAGTCCACTTGTTGCAAGTTCAGAAAACTTACATTTTCTAGTTGTCATCCCTAAGAGCAATTCTCAAAGCTCATAAAATCTTTGACACCAGCATTGAAAGAATCTGAAGATCCCAATGAATCAGGTCCTGGATTCTTAACCTCTCGTGTTCTGCTGTAATGGTGTTCGAGTTTGAAAGCTGCACTTGAATATTTTTAATTTTCAACAGCTAGCAAATTTAACCTTGCCAATGTGCTCCATATTGTCCAGGCCTGTTCCCATAGAAACGGCAGCATTTTCTTGTGCTGATCAGAATATTGTTTTCACCTTCCTTACACATTTGAACATTTTTAATCACTTTATTAAATGTTAAGCTCAAGTACAATTTTCCAGTGGGTGTGTTGAATACGAGCCGCTGAACAACACAACCAGGCTAATTAATATGCATTGTAGCAGAGAGTTTTTCCTGCATCCTGGGTTTTTCTTAAGGATGGATGTTTAAAATTAAACCTAGGGGAATAGAGGTTAAGTATGGAGGAAGAGATTGAGCACTTCATCCTAGTTACGCCAGTTCTCCTTTGAACTATGGCCTATTTAAAGCTTAAATGATGTCAACATATTTTTTTCTCCAACAGGTGAGGGCTATAAATTTTTGCCCCAGTGCCAGGATGCTTAATTGCTGGGCATCCTAAGGAGTAAACAAAAGCTTCACTGAACTTGCTGTTTTAACTTTTATACCAGACTATGCAAACCAACACGAAAGGGCCATGTAAGACAGACTTTCTCAATCTGGGCAACTGGGTAGACTTGAACCACAGTTCCCCAGTTGGCATGCATGCATTCATCTTAAAGTTGCTGAGGTTGAGAAATACGGCCCTAATTGGATGTGGCACTACCTGGACACAGCAGAATAGAGAACAAAGAATAGAAAATAGAAATTGAGCGACTGCGGCAAAAGAGAGCGAAGATAATACCAATAGTCATAGGTGCTTTGGGTGCAATCCCCAAACACCTGGAGCACCACTTGACCACCATCAGCACAGACAAGATCATCATCGGTCAACTGCAAAAGGCAGCTTTACTTGGAACAGCTTATATCAGGGTTCTTCCAACTTGGCCCTTTTATGACTTGTGGACTTCAACTCCCAGAATTCCTCAGCCAGTGTGGTTGAGGAATTCTGGGAGTTGAAGTCCACAAGTCATAAAAGGGCCAAGTTGGAAGACCCCTGGCTTATATCCTCAGATGAGACCTTTAACACCATCAAACATGCACATCTGCCTATCCCAGGTCCTTGGGAAGGACTCGGTAGGTGGATAAAAATATACCAAATCCAGACTAAACACCTAGCTGACTTCAATCAAACATTTAAAAAAAAGCCCTGCAGATGGAGTGATCTCCAAAAAGGGCTATTTTAAGACTTTTCAGGGTGAAAAAATAAGGAAACTGACTCCATAAGAATTAAACACTGTTGAGAAAGACTGCTAGTTGTGCAGCTCAACCTCAGCAACTTTAAAAATACGGATTTCAACTCCCGGTTTACCGGTTGAGGAATTCTGGGAGTTGAAGCCCTCCTATCTCAAAAGTTGCCAAGTGTGCAAAAGTGATATATAAGGGCATCCCAATGTTCGCGGCTTTAGCAGCTCTTTGCAGAAATCTGGAAATCCCAGTGCAATTCTTAATAAAAATATTTTTTAAAAAAAGCAACACCGTTGGAATATGCAAGGATTTTAGACCGCCCTGGTGGAGCCATAAAAATGCAAAATAAGCCATAGAGGAAAACTCAGTCCCTCAAACTAGCAGGATCCCGAAAAAGGCAAGGCAAATGATTTCCATCTGCAAGGCAGATTTTTGATAATTTACTTCTTCCCCCCCCCCGGCTCTTTAAAATAGTTCGCTCCCCGCTTATTGTCGCGGGCCACCAATCTCGGTGGGCGAGTCCAAGTGACAAAAATGAGGGGGGGGAGAATCTGAAGAAGCCAGCCAAATTTTGGAACCTCATCCCTTCCTCGAGGCCTCCCTACTCTCGGCCGCGTCTCGTGACGTCACTTCCGTTCTCTCCACGACGCCACAGCCCACTTCAGGGTTGGAGTTTAGAGGGACCGGAAGCTCTGTTACCGTGGCGACAAGATACCCGGCGCCCTTTTCCGTCGATTACTTCCGGGGTGGCTGGTCACCTAGGCAACGGACAGCTGGCGGAGGCTTGCTGGGAGCTGAGGCACCATGGCGGAGGTGACGGCTCGGCCGGTGAGCGGGAGTTCCCACCTGTTGCGCCTCTTTCCCCTTCTGAGGGCCGAGGGAGGGCCCTGGAGGGACGGGACCCTTCTGGCCAGGCCTTCCGTGGCCTCGTGGCGCTTCGCCCTGCCTCCCACCTTCTTCTTGGAGTGCCTCGCCCACCAGGCCCGGCCCTGCTGGGGTCGGGGAGGTTCTGGGTCGGTGGGAACCCAAACTGTTGTGGTTTACAATAGAATAACAGAATTGGAAGGGACCTCGGAGGTCATCTAGTCCAACCCCCTGCTTAGGCTTCTTAGCTATGGACCATGGTTTAGTGGCCTGTTGTGCCAGGTCAGCCCATTGTGGCTTGTCCAGCAAACCGTGGCTAGGCAGATTAGGGCTTATGTGGGGTGCAGTAAGCCGGGGGAGGAGGGATTTTATGGAGTCCCTGCACCCTTGTGCCAGGTCAGCCCATTGTGGCTTGTCCAGCAAACCGTGGCTAGGCAGATTAGGGCTTATGTAGGGTGCAGTAAGCCGGGGGAGGAGGGATTTTATGGAGTCCCTGCACCCTTGTGCCAGGTCAGCCCATTGTGGCTTGTCCAGCAAATCGTGGCTAGGCAGATTAGGGCTTATGTGGGGTGCAGTAAGGCGGGGGAGGGGGGATTTTATAGAGTCCCTGTACCTCCCCCCCCCCGTGAGGGTCTGCCTCCTTTCTTCTCTTTCTCTTGTTCATCCCTTTTGCAACACCTGCAAACACCCGCTTCCTCCTTGCTCAGTCTCCCTACCAAGCCCGTAACTAGTTTTCAAAAATAGTCTTTCCCTCTTTTGTTTATTTTTTTCCATTTGTACACTGCCCAACTCCCAATAATCCTGAGCCCCCCAGAGTATTTCAAGCCTACCCTCCCTCTCTTTTTCTGCCAGTGCAGCTCTCAAAGGGGGAATATTGACAGGAGATATTGGCATCCTGAGAGCCAGTTTGGTGTAGTGGGGGAGGGGCTGGCCCAGGAACGGGGAGACTCTTGAGATCTGTTCACACGGAATATGGATCTAACGTCAGCTGTCTTGAGTTGCACATTAAAAAAAATGGGGTGAAAATATAATGATGACCACAGAATGTTTTGGTTGCTGGAACCGTAACTAGATGGAAGCTCCCCACCTGGACAAATTCCCTCCCTTGAAGGCCTTTCTGTGTAAAAATGGATACAGCTACTCCTTGACTTCCAACCGTCCATTTAGTGACTGTTCAAAGTTACAACGGCACTGAAAAAAGTGACCCATGACCCTTTTTCACCCTTAATGACCGTTGCAGCACCCCAATTGGTCACGTGACCAAAATTCAGATGCTCAGCAACCGGCTCATATTTATGACAGTTTGCATTGTCCCGGGATCATGTGATCACCTCTTGTGACTTTCTGACAAAGTCAATGGGGAAGTCAGATTCACTTAACAGCCCTGTTACTAACTTAACTGCAGCGGTTCACTTAGCAACAGTGGCAAGAAAGGTCGTGAAATGGGGCAAAACTGACTTAACACACGTCTCGCTTAACAACATAAATTTTGGGCTCAGTTGTGGCCGTAAGCCAAGGATTACCTGTACGGTCAAAATAATGGAGGGACGAAAAGCAGCGCCCAGGGTCCATGGGGGAAAAGTTGTGGTTATTTTACTTATATTGTACGTCGTTAGGTTTAGTTATGAAATGTGATAACTGTGAAAAGTCATGCCTTCATAGCAAAGGTGAACTTTGGGGCAGATACCCGAAAACAAGCATGAACCTTAGCAGCCTCTAGAAATTTTATTTATTTTATTTAATTTATTTATTTAATTTAATTTATATGCTGCCCTTCTCCCCAGACTCAGGGGAGTTTCCTGAAGCCCACTGGCCATCTGAGCAGATTTTGGTAATTCACTGAAGGACTATGGCAGTGGTGGCAAACCTATGGTACGCGTGCCAGAGGTGGCACTCAGAGCCCTCTCTGTGGGCACACGCGCCATGCCCCAGAGATGGCAACTGTCCCTCTTCAACCATCCGCCTGCTAACTTGCCGAGGTCCCACGTGGCCGGATGCATTCCAGCATGACTGGTTTCCCTCCCTCCCATCCCTCCTGGCCTCACATGCTCTCCTTTTCCCAGGCACGATCCACAGCATCATCTCCTCAGCTGTCAGCTGGCCGTCCAGCTCAGAGGCGGCTTCTCTGAACTGCTGGCGGCAGGCTGTGGAGCCCCAGAGTGCGCTGGTTGAGGGGTTGGCAGGCTGTGGCTGCTGATGGATACTGTCGGCCCCCTGTGCTCACTGGCCTCTGTGTGTGGGGGCCGATGGTGTCAGGCAGCAGCTGCCCCGCCCCTGCCTTGCCTTGCCTTGCGACAATGGCACCCCCGCCCTGCCTCGCCTTGCCTCGCCTCACCCCTCCTGCCCACCGCCCCACCTGCCAGAAGCCCCCTGGATCTCCCCCAACCCTGCCCGGCCCCCACAGGTGTCCCTCCCCATGAGTAACATAGAGGTGACCATGCCCACCTTGGCCACACCCATCCAGTCTGTCATGACCACTACAGCCATGCCCACCCAGTGGGCCATGCCCACTTGGCACCCAGCAATAAGTGGGTTTTGGGTTGCAGTTTGGGCACTCGGTCTCTAAAAGGTTCGCCATCACTGGACTATGGTATTTTACATTGGCATGCTATATTGATTTTCCACATCTGAGATCTTTTACTAGTTCCTATTTGACTGAACAAGTTGTTGTTTTTTTAAAGAGCCACAGCCTAAGCTTGTAATCTAAAAGGCAGTGTGTAAGAATAAAAAAAAGGAAACAGGAGAAAAATAAGCATATTATGCTCTGACGTTTTATAAGGTGGAATAATAAGACGATGATATAAAGTGAAAAAGACACAGAGTGGGCCATGAGAAGGAAAAGTGTAGACATCAGATACCATTTCTAAATTTTACATAATTTTCCGTTTTTCCCACTATCTGATGTAATGGTTGCTGGATAATCACCCAAAAATGCTTGCAAAAAATCAGTGGCTTTCCTATTGTTGTACCCAGAAGGGTGATGATAATCTTTTTATTGTTTTTCTGTGCTCAGTTCTGTAAAATAGAATTTTTAAAAAATCTTCCTTCCCTCCTTCCCTCAGTAATGTTTCAAAAAATATACTGCTCAAAAAAATAAAGGGAACACAAACGTATAGGATCCTATACGTTTGTGTTCCCTTTATTTTTTTGAGCAGTATATAATATTGTAGTCCATTCTACAATTTCAGAAGTTTTACATTTCACTCTGCTGTGAATAAAATCCAGGCCTTATTAAAGACAAGATCACACACACAGAAAAATAATCTGTACCTTTGCAGATTTTAAACTATGCTTTCTGTTTATGTCAACCTGTTTAATAAGGAATTTGTTAAAATATTTTTTTAGTATTTCTCTTCAAAAGACATGACTCATGGATGTGCCTTTTTTTCTTTTCATGATAACAGTTGGAGAGTGTACTTAAAATCTTGGTTCTTTATGAACACGTTCCAGGATTTTTAATAGTTCTTTTAATAAAAGCTCTAACACAGCATGCTGTCTTTGGCAAAAGAATTACAATGTAGGAGCCAACTGATTATCTATTCTGCTTGACTATATTTGGTGCTACAATAGGAAAGTTTGACATTTTAATTGGGGTAAGATTTTTAGACTGATTTTTTCACCGGAACGCCATTCTCATTCAGCACAGTTAACTCTGCATCTCAAGGTATTATGGAAAAAGCTTCAAACTGGTTTTAAAAATCTCTCTGTTCATTTGTTCTGTACTATCTTAGAGTGCTGTTAAAGTTGGAAGTGCTTAACAGCAATGATTCTAAAAAACTTGAAATTTAAATGTAAAGATTCCTCTCTGAGCAGTGAAGCACAGGGGCTATAAGAAATCAAAGCAACAGTTTACCTAAACAAAGCTTATTCTTGTTTCCAGAGTTCTATCCTGGGTACGAACCCTTTTGTGTGAATTCTAAACTATTTTGAAATTGTCTGTCTGTCTGTCTGTCTATATCCAGTGCTTTTTTTTTTTCTAAAAAAAAAAAATGTGCCAGAACTCATATATGTCATATAACCTGCCTTGCCTACCCTAAAAGGTTCCATCCAAAAAAAGGTGCCGGAACTCCGTTCTGGGCATTCTATGAGAAAAAAAGCCCTGTCTAAATCAATCAATCAATCAATCAATCAATCAATCAATCATTAAGTTAATCACCAATGAATATATCTTGTAAAACAGGATCAAACCATAGTGACATATAAAGCCTTACAAAACTTCACATTTTAGAATAATCTGGGAAACATCCTTTAAATGTTTACTATTGGTTATAGATTTTTATCCCATTCAAGGAAGTGAACATTCATACTATTCATGCCCCTTTTTCCAGCAACAAAAATACTCCTGTGAGGTCGGCTGTGCTGACAGTGGGTGACCGGCTAGTATCTTACCCACCACACCAAACTAGGCCTCTAGATAATCTTAAAAAAAAAGATGGAGTTGCTGTCAGCTAAAATCACCCAGGAAAAATAATGTCATAAGCAGCGAAACCCAACTGAAACAGCCCTGCTATGGGGTCGTCAGCAAGAAATCCACATGAAGGCATCTAAACAGAATCTCAGGCACCCAGCAAGTTGGTGGGAGAATTGTAAATGTAGGCCATTTCCTTTTTACGTTCATGTGCAAGGATGAACTTTTCTTTGAAAAGAATCCATCCACTCCCTCAACTGCCTACTTTTAAGACTGCCTTAAGGTGATGTCTCAAACAAAACAGGATTTTGCTGGAAGTCAGTCTTTGTAGACCACAAATACCTTTGGAGTAATTGAAGTTGCTTTTGTGGTTGACAAGGTGTATTCCATATAACTGGGTTTTTATTAGGTAAATGTATATATCACCAGAACAGTGGTGGCGAACCTATGGCACGGGTGCCAGAGGCGGCACTCAGAGCCCTCTCTGTGGGCACGTGCGCCGTCACCCCAGTCCTATACCTTCAGCTGGGTTTTATAAAACATTTTCGCTTTAGGCCTCCACCGCCGTGTGCAAAAAAAAAAAGGTTCAATCAATCAGTCAATTTCAACTTCTCGCGGGGAAAAAAAAGATCTTGCAAAGTTGGAATTGATTGATTGAACATTTTAGTCCCACCCAGTCTGCCATTACCACCGTAGCCACGCCCACCCAATGGACCACTCTCAGCCAATGGGCCACACCCACCCAGCACCCGACGATGCATAAGTGGGTTTTGGGTTGCAGTTTGGGCAGTCGGTCTCTAAAAGATTCGCCAACACTGACCTAGAAACTTAGCTGATGGAGCCTCTGTTGTTTGAGATGGGAGTAGAGAGTGGGGCTTATTTACTGGAAGTTCAGGGCTAAGGCTAAATCAATCGAAAAGAAAAACAATACTTTCCTACTTGCTTTGTTCTCTTAATTTAGTGACTCGCTGCCTATGATTAATGCCACTATTTCTTCTCGAAATGGCCATGTTTCAGCTGAATGCTGAGCCTACAAAGGAAGACACGGCTCACAGAGAGATTAGCGACTTTTTAATGCTTTGCTTTGAACCTAATCAGCAGTTCTGCCCCTTCTTATCCCTGGTGTATCTTCAGCTTTCGGAGGAGAACAGAAGAGGTTTAAAAAGCAATATGTACTTGCTAAAAAAGTGCGACTCAGCACCTTACACTGTTCTTAAGATGTGTGTATACATTCCCAGTTTCCAAAAGGGTAGCTGAATTAAGTTGTTGCAGCAAAAACAAGGAAGTATCTGAAGGCACCTTAATGTCTAATGATTATATTGTGCGATGACATATACAAGATGTTGTTCTGAGTATAGATGATTGATAGGAAGGGGAAGAACTATAACCAATGAAATCAGAGTGAATGAAATGCAGGAAATATTGGCTGTGACAATTACCTTCTTAATTAAGTAATTATCACTCCCTGTGTTTCATTTATCTGATCTCATTTTTATCCTCCTTGATGAGTGTTTATAGATACCTAGAATGACACTTTGTATATTTAATTAAATAGTTGGCAGTTGATTTAGCTGCTCTACATTTATAAATTTCACAAGGAGCTTGGCTGTGTGTGTATTTATGAATGTATGTGTGTGTGTGTGTGTGTGTGTGTGTGCCGGAGACAAATTCCTTGTGTGTCCAATCACACTTGGCCAATAAAGAATCCTATCCTATCCTATCCTATCCTATCCTATCCTATCCTATCCTATCCTATCCTATCCTATCCTATCCTATCCTATCCTTATTCTAGTCTAGTCTATCTAGTCTAGTCTAGTCCAATCCAGTCCAGTCCATATATGTATACACACAAACACACACAGACACTAAAGCAGAAATAACTTCTGTTCTCCACAATAAAAAATAACCAAAACTTTTCTGGGTTTTTTTTTCATGCCATTGTTGTTGGCAGCTACCAGGCAAGTTTAAGAACAGTATTTCACATTTTAAAACTCTGCACTTCATAATGTTCAGATTTCATAATTAACAGGGAAAATAGCAAGCAGAAGGGGAAGGGATTTAAACTATTATATTGCTAATGCTAGCTAATCTGCTAATACCCAGCTGATTATCAGCATTTTTTTTTGTTAATAAAATACCTTCCCTCTAAGAATATAGTTGTGTTTGGAAGGGGAGTTATTTTGAAAAAAGCAAACATAAAAGTGGTAAGATGGCAAAGTTGGATGCAATTTGTAGCATAATTCAGTTACTGTAGTTCAGGGGTTCTCAACCTTGGCAACTTTAAGACTTGTGGACTTCAATTCCCAGAATTCCTCAGCCAGCAAAGTTGGCTGAGGAATTCTGGGAGTTGAAGTCCACAAGTCTTAAAGTTGCCAAGGTTGAGAACCCCTGTGTGTAGTTCAAAGAGTTTCCATCTCCCAGAAACAAAATTCAAATCTGGAAGATTTAGCATAGACAAGATAAAATATAGAATGCCATTTGTGGTTTGAATGCGCAAGAGCGGAAGAGGGGCTTTGAGTTATATAACTTTTAAAAAGCATCATAATTCAAGTATAATAGCTAAATCGGACCTTTGTGTCCAGAGGCAGTAGTAGTACAATACATTTGAATGCTCAGTTGTAACAAAAAAGAATCATGAGAATGGGCTGTTGGCTTTTCTCCTCTTTAAGCCTGGAACTCAAGGAGTGTGAATAAGGTGATTTCTTTTTAAGTTTTTAATTCTGACATTTTCTACTTTTTTATATTATTTCAGACTGCATCAGCAGCAACAGAACTTCCCAGAGCCAGATCAGGAAGAGGTTTGTTCTGATTTATATCTCTGTAGTTATTTTAGCCATTTTAACTACGATCTCCAAAGTATTCACTTGTCAGCATGTGCAGAAAACACTTCCCTTTAATTTAATTTAATCTTGCCCCACCTTTTCAGACTAGAGGTCTCTTCCAGCCCTAGGATTCTATCATTCTGCCCCACCCTTGGAGACTTTCCCAGTCATCTGATGGGCAGTTCTGTTGAGTGCTTAATTCAAGCTTGATTCTGCGATGATAATCGGGTGAGGCAAAATATTGTCACTTCTTCTCCTTTATTATGTTGGCGAGCTGCCAGTCAGAGCCTGGTTTAGGACAGCCCACTCCCTTTTGCGGAGAGGACAACAGATAGATTTCCTGCATAGCTGCTTGGACCAGTTTGCGTAGCCTGTTGTCAATACAATCACTCAGATTTGCCAGTCTCTTAACTCTTTAAGGGCGATCCCAGGATTTGGTTCTCTCCTTTTTGCTGTTTAACATTTAAAAGAAGCCACTAGGAAAGGTAATCTGTACCTAATTTGGAATAAAATATGTGGGAACTTCCACATAGCACCTCCCCCGCCCCCCTCCCCTCCCCGTATATATCCTCTAATAATGACAGAGGTGTATAACTTTGGTTTCACATATCTTATTCAGAATATTGCTTATATAAATGAGTGAGGTGGAGCTGGGGGTTGATCATTTAATCTCAGAATACCCAGCCGTATGATTCTGAACTATTTAACCCTTGGTTTTGTGGGTGCTTTCATTAATCTTAATATGTGGTATTTTGGTTGTCATTATTGCTGATACAGTTTTATAGCCATTTATCCACCGAAGTTCTTAACTTTAAAGGTCTCTCATTACTCACAGTGCTGATGTTACCTAATTGCCCTTCCAGTATATTAAAGATGATTCTTTAAAAATGAAGAATTTACTAAGTCTCCTAATTAGATGGGTTTATTGAGTGATATAATGCAATACTGCCTGTTTTATCCCTTCATAATGTATCACATCAGAAGAGTTGGCAGGGGCAGTTTCCGTTTGAAGCTCAATAACTTGCCTTGTGCACTGTTTCCAAGCAGGCAAAGAAGAACGGAGGAAAGCTCTCTTTCTGGAATTTATGAGTAATGCAAAGGCGGTTGAGTATTAGGAATAAACTTCCTCCCTTTAAAATAATTTAAATCAGATGTAGTAGGGGGAGAAAAAAAGGATCCGGCTGTTATAACGTTTTGCAGCTTAGCAGCAGCAAAAGCAAATAACTGTGGCTGAAATAGTTTATTGGAAACTGTACTGGTTGGAAGTAAACTTGGGAAATTTATCAATCCACTCTGTCTTCTGGGCATTTGTGGCCTAGAATTTAACTGGAACCAACTTCTGTAAAGCTTCGGATCACTTGGAGTCCATTTTTCCGTGCTTTAAACCATCCTGTACTTTGACGGCCATAGTCAGCCAGTTTCCAACAAGCAATGGAGGAAGCTGGGTCTGC
This sequence comes from Bothrops alternatus, assembly GCA_034064705.1. Classification (NCBI taxonomy): domain Eukaryota; kingdom Metazoa; phylum Chordata; class Lepidosauria; order Squamata; family Viperidae; genus Bothrops; species Bothrops alternatus. The sequence continues at coordinate 83,213 of JARGCV010000925.1, forward strand.
TTAAATACCACGTGATTCAGTTAATTTCAGTGATTCACTGAACAATCGTGGGGGGGAAAGGATCATAAAATTGGGTGCCGCTCACTTAGGAACTCCAGAAGCTGTGAATGATCCAACGTTGGAAGTTTTTAAGACGAGATTGGACAGCCATTTGTCTGAAATGGTATAGGGCCGTGGTGAACCTATGGCACGTGTGCCACAGGTGGCACGCAGAGCCCTCTCTGTGGGCACCCATGCCGTCGCTCCAGTCCTTCAGCTGGGTTTTATAAAACCTTTTCGTTTTTTTAAATTATTATTATTTATTTATTAACATTTTCCTTTATACAGTACATATTCAGCAGACTATGTCATTTTTATATACTATGGATCTACATTCTATACAATATATACACTATGTACATTCAATCTAATCCACAATAACCTAATTTGCACAATAACTTTATGTATATTTCCAATTTTTGTTTCTATTGTCTATCCAATTATACCAATTTTCCCAAACTGCATAAAATTCCAAATCATCTTTTTCTTTTAATTCTAAGGTGAGTTTGTCTATCTCGGCACATTCATAAATTTTCTGAATAATCAACCCCCCTGGTGGTATATTGCGTTCCTTCCAATATTGCGCAAATGCAATTCTTGCCGCAGTTAGTATATGTAAAATCAGATACCTTATTTTCTTATCAAATTTCTTTTTAAGTATTCCCAGGAGAAATGTTTACGGATTTAATTCGATTTGTCATTTTATTAAGTCTTGTAGCCACCCTTGTATTTTAATCCAATATTTTTTCGCTTCATGGCATAGCCACCAAGCATGAAAGAAGGTACCTTGACGATAGTTACATTTCCAACAATTTGGGCTTTGGTTTGGATACATTTTGGCTAATCTTGCAGGGGCTAGGTGCCAACGATATAGCATTTTATATTGATTTTCCTTATATGCAGCGGATTTTGTTATTTTGTGATTTTTATTCCAAATTCTTTCCCAATCTTCTAATTCTATATTGTGCCCTATGTTTTTTGCCCATGCAATCATTGGTTCTTTCACTATCTCCTCTACTCTATCAAATTCTAATAAATAGTTATATATTTTGGATATTAATTTTCCTTCAAGGCCTATTAATAATTTGTCCAATTGTTTTAATTCCATGTCAGTTCCATAATCTTAGATTGCAATTGTAAGTATGGCCACCAATCAATAGTTATTCCCTGTTCTTTTAGTAACTGACTATTTTTAAGCTTCCCCTGTTTGTCTAAAATTTCCGAATATCTGGGCATTTTGCTTATATCCAATGTGTTAGGGTGAATCATTGCCTCCATGGTACATAGCCAGCAGGGAATTTTCCTATAGTGTTTCTTCCTTATATCCTCCCAGGTTCGTAACAGTGCATCTCTTATTTTATGTCTATAGAAATATGAGTGTATCCTATTTCCTTTATCCCACATGAAGGCGTGCCACCCCTTCTGTAAATCCTGCCCTTCCAGTGTTAAGATTCTTCTTTTCTTTAGGTTAACCCAGTCTCTTATCCAATCCAGAGTTGCTGCCTTGTAATAGAGTTCCCACGCCGGAAGTCCAAAGCCCCCTCTGCTTCTATTGTCTTGGAGAGAGAGTAATTTTATCCTCGCCTTCTTTCCTAACCAAACATAATTTATAATAATTTTATTAAATTCTCCAAAGAATTTCTTATCTAATAATATGGGAATTGTCTGAAATAAGTATAATAATTTGGGTAGGATGTTCATTTTAATAGTCGCGATCCTACCTAAAAGCGATAGTTGTAACTTCCCCCACTTTTCCAAATCTTTCTTTATTTGTTGGACTAATACCCTATAGCAGTGGTTCTCAACCTTTTTCAGGCCGAGACCCCACTTGTGCCGCGCCCGTGCGGTGCGACCCCGACATGCGCGGCGCGCACACGACGGGCCAAACCACGCATGCGCGACACGTGCACGACGGCCCGAACCACGCATGTGCGGCGCGATGGACCGAACTGCGCATGCGCGGCATGTGCGCGACGACCCGAACCACACATGCGCGGCGCAACGGACTGAACCGCGCATGTGCGACGCGCGCGACGGAGCGAACCGCGCATGCGTGACACGCTCGCGACGGACCGAACCATGCATGCGCAGCGCGCGCGATGGCCCGAACCGCGCATGCGCAGCGTGACGGCCTGAACCGCGCATGCGCGGCATGCGCACGATGGCCAAGGGGAAATGGGCAAAAAAAATGGCGGACTCCGGTGTCCGGCGACCCCCGCGAAACGGTCGTTCGACCCCAAATGGGGTCGCGACCCACAGGTTGAGAAACGCTGCCCTATAGTTATCCTCCTTTAGGAACGAACATCTCGCAGTCAACCATATCCCTAGATATTTAATTTTTTTGACAATTTGTAAATCCATTTCCTTTTCTAATTTTTTTTTTCTGATTTGTTGTTAAGTTTTTAACTATTATTTTGGTTTTCCTTTTGTTGATTTTAAGTCCAGATGTTTCCCCATATTTTTCTATTTCTCGTATTAGAATGGGACCGGAATCCAAAGGTTCTTCAATAATAAATACCATATCATCCGCGAAGCCCTGTGCTTTGTATTCTTCTCTTTTAATTTTCGTTCCCTTTATTTCTCGATTTGCTCTAATTCTATTTAAAAGTATTTCTAATGTTAGGATAAAGAGAAGTGACAAAAGTGGGCATCCCTGACGTACCCCCTTGGTTATTTGAAATGTGTTGGTGGTGTCCCCATTTACTATTACCCTAGGCTTCTGGTTCTTATATATCGCCGCTATCATATTTTCAAATTTATTTCCCAGCTCCATAAATCTAATTTGCCTAATCATGAATTGCCAATTTAGATTATCAAAGGCCTTTTGAGCATCCAGAAAAACACGGGCCACTTGTTTCTCTGGGTGGGCTTCATAATACTCCAATATGTCGACTATTATTCTTGTATTATCTCTTATTTGTCTATTTGGAAGGAAACCATTTTGATCCGGGTGTATTATCTCATTCAATACTCTTTTCAGCCTATCTGCTATTATATTCATAAATATTTTGTAGTCTGCATTTAAGAGGGATATTGGTCTGTAATTACTGATTTAATTTTTATCTGTACCTTCTTTCGAAATTAAAGCGATATATGCCTCCTTGCACGATTCCGGTATTTTCGCTTCATGTAGAGCTTCATTACATATTTCCAACAATATTGGTTCTATAATCTCACTCATATTTTTATAAATTTCCCCTGGTTTTGTAAAACTTTTTTGCTTTAGGCCTCTGCCACCATGTGCAAAAAAAAAAAAAAAGATTCAATCAATTTCAACTTCTCAAGGGAAAAAAATTATCTCGCAAAGTTGGAATTGATTGATTGAACTTTTTAGTCCAACCCAGTCTGCCGTTACCACCGCAGTCATGCCCGCCCAATGGACCACGCCCACCCAATGGGCCACACCCACCCAATGGGCCACGCCCACCCAGCACCTGATGATACATAAGTGGGTTTTGGGTTGCAGTTTGGGCACTAGGTCTCTAAGAGGTTTGCCATCACAGGTATAGGGTTTCCTGCCTGAGCAGGGAATTGGACTAGATGACCTCTAAAGTCCCTTCCAACATCATCATCATCATCAATCATCATCATTATTATTATTATTATGGTTGTTGTTGTTGTTGTTATTATTATTATTATTATTATTATTATTATTAACTGTCTTGGCTTAGCAAGGGAAATTCTGGTCCCAACTGTAGTTCTAAGTTGTGGACTGTCTATAATGGCATCATTGCTACTACATGAGTGTAGTAAATCTATTGAGAAAAGCAAAGTACAGCATCTGCAACTTGCCATCTTGACTCAGTTGCCTCTTTCCTTGCCTGCCTCTGCTAAAAGATGCCGTTCCTCTGCTTATTTCCTTGCTGGATATTTTGCAGTGGAGAGAAAAGATGAATGTAACAGAGCAGTAGGAGAACACAGGAGAGTACCATTAGACGGTGACATTATCCATTCAGACTGCCATAAAAGTCTGTGAACAGTTTCAGAGGCAACGAAAGAATCAGCTGGAAGGATCCTGGTTTTTAGGCGGATTCATCGCAGGCTTTTTAACCGTACAGAAGCAGAAGATGAAATGGAATGGCTGGTTTGTTGAAAGAAATGGGGAACAGTGGAGCAGAGTAAATTTTGGGGTAGATTGGATTTCCTGCTGGGCAAATGCAGAGCTGATAGATGATTATTTATGAGAGTGCCTTTTCCTTTGGCTGTGCTTTTTTTTGTCATACATTTCCAGAGCTGCATTTCGTAGCATTCTCCACATCCAGCATGTAGCACCCCAGGAGTTTTGAAGCATGCCAGCTCCGACTTCAAAAGGCCCAACGGTGATAGGAGATTTTAACGGCTACTGCTTTTGTCTGCGAGATTGCAGCACAACAAAAAAGTTTCTGTTTTAAGACCCTCCGGGCCTTTTTAAGCATTGAGGGGTAGAGCTTGCCTGTTTTATAACTCTACTTCAGTGGAAAGATTAAGACAGTGGCAGAATTTATTTCCGTGGAAAACAAATACTGTACGCTTCACAGACTGGATTGTATACTTGGAGGTTTAGGTTGCCAGACAAATCTTGTGAAAGCTGATTAACTTTGGGAGACTTTGTAAGAATAACCGTTCAAGATAGGAAGTTTTTTTTTTTAACACTAAGTATTAATCTTTGTAAACGTCTGGTTCGGTAAATATTAGTACATATACATTCAACATTGAGTGTTAGTTTTTGTAAACATTTGATTTGTTATACATTCTTCCCTCTTCACTTCGAGCCTTAGCTAAACGCCAGATGCATTTTGTTTGATTGGTGTTTCTCTTGGATGTAGTCTATCCATTGTTTCCAGTCTTTCAAATATTGTTCATTGGAACGACCCTTCAAGTATGCTGATATTTTCGCCATTTCCGCCAGGTTTGTTACTTTCACAGTCCATTCTTCCATAGGCGGTATTTCTGGGTTCTTCCAGTATTGTCCCACCAACAATCTCGCTGCTGTAATCAAGTTCAGAAATAAGTTTGTCTCTGAGGTAGTGATATCCTTTGTAATCCCTAACAAAAAAACCTGAGGTAGAAATTCTATGCGCTTTGTGAAAATGGTTTGGAGTGTCCACCATATCTTCCTCCAGAAGGCTTTGATTTTTCTGCATGTCCACCATACATGAAAGTAGGTAGCGTCCCCGTCTCCACACCTCCAGCATTTGGGCTGGGAGTCTGGGTAGATGAGCGATAGTTTTTTCGGGTCGAGGTGCCACCTATAGAACATCTTGTAGAAGTTTTCCCTTAAGTGTTGCGATTTCGTGAATTCTACGTTCCTCACCCATATTTTCTCCCACGTGTCCATGGCAATAGAGTGTCCAAAGTCTTGTGCCCACCTCACCATACAGTTCTTGACTAGCTCGGTTTCAGAGTCCATTTCTATCAGAATGTTGTACACTCGTTTGATGTGCATGATCCCCTGTTCTCTAATCTGCTCAATTAGTTTCTCGTCGGTTCGGGAGAAGCCCTTCTTCTTATCTTTACGCCACCTTGATTGCAGTTGTACATATGATAGCCAGGTACCTCCTATTCCTCTGTTTGCTAGCGTTGTTTGGGGTATCAAGAGGAATAGGAAGTTTTAAATTTGTTTGAATATTACTGGAATACTCAGACCTAAAGAAGAAAATCAAGGTATAATCCTACATGAAAATCCTGTTCTCCCCCCCCCACACACACACATTCTGTTTTGAAACTGTTTAAATGATTTGTATGCTCTGTATTCTGCCAGAGTAAAATGGCTTTATCATTGCTTTCATTGGCTTTGGTTTAATGAGTTGTGTGAGCTAAGCCCTCGTCCGACTGAAGTGATTCCTCTAGCAAATGGGATAGCTCGTTTCAGCCATTTTGATACCTGCAAATGCTGCTGTCGGTGTAGCTACAGCTAGCTCTCAGCTTATGCCACACTGGGACCAGGATTTGCACCGCTAAGCGAGGCGGTGGTTCCACGAATGGCATCTGATCTTACGACCTGTTTTTGCCCCAGCTGCTAAGCAAAGGACTGCAGTTGTTAATTGAAACATGCGGTCGTTAAGTGAACCCAGCTTCCCCCAAACTGGCCGGGAAGATTGCAAATGACGATCGCCTGATCCCGGGACACTGCAATCAGGGTCAATTCATGATGGCTGCCAGGCGCCCAAATTTTGATCAAATGATTATGGGGATGCTGTGAGGGTTGTAAGTCTGAGGATAACCTTTTTTCCGTGCCGTTGTAAATTCCAAGAGTTGTTAAACAAATGGGTGTAAGTTTGAGGTGACAAATATCAGATGACAAATTATTTCTAATACTAGCAGAAGTCTCCACATGGTATAACGCTGTCTGTCTTTCACACATCTGGAAAGAAAAAAAAAAAGAGACCTTGCCATACTGCTTGTTTTCCACTAGGGGGAGATGCAGAGTCAATATCTTCCTTTTCTTTGTTTGCTTAAAATGGTCTCTTTTTTTTAGCCATTTCAATCACACTTTTCCCTTTCTGGTGTACGGGGACTGTTAATACAGGATAGCAAGATAAATTACAGCTTTGTTGCAAGCCTCAGAATTGTTTATGACGGGTTTTATTAAACCCAGTTGACTGTAAATAACGGTAAGCCATACAGGTTTATTGTTTGATTTAGGGTTGATTCCAGTGGCTGTTTGGAAAAAAAAAGTCAGCAAAGAGAACATTAAGTACTGAGGCAATCACAGTGGTTTGGGAATTCCTGGGATTTCAAAGCTACTTGCTCCGGCTGCGTATGGCAAGAAATATGCCTCTAACCTTCAGATCCTGTATCTGGATTATGTACCGTGTGATGTCATTAAGACCCCTCTGGTTAGAGAATTGATTATGCATCTAACCTCACCCTTAAGTAAAGGGAACCACATATAAATCAGCCTTACCAACTGGAACTTGGAAGCAATATTGGACTACCACGCCGATCCCTGATCTTTACCAGCATTCTCTTTGGCTGCAAACTTTTAAAGCAGCCAGATATAATATTGGGTACCTTTAGTGATTTCTCCATGTTCTCTTGTTTTAAAAGAATTATAATTTTAACAGAAAAACAGAGTTGGAAGGGACCTTGGAGGTCTTCTAGTCCAACCCCCTGCTCACGCAGGAAACCCTATTCCATTCCAGACAAATGTTTGTCCCATCTCTTCTTAAAAACCTCCAGTGATGGAGCATCCACAGATTCTGGAGGCAAGTCGTTCCACTGATTAATTGTTCTAACTGTCAGGAAATTCATCCTTAGTTCCAGATTGCTTCTCTCTTTGATTAGTTTCCATCCCTTGCTTCTTGTGCTGCTTTCAAGTGCTTTGGAAAATAGGTTGACACCCCTCCCACACACACACACCACCACTATCTAGTCCTTCTTTTCATTAAACTAGACATACCAATTCCTGCAACCGTTCTTCTTATGTTTTATCCTCCAGCCCCCTAATATTTATTGCTCTGCTCTGCACTCTGCACACTTTCTAGAGTCTCAACATTTTATATCATGGCAACCAGAACTGAATTCAATATTCCAGGAATTTTAAAATAATGGTCTGCAAAGAAAATGGAAAAAGACAGATATACATGTTCTAATTCTCTCTTGTTCCTTGCTGAGGGCAATCAAAGGCACCTGGCGGTCAGTGTAAGACCAATTCACATAAACGTCAGGTTGTTGAATGTGTGCCAGGATCCTTCCCTTGCATCTCTGTTGCTGTCATCTCTCTCCTTGTTCATGCAGTTTACTTGGCTTTGAAAGGTGAAGCATAAAGTCTCCCCTAACCTAGAAAATTCAAATGCGGGCACAAAATGGAAACATTCATGTTTTTTATTTCCTCACATTTTTAGCGCAACAAAGCAAAGCTAAAAGGAGAGAAACAGCAACAGTTGGCTTTGTCTGAAACCAGAAAAGCAAACATTCCATATTTGGAGCTGCAGAGGCTGGGGTTGCCAAGATTTTGTGCTTTAAAGAGATTTATTGATTCATTTGTTGGACCGTCTGCAGGATAGAAATGGGGCTGAGGAAGAAGGATGCAACGAAGGGTATTTTTACAAATGTGTTTCACAGGAAGAGCTTGATGGTGTGAAGGCCTTGCAAATTCAGCTGGAGCCAACCTGAAGCAGAGTTAGAACAGTTGGAGGAATATTGCTAGATCACCTGCTCTGAGAGATACTGACCGTTCAGGCATATTTGCCTAGAAAATCCTAATAATTATAATTATTGAGAGAGAAGCAGTAAGCCAGTCTGCAGGCGGAATGGGACAACTCACCTTAGCCAACTCGCCGTGGGACCATTCAACAATTCGATTATTTAAAATACTTTTTTTTAAAAAAAATAATTGTTGTTCACATTTCATTTGGTCCCTCCTTTGGCATCCTTTCTTTAATAATTCTATTTCACTATTTTTTTCAATGTTCATGGGACTCTTGTCCCATGGCAAGTTAGCTATGGCGAATTGACTGTGGCGAGTCGGCCATGGTGAGTTGGCCACAGCAAGACCCTCCTGTAGGGCATGTGATTTAAGAACTTCAAACTGCATTAACAGAGGGATAGAATCAAGATCCCGTGAAGTGTTAATACCACTATACAATGCCTTGGTAAGGCCACACTTGGAATCCTGCATCCAGTTTTGGTCGCCACGATGTAAAAAAGATGTTGAGACTCTAGAAAGAATACAGAGAAGAGCAACAAAGATGATGCGGGGGCTGGAGGCTAAACCATATAAGGAACGGTTGGTGGAATTGGGTATGTCTAGTTTAATGAAGAGAAGGACGAGGGGGGACATGATAGCAGTGTTCCAGTATCTCAGGGGCTGCCCCAAAGAAGAGGGAGTCAAGCTATTCTTCAAAGCACCTGAAGACAGGACAAGAAGCAACGGATGGAAACTAATTGAGAGAAGCAACCTAGAACTAAGGAGAAACATCCTGACAGTTAGAACAATTAACCAGTGGAACAACCTGCCTCCAGAAGCGGTGAATGCTCCAACACTGGAAGTTTTTAAGAAGAGACTGGACAGCCATTTGTCTGAAATGGTATAGGGTTTCCTGCCTGAGCAGGGGGTTGGACTAGATCAGTGGTTCTCAACCTTTCTCAGGTTGAGACCCCACTTGCCCCGCCCATGCGCGCCGCGACGCTGACCCGGGCGCGCGCGCGTGCGCAAAAAAAAAATTTAAAAAAAAATTAAAAAATAAAACAAAAAACAAAAAACGCGACGGGTGGATCCGTGCATGCGCGGATCGGCCCGTCGCACGCGCCACGCATGTGCGCATCCGCCGGTCGCGGGCCGCCATTTTTTTATTTTTTTAAAAAAATTTTTTAAAAATCTAAAAAAAAAATGGCGGCCGCAATGGGCGGATCTGCGCATGCGCGGATTGGCCCGTCGCACGCGCCATGCACGCGCGCATCCTCCCGTCGCGGGCCGCCATTTTGGTTTTTTTATATTTTTTAAAAAAATTTTTTTAAAAAAATCAAAAAAAATGGCGGCCGCGACGGGCGGATCTGCGCCTGCGCGGATCGGCCCGTCGCACGCGCCGCGCATGCGCGGATCCGCCCGTCACAGTCCGCCATTTTGTTTTTTTTTATTTTATTTTTTTTAATTTTTTTAATTTTTTTAAAATTTTTTTTAAATTTTTTTTCCGGCGCGACGGGCGGATCTGAGTGTGCGCAGCGCGCACGCGCCAAAAAAAATAAAAATTAAAATTTTAAAAAAATTAAAAAAATAAAAAAAAATTAAAAAAAAATAAAAATAAAAAAAACAAAATGGCGGCCTGCGGTGCCCGGCGACCCCCTCGAAATGGTCTCCCAAGGTTGAGAACCACTGGACTAGATGAATTCTAAGGTCCTTTCCAACTTTATTATTATTATTATTATTATTATAACTACAGAGCTTCCAGAGGCATTTGTGCGCAGAGGGAAAGCGCATTAGCAGATTGAGGCAAAGACAATCAAGCTCACTTGGATCCTAGGAACAACACTGGGACTATAATTTACAGGCCATTGAACAGCTGCAAGGAAAAGAATCTATATTGTAACCCTATGCTCGCTTATCCAGGAATAAATGGTATAGGGTTCCTGCCTGAGCAGGGGGTCGGACTTGATGACCTCCAAGGTCCTTTCCAACATCATCATCATCATCATCATCATCATCATCATCATCATCATCATCATCATCATCATCATTATTATTATTATGACCCATTGGACTACGCTCATGAGAAGATATGTTTAGGGTAGTCTCTGTGAGTTCTACTTCTGCTCTCCAAAGGCAAAGGGCTGATACTGTTCCTTATCCCTGGATAATCTGAGTTGAATGACTAAGATACACTGCCATATCATTCTTCCATGCCTGACTATCAATCCACTGTAGGAAATAAAAACTTCATGTGAACCCTGTAGTAAGACCGAAAGCAAACCGATCCATCCCCCCCCCCCGGATTCCAAGTAATTGTAATCTGGACCTGCTCTGATACTGCTTGGCATGGAATTGAACATTTTAGACACCGAGAATGGATATATCCATACCATAATATCAAGAGCGGTTATGGTAGAAGTGGCGTTCAGTGACGGGACTTTGGCTTCCCCTGCAGAAAATCCCAAAATTATATGCTGGGTTTTGAGATCAAAATACGCTGAGTAGTAGATGAGAACTGGAAGAAATTACAGCACGACAAACTTATAGCTCTGTTTTTTTTGACCAGCAGGCCTATAAATAAAGGGAAGCACTTCATTATATCGGTGCAGCAGGCTCGGGGAAATTATGCTGAACACCAGTTCTTAGACCGCCCGCTGATGGTCCCTACATTGCAGTGAGATTGGGAAAAGCACTAAATTTGTCCACTGGTTGACAGCGAAACTCCTGTGCAGCTGAAGGTGACTGCAGTGATTCCCCATATGTGTGTGTGTGTGTGTGTGTGTGTGTATACACACACACACACACACACACACATATAGGTCTTTGGTTCTTCGGGTTTTCTCCCACGTAGAATTTTAAGTGTCTTGGCGACGTTTCGACGAAGTCCCATTCGTCATCTTCAGGCTGGTGCTTTCGGCTTCGTGCTTCTAGGAGCAATGGTGTGATCGTAGCTGTTTCTTCCTTTTAACTGCCAGTGGGGGTTTGAACTGATTGGCTGGGAGCAAGGCTGTGTTCTGATTGGGTGGAGGTGTGTTCTGATTGGTTAGGGGCTTGGCTGTGCTCTGATTGGATGGGGGGTTGGCTTTGCTCTGATTGGCTGGGGCAGTGTTCTGTTTGGGTGGGGGCTTTGTTGTGCTCAGGTTAGTCTGAGTTGCAGGGGGATTAGAGATGGTGAGCTGCATATACACATATGTAGGTCTTTGGTTATTCAGGTTTTCTCCCGCGTAAAATTGGAAGTGTCTTGGCGACGTTTCGACGAAGTCCCATTCGTCATCAGCCTGAAGATGATGAATGGGACTTTGTCGAAATGTTGCCAAGACACTTCCAATTTTACGCGGAAGAAAACCCGAATAACCAAAGACCTACATACAAACACCTGCGAAAACCTCAGAATACACACACACACACACACACACACACACACACACACACACACACACATACGGGGGGGGGTCTTGTCCTTTCTGCCACCTTGAAAATAAATTGGTCGGATTGCGTATGAGAGTCCAACATATTGCAAACACTCTAGAGGTCTACTTGCAGTGATTAGCATTCACCGTAGCACTCAAGCAACCTATTTCAGATGGTTTATTCTCCCACCTACCCAGCCACCCCGATTTTTATTTATTTATTTTTTTAAAAAAACAAACCAGTCCCCTTTGCTCAAGGAAAGGTGAATGGGAGACATAGCTAAGGCAGCCTGAAGCCCCATTTCAGTTGGTGCCATTTGGAAGGAGACCTTTCTCGGTGTGAATTAAGAACGACAGGTAGCCCTCCACTCACAACCACAGTGGAGCCGTGCCGCCCCCCCCAAAAGCGAGACATTTGTTAAGTGAGTTTGCCCCCACTTTATGACCTTTCATGCCATGGTCATTAAAACTGAATCACTGCCGTTGATAAGTTAGTGACCCGGTTTGTGAAGTGACTCTGGCTTCCCCATTGACCTTTGCTTGTCAGAAGATCACCAAAGGGGGGAACCCGTGGCCCCCGGGGACCCTGCAACCATCCTACACAGGAACCAGTTGCCAAGCCATCTGGATTCTAATCACTTGATCCTGGGGGATGCTGCAAAGGTCGCCAGTGCGAAAAACGGTCATGAGTCCCATTTTCCAATGCCCTTGTCACTTGGGGCGGTCCCTACACGGACTGTTGAAAGTCGAGGACAACCTGTCCTCAATTCAGAATACAGAATAGCAGAGTTGGAAGGGAAATAATAATAATAATGATGATGATGATGGAAAGGACCTTGGAGGTCATCAAGTCCAACCCCCTGCTCAGGCAGGAACCCTATACCATTTATTCCTGGATAGGCGAGCGTAGGATTACAATATAGATTCTTTTCCTTGCAGCCATTCAATGGCCTGTAAATTATAGTCCCAGTGTTGTTCCTGGGATCCAAGTGAGCTTGACTGTCTTTGCCTCTATCTGCTAATGCGCTTTCCCTCTGCGCACAAATGCCTCTGGAAGCTCTGTAGTTATAATAATAATAATAAAGTTGGAAGGGACCTTGGAATTCATCTAGTCCAACCCCCTGCTCAGGTAGGAAACCCTATCCCATTTCAGACAAATGGCTGTCCAGTCTCTTTTTAAAAACTTCCAGTGTTGGAGCATTCACCGCTTCTGGAGGCAGGTTGTTCCACTGGCTAATTGTCCTCACTGTCAGGAAGTTTCTCCTTAGTTCCAGGTTGCTTCTCTCCTTGATTGGTTTCCATCTGTTGCTTCTCGTCCTGCCTTCAGGCGCTTTGGAGAATAGCTTGACTCCCTCTTCTTTGGAGGTCATCTAGTCCACCCCCTACTCAGGCAGGAGACCCTATACCATTCCTGACCGATGGCTGTCCAATCTCTTCTTAATAACCTCCAGTATTGGAGCACCCACCATGATGGGAGAAATTTCTCCTTAGCTCTAGTTTTTAATCTCTCCTGGATAAGCTTCCACTCCTTACTTCTCGTCCTGCCCTCCCTGGGCTTTGGAGAATAGTTTGGAAAACCCGCCCCCCTCCTTTCTCTGCAAAGCTTTTTGCATTGTGAACTGCCTGCCCTAGACGTTCCTCTGTTCCTCTCCGTCACCTCTGCATTTGCTGTCTCAGCAGCTCCCCGCCCCCTTGTTTTCTGCTGATCTCCTTTATCATCATATCCACTTACAAACATTTTTTTCCTCCCTATTAGTTGCTATGGTTACCTTGGCTTCCCCCCCCCTCTCAGCTGCAGGGATGAGTTTGGTGCACTTCAAGCCATGTTGGTGGGGTGCGAATGGCGGCAGTCTCCTTAAAAACCTCCAAGCCTACAACAGAGGGGGTTGAGAACAGCCATACTGGATCGGGGATTAGTAGCTGGGGGCTCCCTCCTATTGATCGTATTGTGAGCCAGAGCTGCTAGAGAGCTTAACATTGACCTCTTCTGCCCCCCCCAACACCCCCCACAGTAAGAGGAAAAGATTTGACATGCTATCTCAGCCTCACCGCCCTTCTAGCAATAACCAGCCCAATGCTCCACAGAATTCAGAAAAAAGGAGTGAAATTTACTCCGGTTCGGGGCCCACTTTAAAGTATGAGCGATTATCTGTAAAAGGCTTTGCGGGGGCTTTTTTGAACAACTTTTTCCAAGCCAGCGGCTGTAATCTTTAAAAAAAAAAAGTGTGAAGCAGCAGGACCAGAATAAGAACTAAATTCGGGTTTAGCCTGTGTGTCATTAAAATAAGAAGAAATCAGTCTGCAAGGATTTCGTAAATGGCAAAAATCACACAGTGGCAGCCCAGTGTCGTTTCCCCATCTCTCCCAGGAAATGGTATAGATTCTCCTGCTTAAGCAGGGGCTGGACTAGAAGACCTCCAAGGTCCCTTCCAGCTCTAGTCTAGTCTAGTCTAGTCTAGTTTATTCTTCTTAGTCTTCTATTCTATTCCTATTCTATTCTATTCTATTCTACTATTCTAGTTTATTCTTCTTAGTCTTCTAGTCTAGTTTAGTCTAGTTTATTCTTCTTAGTCTTCTATTCTATTCTATTCTAGTTCTTAGTCTTCTAGTCTAGTCTAGTTTATTCTTCTTACTTCTATTCTATTCTATTCTATTCTATTCTATTCTATTCTATTCTATTCTATTCTAGTTCTTAGTCTTCTAGTGTAGTCTAGTTTATTCTTCTTACTTCTATTCTATTCTATTCTATTCTACTATTCTAGTTTATTCTTCTTAGTCTTCTAGTCTAGTTTAGTCTAGTTTATTCTTCTTAGTCTTCTATTCTAGTTTATTCTTCTTAGTCTTCTATTCTATTCTAGTTTATTCTTCTTAGTCTTCTATTCTATTCTAGTTTATTCTTCTTAGTCTTCTATTCTATTCTAGTTTATTCTATTTATCTATTCTATTCTACTATTCTAGTTTATTCTTCTTTGTCTTCTAGTTTATTCTATTTTTCTATTCTAGTCTAGTCTAGTATGTTTGTTGGCTTGGATAAAAGAGATCATTTCTTTGACTACAGGTGGTCCTCCTTACCACCACCATTGAGCACCAAATTTATGTTGCTAAGCAAGACATTTGTTAAGTGAGTCTTGCCCCATTTTACAACCTTTCTGGCCACGGTCGTTAAGTGAACCATCACAGTTAAGTTAGTGACATGGTCACTAAGCGAATCTAGCTTCCCCTATTGACTTTGCTTGTCAGAAGGTCGCAAGACAGGATCCCGTGACCCCGGGATGCTGCAGCCGTCATAAACACGAGTCAGTTGCCCCGTTCCCAAATGCCGACCAAGTGGCCCTGGGGAGGCTGCAACGGTCGTAAGTGTGAAAAATGGTCACGAGTTCCTTTTTTTCAGTGCACTGTCACTTTGAGCGGTCACTAAACCAACTTGTTGTGGGCCGAGGACTTGCCTGTATTACCTTCGTTTTTGTCGTGAGGGTCTTTTCGGCGAGGTACGAACGGCTTTGAAGAACTCCAAAAGGAGATGGGAACACAAGTTCCTTTGGCAGGAACAGCGGCTGCCAAGGCTTGGTGACCTCTTCAGCTTCTCCTGCAGGAGTCTTTCCAACATCTCCCCCACTGCACAGCATGGCCTCTGTCTCCTGCTGGCGCCTCCTGCTCTGTTTTCGGCAAGAAGAGCAGATTTTGGCTTTAGGTGGCCCTGGTGGGAGGCTTGAGTCAGTGGCATATTTAAATCTCCACCTTGCCAGGTTTAAGATCTCTGACTGGGGAGTCCCAATCCCAGAGATTTTCAAGTTGTGTCAGGGTTGAGAAGCCCTGCTCTAAATACTTGTTCTGCCATCCTATTTCGCAGGGCCCGACCTTCCCATTCTGGAGAAGAGGAACTGGCTGATCCACTTGTACTATGTCCACAAAGATTACGATGCATGTAAGGTAGGAACGAGGTTGGCAAAGTCATTCGATCCCCCTGGGCCAGCCCTGCCTTAAGCACGGGCGGGAGACTTTGAGCCAGTCACTCTTCCTCAGCCCTAGAAAGGAGGAAAGGGCCAAAAATACCCCTTGCAAAAATGTTGCCAACAAGACTGCAGAAACTTGTCTGAGCAGTCATAAGACTGAGTGCAGCGCCAGCCTCAGACGGACATACCAGGCCTTGAACAACGGTCTCAACAAGAGAAGAGGAAAAACCCAGGTCTTTGTTCCCAGCGTGGCGCTCAGTTCCCTTTTCCGTGACTCTCCAGACCAGGGTTTGGCTTCCCTCCTCCACAACCCATTTTTTCCCTCCCTCCCTCCCCCCCAAGAATCCTAATTAGTGTGACCAGTTGTGGTTAGCGCCAACCAGGACTGCCACCCAGTGTATGTTCCGAAGTTGATTGGGGCTGTCTTTGGGATAATTCTATAAATTACGGATAATGCAGTGGAAAAAAATAAGTCTTCCCTGGCCGGCAGTTTGTCAGCGATATCGGCATCAAGTTGCAAAGTGTTTTGTGGCAGTCTGAAACCTGTCAGGGAAGAGGAGAAGAAATATGTGACACGTAAGCTGTGTTCGCTCAGGCGGCCTTTTTCCTGATGAAGGACTGTTTTTACTTAAGGACACGCATGCCAAAACAATTAGACATCAAGATAGTTTTTTCCCCCCAAGTCATCACTCTGCTGAACACTTAATTCCCACGGCTCAGTCTCATTTCTCGTCTTTTCTCCTCTTCTCGTCTTGCCTACTATCTTCTCCCATTGCTTTCTTATGATTTATCAATGGTTGTTTGTAACTTATGATTAATGATTGTAATGATGATTTATGACCTACGACCTATGATTTGCTTTTTATATGTATACTGTGAGCTTATGCACCGGAGACAATTTCCTGGTGTGTCCGATCACACTTATAAAGAATTCTGTTCTGTTTTGTTCTGTTCTGTTCTGCTCTGCCCTGCCCTGCCCTATTCTACCCTATCCTGTTGAATCACTTGTTACCATTCATCTCACATCCTCAGGCACAGCTGGGTCTGTCTGCTTCCTTCTTTGCTCTGATTTAACAAGGTCAAAGTTCCAGATGGTCTTTGGTTTGATCAAAAATGTAAGGCAACATTGTTTTAATAGAAAACATAATGATAATAAAAACATGCACATCCTGTGCCCTGCCTAGCGCCATCTCTTATTCTTAGGACACCCATTTTAAGTTTTGGTGCCAACCTTCCCTAACTCAGCGCTAAGTTGCTGTTGTAAAAGGACCAGTCAGTTGGAGAGCTGATGACATTTCTGCCTCTTCTCCAAATTAAAAATTCCCATTACTGAATCTCTCTTCCTTTGCGGTTCAGATTGCTATCAAAGAGCAACTGCAGGAAACCCAAGGAATATGTGAATACGCCGTCTATGTTCAAGGTAAGCGAAAATGACTCTGTGATTAAACAGACTTCCAGCTGCATTTATGTGCTTTGTAAGAACACACAGCCACCTCTTTGGGGATCGTCAAAGCTTACAGTGCTTGACTAATCCAGCACATCCTGTTTTATAGAACAACTTGGGAGCGGGATATTTGCACCATTGCTGGTTGTTTGGCGAAGGGTAGACATGAAATTCAAAACTCAAAAAATTAATTTACCTGGAGTGACTTAGAGAATCTGGATCACGTCTCCATGCAGCCGAAGGGCAATCTATATGTCACTCATCAGGTTATTTGCTGCAACTCCAGTGCGTTTTTAAAATGAAAAATAGTTCAGGGAAGGCCAATTTTGAATAGAAGTCTAACTAATCTCCTTGCTCACTCATGTACACATCTGAAACATTTTTAGGCTGTCCTTTAAGACAGAACCGTTCCGTAAAGCATTAGCAGAAATTAAAATATTCATCTTAAAATATGAACACGGAATCCTCCTGATTAATGCGCTGTTGTGGTAATGTTACTTCTAGCTTTGATCTTTCGCTTGGAAGGAAAAATTCACGAATCTCTGGAGCTTTTCCAGACTTGTGCTATTCTCAGGCCTCGATGTGCAGACAACCTCAAGCAGGTGGCCCGTTCCCTGTAAGTATCATTTTATTCTTCCTATCTAAGACAAGAGTTTCCCAACATTTTGGGGTTGGTGGCCCGGAGCAGGAGGAGGGGAAGGAAGAAGGGATGGTTTTGTGGGAGGGGTAAATGCATGCCCATGCTCACGCATGCGCACAAACACTCATTGCTTGTGTGCATGGGACCATGAGCACTCGCACGAGTGGAGCTGCAAGCATCTGCCACAGTTGTGGTGAAGCTCACGCAAGTGGGGCTGCGTGCATGTGCACACACGCGTGCACTGCCTCCCCCCACTCACGCGGCCCAGTGGCTAATAGCCCAAGACCCAGCAGTGGGCCACAGTCCACGGGTTGGGGACCCCTGATCTAAGGTGTCTCATGGAGTGAGATGGACGTCTGAAGGTGGTGTCCATGTCATTTGCATCCATACGTGTGTAATCCAGCTTCCCAGCATGTATTTTACTTGACTGCGTGCTTCAGAACATAGCTGGATCAGAGCAATGATTCAGGGATCCACTGATTCAGGGATGCAATGATCCTGATGCTTCAAGGAAGTGCACGAGCTGGGCCGGAAGACAATCATTCATTCTGTTATGGCCCTTCTCCAAAATAATAATAATAATAATAATAATAATAATAATAATAATAATAATAATAATAATAATAATAATAATAATAATTTTTATATTCATGTATTTTATTGGTGATTTCTATTATGTTGTGAGCTGCCCTGAGTTCTCCAGAATAGGGCGGCGTAGAAGTCAAATAAATAAATAAATAAATAAATAAATAAATAAATAAATAAATAAATAAATAAATAAATAATAATAATAATAATAATAATAATAATAATAATAATAATAATAATAATAATAAATCTGTCTGTTGGCATATTATCCTGAGCAATATGTTTTTCTCCCACCTCAGAGGAGTTTACAGGTAGTCCTTGACTTATGGCCCCAATTGAGCCCAGAGTTTGTGTTGCTAAGCGAGACAGTTGTGAGGTGAGTTTGGCCCCATTTTATGACATTTCCTGCAGTGAGTCCCTGCAGTTAGTAGCCCGGTTGTTAAATGAATGGCTTCCTCATTGACTTTGCTTGTCAGAAAGTCACCAAAGGGATCCCGTGACCCACCCCGGGACACTGGAGCTGTCATCCATAGGAGTTAGCTTGCCAAGTGTCTGAATGGACCACGGGGGATACCTTCCATGTTTTTAAGTGTGAAAAACAGTCATAAATCCCTATTTTTTTCAGTGCCGTTGTAACTGAACCATCACAAAATGAACTGTTGTAAGTCAAGGACTACTTATACAATCCCTCTCTGGCTGTAAAGACGATAATCCTTTAGGCAGCTCTTGCCTGCTCTGTTCTGTCTGAGAAGACAAGTGCTTTCCTTAAAAGCTCCCTTGATCCCGCGACCGACAAACCCTTTCCTCTCCAGTAAACAAGCTGAGGAAAAATAAGAAAGGGGGAATGTGTTGCAGGTTCCTTCTGGGCAAGCACAAAGCAGCTATTGAAGTCTACAACGATGCGGCTCAACACAACGAGAAGGACTGGGTACGTGCGAGGCTCTCCTCCTTGTTTCTAAATAGGATTGTCAGGATTGGATGTGGACAAATCAGTCAAGGACCACAGGCCAGATTTACACGTGTTTTCCCCCCCCCTTCTTTATACAAGCAGCAGCCACTTCTTAAAAGCACGACTCGGGGGGGAGAAACAGCTAAGATGAAACTGGTGCACAGTAATGTAGCTTGCGAGACTCGCTGTGGCGAGGAGGAGTTCCCATCACGGGCATGTGCCCATCAGGTTATCAGGTATGGCATCAGCCGCGACTCCAGGGAAGGGGGGGGAGGAGTGGCTAGTGAGGGTTTGGATGGGTGTTAACAGATTAAGGCTCAACCCCGATAAGACAGAGTGGCTGTGGGTGATGCCTCCCAAGGACACTTCTATCTGTCCTTCGATTACCCTGGGGGGTGAATCTATAAACCCCTCAGAGCAGGTTCGCAACTTGGGAGTCCTCCTTGATCCACAGCTGACATTGGATCATCATTTGTCGGCAGTGGCGAGGGGGGCATTTGCCCAGGTTCTCCTGGTGCACCAGTTGCGGCCCTATTTGGACCGGGAGTCTCTTCTCACAGTCACTCATGCCCTTATCACCTCGAGGCTCGACTACTGCAATGCTCTCTACATGGGGCTACCTTTGAAAAATGTTCGGAGACTTCAGGTAATGCAGAATGCAGCCGCGCGAGCAGTGTTGGGCTTGCCCAGAAATGCCCACATTTCGGCATCACTCCGCGAGCTGCATTGGCTGCCAATTGGTCTCCGAACCCAATTCAAAGTGTTGGTTATGACCTATAAAGCCCTACATGGCATCGGACCAGGTTACTTACGGGACCGTCTGCTGCCCCATGAATCCCAGCGACCGGTTAGGGCCCACAGAGTCGGCCTTCTCCAGGTCCCGTCAGCCAGACAGTGTCGCCTGGCGGGGCCTAAGGGGAGAGCCTTCTCTGTTGCGGCCCCGGCCCTCTGGAACCAACTTCCCCCGGAGATCCGTGTCGCCCCCACCCTCTCCGCCTTTCGTAAACTGCTCAAAACATACCTTTACCGGCAGGCCTGGGGCAGCTAACACCTTGCCCCTAGCCAGTGTATGTTTGTGTGCATGTTTGTGGAATGATTGGTTTCTTTTTTAACTTAAGGGTTTTTATATTTATGTATTTTATTGTAATTTCTATCATGTTGTAAGCCACCCTGAGTTCTCCGGAATAGGGCGGCATAGATATTAAATAAATAAATAAATAATAATAATAATAATAATAAAATGCGGCTCCAGTGCCCTGTTTCTGCCTATACAGGTAGTCCTCGGCTTATGACAGTTCATTTAGTGACCATTCAAAGTTACAGCGGCACTGAAAAAAGTGACTGCCATTTTTCACATGGCCATTACAGTGTCCCCGTGGTCACACCATCAGAATTCAGACACTTGGCAACTGCTTCATATTTATGATGATCGCAGTGTCCCGGAATCATGCCATCCCCTTTTGCATCCTTCTGACAAGGTTGTAAAGTTGGGTAAAAACTCATTTAACAACAACATAAATTTTGGGCTCAGTTGTGGTCGTAAGTGGAGGACTACCTGTATAAGTGTACAGCTTGGCTTAATATGGCTTGAACACATGAGCAAGGAGAGGCTGCTCTTTGGTGAGGATTCAGGCTGGATTCAGGCCCTATGACATAAGGTCCGTGATGGGATCTCCAGCCATCTCCAGAGAAAGAACAAACTAGAAGAAGCGAAGCAGGGTTGTCTCTGATTGATACACACAAGACTCCCATCTTCCAATTTTTCCCCATCTGGAAGAAATAATTTTCTAAGTGGATAGACTCATATCCTCTTAGCGGGCATTCTTTCGTTGTGGATATTTTCTGGACTCAAACATTGGCCAGGTGTACAATTCATAGTATTTCAGCAGCAAACCTGGCAGGTTGAAATAATATAGTTATACGCTAAACAGATCCACCTGTTTGTTGCGTGATATTGCTATTGAACCAAAATTTTATTTTCTGCATCCATACAGTACATCCAAATTTAACTGTCCAAATCAGTGTTCCTCAATCTTAGCTGCTTTTAAGATGGGTGGACCAAGTTTCAGAATTCCTGATCGGCTGGGGCATTCTGGGAATTGAAGTCCCCCACATCTGAGGTTGAGAAACACTGGTCTAGATTATGATTGGGACTGACCAGAATCTGGGGTGCTTCGTTCCTAGTTCAACCTTCCAGCCACTGCACCATGTAGGCTGATAGTTTAAGAAGAAATTTTAATTGACATGTTTGGCTAAAGTTTTACTAAGTTGCCCTTTTCATTATATTTATGTCTTGGTAACCTTTCCCAACCTCCTGCCCTTCCGATACATTGGATTTCAACCCCCAGCACTCTCGTCGAGGATGGCCTTCCAGAGAGCCAAGCAGCAGGTTGGGAAAAGCTATCTTAATATCTTTGTCATTAGCTGAAATTGCATCATTCCTGTTTTTTTTTTCAGATTACTTGCAAGGTGTGTCCTTGCTTGAATTTTGTGGTCAATAACGCGCTTGACATCAGCGTTTTGCAATATGCAGCGAGAAATGGTTTCCGTTTTCTTGAGCGCTTTATAAACCTCGCTTCTTTTTGCACCTAGGAAATCTTTCATAACTTGGGCGTCTGCTACATGCAGCTGAAATATTTCAACAAGGTAAAAACCGGCCGTTCGGCTATATTATATGCCAGGCAATCCATATCAGTCAGTAATGGCGAACCTTTTAAAGACCGAGTGCCCAAAAACTGCCCCCACTCCCGCTCCACTCCCTGCCCCGCCCCAGCCCCAGCCCCCGCCCCGTCCCCCACCCCGCCTGCCTGCAGGGCCACTCACCGCCTCCAGGGCCTGCCGCAGATTGCCCAAGCAGCCCAGTGGCACCATGGCCACGCCCTCTGCCCGTGCCCCACAGCATCAATTGTGCGGGATGGGGCGTGAGGGCAGAGTCTTCTCTACGCTGCCTGGCTGCCATGTCCTTGGCTGCAATGCTCCATGTGGGCCGTGCTTGGGGGCGACTCTCCTCCAGGGGGGCTGCTGGTGAGGAGGGGGTCATGGGGGGAGGTGAGGCTGGGCCAACGGCACGTGTGCCTACAGAGAGGGCTCCGAGTGCCGCCTCTGGCACCCATGCCATAGGTTCGCCACCACTGATATAGGTCAAGGTCTCAGCTTTCCAGAAATCCTCCAAGATTCGAAGCTGATTCTTGATCCTGATGAGAAAGCCAGACTCTGCATTTCATTACTTAATATCTTCAAGCTGCCTTGTGAGAAAGAATCTCCAAGTTAGAGGTATGCGATCTTGAAGCTTCAGCTAGCCCTCTTAAGTCCCCAACTGGTTCCTGTCTCTTTCCAATCCAGATATTTAGGTGTTGTGATGCTCCCTGTACTGGCAGGTTGCCTCTCCCAGTGAGGTTGCCATTCCCTGAATCAGAACCTGTTTGTTTTGTTCTAGTTGTTAAGACCAAGCCAATATTTTATTAAGGGAGAATTCTTGGCTGGCTTCTCTCTCAAGCCATGAAAACAGTGTTCCCTCTCTTCTCTCTCTCCTTTGCACGTTGGTGATGTTTGCCTTTAAAAGGGAAGCTTGCTGGTGTATTTTGCTGTTAGGCTGAGGAGTTCCGTCTTGTCCCTCTTAGGCTAACTTATACCAGCCTATAAAGTATAATGAAGTCTACAGAGTCTTGTGCTATTTATACCTTTTAGCAACAAATGTGCTGTGCTACACAAAGTCATCCTATTTTTTTTAAAAAAATAATAATGATAAGCCTTTCTTTCTCTCCAATCTCCTCTCCCCTTTTTTAAATGTGCCTGGGGGGAGAAATATCAAAGCCTGCAACCTTTTCCTTCCATCCCACCAGCTGGGTCTGGGGGAGAAGAAAAGGAGGCCTCCCAATCAATGCCTTTTGATGGGGAGGGTTTTAGCTAGATGAAACCATGCCTGGTCTCTACGCAGTTCATCAATCCTGACGTTTCTGCTGGCATCAGCACTTTTGGGCAGGATGACCTATAAAACCCTGCTGGGATCTTTCGTCTCTTTTACATTTCCTCAAAATCATTGCAACTCTAGCCTCAGCCCAAAGCTCACCCCCCCCCCCGCAGCTCGGTGCTTGGCATCGGCCGTGTAATGAATTAGAATAGTAACCTAATAACAGAAGGGACCTTGGAGGTCATCTAGTCTAACCCGCTGCTCAAACAGGAAACCATATGTCATTTCAGACAAATGGTTGGGTCAGGATCGAATTATATTTCCTCTCTAGTTATCGACTATGGAGAACCCCATTTCTGCCCTCTCTGGATTCTGTCATACTACGAAGGGGAAGGGGGGGTGAACAAAGGGGTTTTATGGCCCTCCCTTCTTTCGGTACAACTTCAAAAGGGACTGAATGTGGATACCACCAAAAGGACTAAATCATAACAATGGGGCCATCAGCTTTCATCTACTTCTCTCTGAAGTCTCCCTTCCGCCAGGCCCGTGAGGAAAAAGGGGGTGGAAATGTAATGCCTGGGATTGTTGCTGGAAAGATGGTGGGGTGGGGTGGGGCTGCTTGGGACCCCTTAAAACCTTGAACCTTAGGGCTTGGCCCCCAAGCCCTGTCTAGAATGCCTGCAACCATTTTCTCTTAATAAAGGAGGCCTGTTGGAAGGAATATTCCAAGAGTTCTGTCTTCTTAAGATGCAAAGCGGGGTGGGTTTTTTCTTTTCTTTAAAAAACCTCCAGTGTTGAAGCACCTGCAATTTCTGGAGGCAAGTTGTTTCACTAATTATTTGTTCCTCACTGTCGGGAAATGTCTCCTTAGTTCCAAGTTGCTTCTCTCCCTGATTAGTTTCCATTCCTTGCTTCTTGACTTGCCTTCAGGCGCTTTGGAGAATAGCTTGACCCCCTCCCTCTTTTTTGTGGCAGCCCCTCAGATACTGGAACACTGCTATCATGTCACCCCTAATTAGTTTTACAGGAGGGCTGGGGGTACAAAGCACAAAGGGCTTGGAAGTGGCACCATACAGGACAGATAAACCTTTTCCGGTCTTGAGCAGAGGGTTGGACTAGAAGATATATTTGATATATTTTGTGTCATTCGCCCCCCCTCGCCTGCAGCAGTTGCTTGACATTGTTGGGGAGGGATAGATCTGTTTCAGCTCAAGCCATCACAAAATAAGAGCAGTGTTCGGACCGGTTTAGGGTGATCGTTACAAGACTGAGCCCATTCTCTTGCTTGTGTTCAGGCCAAAGATCAACTGAACAACGCCTTGCAGCTCAATCGACATGACCTGACATACATGACGCTGGGGAGAATTCACCTGATGGAGGGGGAAAGAGATGCAGCCATTGAAATCTATAAAAAAGCAGTGGAGTAAGCCATTTTCTTCATTTCTTCTCTTTCGGGGTGGAGGGAGAGGCAGGAAAGATGGTGTTCCATCAGAGGGTCAAGCTCATCTTAAAATCTAAGCTCAATTATATGGCGAACCTTTTAGAGACCGAGTGCCTAAACTGCAACCCAAAACCCACTTTTTTATTGCTGGGTGCCAGGTGGGCGCTGCCCACTGGGTGGGAGTGGCTGTGGTGGTCATGGCAGATTGGGTGGGTTGGCCAAGGTGGGTGTGGTCACCTCAATGTTGCTCGTGGGAGGGACGCCTGTGGGGGGTGGACAGGATTGGGGGAGATCCAGGGGGTTTCTGGCAGGTGGGGCAGGAGGCAGGAGGCTCGTCTTACGGGGTGAGACACGGCAAGGCGGGGGTACCATTGCCATGGGGCAAGGCAAGGGCCAGGGTGGCTGCTGCCTGACACCATCGGCCCCCGCATACAGAGGCCAGCGAGCGCATGGGGGCCGACGGTGTCCATCAGCAGCCACAGCCTGCCGGCCCCTCAACCAGCACATTCTGGGGCTCCGCAGCCCGCCGCCAGCAGTTCAAAGAAGCTGCCTCTGAGCTGGATGGCCGGCCGACAGCTGAGGAGGCAATGCAGTGGGTCATGCCTGGGAAAATGAGAGTATGCGAGGCCAGGAGGGACGGGACGGGGGGGAGGGAAGCCAGCCGTGCTGGGATGCATCCGGCCACGTGGGACCTCGGCGAGTTAGCAGGTAGCTGGTTGAAGAGGGATGGTTGCCATCTCGGGCATGGTGCGCGTGCCCACAGAGAGGGCTCTGAGTGCCGCCTCTGGCACATGTGCCATAGGTTCGCCACCACTGATATATGTAGACCAGGGATCCTCAAACGTGGCCACTTTAAGACTTGTGGACATAAACTCCCCAGTATTTGGGGCCACCTATTATGAAGCTTCTTCCTTCCCCTGCAAACAAATGAATGCTTGGATTTAACGATGGCAACAGACGCCTTAAAACCCCATAATCTCTATTTCTGTGTTTTTTTTCAGATTCTCCCCTGAAAACACAGAGCTCCTCACCATTCTGGGCTTGCTTTACCTCGAGGTAGGAAAAGTTGGTCATTAAATCATCAGGTACCTATATTCAGGTAGTCCTCGGCTTACGACCACAGTTGAGCCCCCAAATTTCTGCTGTTTAAGCGAGACAGTTGCTAAGTGAGCTTTGCTCCATTTGACAACCTTTCTTTCCAACGTTATTAAGTGAATCCCTGCCATAAAGTTAGTTATAGGATTGTTCAGCAAATCCAGCTTCCCCATTAACTTTGTCAGAAGGTCGCAGTGGCCGCAAGTGTGAAAAACAGTCATAAGTCCCTTTTTTTCAATGCTGTTGTAACTTGGAGCAGTCACTCCATGAACTGTTGTAAGTCTGGGACCAGCTGCAGTTGGTAGTAGATGTTTACCTCTTCTTTGCATTGAAAATAAATCTCCACCCCACACCTAATGTCAACGGTGCTAACATCGGATGTTTTTGCTTTGACAACAGTTAGAGATGCAACTATTTTCTTCTTATGTTTTACTTTTAGAGTTAGGTGATGCTGGAGGGCAGGATTGTGCATGAGAGTTTAGATAGACATAACAATACTGGACTTGGTGTGAGAACCAAGGTTAATGAAATAAGAGATGATAAGAATTGGCGGGCTGGAGGACTGGAGGGAGAGCCTGCATTTCAAGCTAATTGGAGAATGTGATTTATGACTGTTAATTGGGGGGCCGGAATTGTGCTTTGATACTATGGGCTCAGGGGAGGGTAATCCAGTTTTTGGCTTCGACTGTGTTAGTGCCGATGCTATGCTTCTCAAATAAAGGTTCCTTAAGGTAAACAATGCCTCAAAGTTCTTTGAAGCGTTTCATCTGCCGGAACCATGACACCTAATTTGTAGACTGAAGACTCTCCCTCCCCTTAGATCCACAGCGACAGTAGAATAATCCTTAGTGATAAAGATGCCAAGTTACCTGCTTTCTCTTTTCTTAGCTTGAGATTTATCAGAAAGCCTTTGAATACCTTGGAAATGCACTCACATTTGATCCCTGCAACTATAAGGTAAGTTGGAGAATTAGGAAGACGGGCTTAAGTTATGAGTGTTTTGCACACGTATAAAGTTAACGCTGAATGCAGCCAGGAATTGTTTAAGGTGGGAGTAAAAGAGAGATGAAAATACACAGATTGCTCAGCAAGATAGAATTAAGATATATGGTATCCCCTTGTTTATTTAATATATTTATGATTAAATGCATAAATGCAATGGTGTTGGAGGTTAGGAAATGAATAACTGCAAGTTATACGTAAATGACAAGTCAATTAATTTATTCTTGCTAGGCTGTTTATAAAAATTGGAAAGCAGAGAAATACCAACATGGGCAGAGGATGGTAAACACGTTCCAAGTGTTGAATGTTTGGTTTTTTTTTCAAATCAGCAAAAAGGCCAGTGCAGGAAATGGCTTTCCGTCCCTTTCGTTACATGGAAATCGGAGTTGGATACAGCAAGACTGGAATAGTTAAGGGTGGGCAGTAAAACAAGAGGCTGGGTCCAGAAAGAATGGGTGGTAAATGCCAAAGGGAATAAATGGTATGAAAGAATTATATTGGGGGGGGTTACATCGAAAGAAGGAACGAATGTGATTGGAATCTCCAAACAGATAAACAAAAGGAAAAGTGAGTGGTTCCCACGAAACCTGGGGGTGGATAGAGTTGAGATCCTCAGTCTATTAAGTAGTGCATCAACACAGCAAAAGCAAACATAATTGGTAGGGAGAGGCATAGTAAACGGAGTTGGTCTAAACTAAATTTAGCCAATTCCTTTTATTTTGCTTACCTCGTGCCTAGATTTCCCTGGCTCCCTGTTTCTTATTGCTTCCCTGCATTTTGTATAACGTTGCTTGCCCCTGCATGCATGTAAATAAAGAAGTTTATACAACAAGTATAATGCAAGATTGTGAACCGCCCTTTCTCGTCTCCCCGCTTCCAGACGGTGAGAATTCAGTTGTTTCTGGTATTTAGTATCCTACCTCTTCTCACCCTTTTGGGCCACAGGTTTGTTTACCCTCGGATGCATTCCTGAAACCTTAAGAGAACACCTCTCTATTCGGGCCCTCTGAAACTATGGAGCTTGTAGCGTATTTACTTATTCTCTATTCACGAAACCTTTTCTTCCTTGGCCTGCCTCACGCGGGCTTCTTGCCTTTTAAAGGCCATTTTGGCAGCGGGCAGTATGATGCAAACCCATGGGGACTTTGACATGGCTCTCAGCAAGTACCGGACCGTGGCTTGTACCGTTCCTGAGAGCCCTCTGCTCTGGAACAACATCGGGATGTGCTTTTTTGGCAAAAAGAAATATGTGGCGGTAAGTCTGTTGCCTTCCTATTACTTGTCCTCCCCCCCCTTGTACGTTTCGATAGGAGGAAGAACAGAAATTCTCTCCCTCTGTTTCTCCTCGAGTCTTTTTCCTCCTCCGTGGCAGGGAGGTACGTATGAGTAGTCCTTGACTTAATGATCACAATTGGGACCAGAATTTCACTGTTCAGGGAGTCGCACTCGATTTTACAATATTTTTGCCATAGTAATAGCACTTGGACTTATATGCCGCTTCGCAGTGCTTTACAGTCCCCTCTAAGCGTTTTACAGAATCAGCCTATTTGCCCCCAACAATCTGGGTCCTTGTTTTATTGGCCTCAGAAGGACCTGCACTGACCTGCATTCTAACCAGTGCGCCACCAGGCCATGATAGTTAACACGAATCCCTGCAGTTGATAAGTGAATCCAGTCTCCCCACCCCCACCCCCGTTGACTTTGACTTGTCAAAAGCTGGCTGGGAAGGTTGCAAATGGCCATTCCTTAACCACTCCCAGCCCCCCAGGATGCTGTGGCTGTCATAAATACATACCCCTGAATTTTGATCTGTGTGACTGTGTGGATACTGTGACAATACTAGGTGCAAGCGCTGGTCACAGGTCCCTTTTTTGAATGCTCTTGTCATTTTGAACCGTCGCTAAAGGAACGGTTGTATGATGTGTTTCTCCTGCTGCTGTGATCCTCGGTCGCAAGAAAGAGACGGAGGCCTGTTCCTCACTGTTTTTACTCTGTCTGTTTCCTGCTATATTTGCTTTCCTTTCAAGGCCTCTGGCTGGGGGGAAGGGGGTGGGGGGCAGCACGTACTCAGGGAGAGGGGAGGCGGGTGGATCTGGCTCGCCCCGACATTTGGAGAAAATAAGAAACAGCAAGGAAGGGACCCCTGCTGGGTCTCCCTTTCCCCGTGCCTTCTGCCTCTGGCATTCTCGCCAGAGCCTCCCGATTGGGAGGCTTTGTGAAGACTTGATCAGGCGCTCTCAGAAGCTCTCAGTCGCTTAACAACCTTGTCTCCATCCTTTGGAGCCATGTGCCTCGGAGGGGCACATGCTCTGTTTGATACGCAGCTGTTCCAAGTGTGGGTACCTGTGGTAAGAGGATTCATTTCCCCACTGAGCCACTAGCATCCCCGACACCTCTCTTCTTTTTTAACATCTGAACTGTTTAGCTATCTAGTCACTGGCTCCACAGGAGAGCCTTCACTGGCTCTTCTCTAGCAACAATGACTGTGAATGAACTAGGGCAGGGGTAGTCAACCTCGGCTCTTTTATGACTCGTGGACTTGAACTCCCAGAATTCCTGAGCCAGCCATGCTGAGGGGAAAGGGAGAGTTTCCAAGCTGAGCCGTGCTGGCTCAAGAATTCTGGGAGTTGGAAGTCCATGAGTCATAAAAGAGCCAAGGTTGCCTAACTCCTGAACTTGGGTGTCTTCAAGTTACAACATGACCTTCAGAGGCCTGTTGTGTCACCCAGCTCAGATTCACATTGCCAGTGTTGGGAGCATCGTCAAGCTGGAGAAGAGGCCAATTGTCCTTGCCTGCTCCCTTCTCCAGTTCAGCAGAAGACAGAAAGGCATGTCTGCGTGCACGGGCACGCGTGTACCTGTGTAGGCCCCCGGATTTGCTCCCGGCACTGATAGGACTCTTAAAGGGGGAAAGCAGTTAACGGATCTCCTACATTGCAAACACTTGTGCCACAGGATGGACTTCACTAGGTTCTAACAAACTGACTGATTTATCACTTTATCAGAGAATGGGTGTTTGTTTATTTATTTGATTTTTATCCCACCTTTATTCCTTTATAAATGACTCAAAGTGGCAAACATACATAATACCTCTTTCTCCTCCTGTTTCCCCCACAACAGCAACCTTGTGTGGTGGATTGGGCTAAGAGAGAGTGATTGGCTCAGAGTGAGCCAGCTGGTTTTTCTTGCCTAAGGCGGGACTAGAACTCGCTGTCTCTTGCTGATTGGCCCAAATTTACCCAGCTGGCTTTCATGCCTAAGGCGGGACTAGAACTTGCTGTCTCTTGCTGATTGGCCCAAAGTCACCCAACTAGCTTTCAGGCCTAAGGCGGGACTAGAACTCACCGTCTTCTGGTGATTGGCCCAGAGTCACCCAGCTGGCTCTTGTGCCAAATGTGGAACTAGAACTTGCTGTCTCTTGCTGATTGGTCCAAAGTCACCCAACTAGCTTTCAGGCCTAAGACGGGACTAGAACTTGCTGTCTCTTGCTGATTGGCCCAAATTTACCCAGCTGGCTTTCATGCTAAGGCAGGACTAGAACTTGCTGTCTCTTGCTGATTGGCCCAAAGTCACCCAACTAGCTTTCAGGCCTAAGGTGGGACTAGAACTCACCGTCTTCTGGTGATTGGCCCACATTTACCCAGCTGGCTCTTGTGCCGAAAGTGGAACTAGAACTCGCTGTCTCTTGCAGATTGGCCCAAAGTCACCCAGCCAGCTTTCGTGCCTGAGGCAGGACTAGAACTCACCATCTCCTGGTTTCTAGGTCAGCACCTTAACCACTACACCAAGCTGTCTCTCAATGGTTTCATCAATCGGAGTAGATTGAATGTACCTTTAGTTACATTCAGCTTAGCCAAGATTTGCAAGCGAAGTGTAGGATTTCTTTTGGAGAAGGGCAGTGTTGTTTTGTAGGGGCAGCCAGGAGGTGGCCTGGGGACACCCCCTAGTGACAAAATAATGTTCTTCCACAGGCTATCAGCTGCCTGAAACGGGCAAACTACCTTGCACCCTTTGATTGGAAGATCCTGTACAATCTTGGGCTGGTCCATCTGACAATGCACCAGTATGCTTCCGCCTTCCACTTCATCAGCGCAGCTGTCCATCTCCAGCCAAAGTTGGCAGAGCTTTACATGTTGTTAGCAGGTATCAATACTACACCTGCCCTCCACGCCTCCTTACTTAAAATTCTGATTCCTGGCCTCCAGAAACATCTGCTTTGCTACGATAGCTAGTATACATTGATCTTGTATTTTAGACACACAGTCCTCCTTAATGATCTCGACCCTTCCTAAGACAATTATGGTAAGATAATTTCACCTTAAGAGTGAGACCTTCATTCTTTCAAGTGAAAATGTCACGGGTTCAAGGGTAAAATTTAATTCAGTGTTCCCTCCCCCATTAGGAAGACAAACCCTTCTGTTTGTTTGTTTTTTTCCTTCCTTTCCTTACTTTAGTTGCCCTGACAAATCTTGAAGATCTTGAAAACGCAAGGCTCGCCTATCAGAAAGCTTCATCACTGGACACGTATGTATTTTCTACTACTGACTTAATTTTAGGGAAGGCTTCCTCTGAACTCAGTGAAAAGGGATGGGTTATAGAGCAGGGGTGCCATCTTTGGCAACTTTTAAGACCTGTGGACCTTCAAGTCCCAAAATCGCAGTCTTCCAATATTTGAGGCTGCCACAAAGGAAGAGGGGGGGGGGATCAATCTCTTCTCCAAAGCACCAGAAGGATAAGAAGCAATGGATGGAAACCTCTCAAGGAGAGACGCAAGCCAGAACTAAGGAGACATTTCCTAGCAGTGAGAATAATCCATCAGTGAAATTGCTTGCCTTCAGAAGTTGTGGGTGCTTCATCACTGGAAGTTTTGAAGAAGAGACTGGACCGCCACTTGTCTGGAATGGTGTAGGGCAGTGGTGGCGAACCTATGGCACGGGTGCCAGAGGCGGCACTCAGAGCCCTCTCTGTGGGCACGCACGTCGTCGCCCCAGTCCTAGGCCTTCAGCTGGATTTTATAAAGCCTTTTCGCTTGAGGCCTCCACCGCCGTGTGCCAAAAAAAAAAAAAAAGGCTCAATCAATCAGTCAATTTCAACTTCTCACGGAAAAAAAAAGATCTTGCAAAGTTGGAATTGATTGATTGAACTTTTTAGTCCCACCCAGTCTGCCGTTACCACCGCAGCCACGCCCACCCAATGGGCCACACACACCCAATGGGCCACGCCCACCCAATGGGCCACGCCCACCCGGCACCTGACGATACATAAGTGGGTTTTGGGTTGCAGTTTGGGCACTCGGTCTCTAAAAGGTTCGCCATCGCTGGTGTAGGGTCTCCTGCTTGAGCAGGGGGTTGGACTAGATGACCTCCAAGGTCCCTTCCAATATAGTTATTCTATTATTCTCTCTCTTCCTTATCCTTAGTCTGATCCACTGCCTCAACCCAGGTCACAAAAATCAAGCCTCTGTAATCCTTTCTGGATGAGAGAATTTGGTGACTACAATGCAATTAGGCCCATTTGTCTAGCTTGGCCATTTACTGGCCAAATACCACGTTTGGTATTTCAAGGTGAAGACTACACCGGGTTTCTTCTGCTTTACAGATGCAACCCACTCATCAGTCTGAATTACGCAATCCTGCTATACAACCAAGGAGACAAGACGGGGGCTGTTGCTCAGTACTATGAGATGCAAAGAAAGGTCCATGCCTTAAAAGAGAGCACCCTGGATTTCGACCCCGAGGTAGGTTGGATGTAAACTACTAATGGGAGCTTCCACAGCAGGGGAGCAGAGTGGTTGACTTCCTCAGAGGTGTTCTGTTAGAGAAGATACCTCTGTTGCTGCAAGTGAGCACCTTAAAACTATATTCAAGTCAGAGGATTCAATTTGCGTCCCTTTCAAAGATTAAAATTGCTCCTGGCAACCGCTGACAAATTGAGCCTTTTTTTCCTGAATAGCCACATAAGCATCTCTCGAGATTCTCTTATTTCCTTCAGTGAAGGCAAAAATTGGGGCAGGACTCGGGTAAAACCTGCTGCAGGATTGGACCAGGCATTTAGTTTTCCTTCTTCTTTTACTCTTGCGTGGTCAGATGGTGGACATAGCCCAGAGACTGGGCACTTCCTTACAGCTTGGAGAGGTGGCAATCTGGGCTAAACCTGGGAAAGACTCCAAATCGAAGCCGCGAGGCGCCGCACCCAGCGCACAGCCATTGGGTTCCAATCAAGCTCTGGGACAGGCAATGTCTTCTGCAGCTGGGTATGCAAAGACAATGAGCCGAGGTAGGTCTTCTGGTGCTGCTTGGCTTAAGCAGAATCCATCCTTGCCTTCTCAGTTCTTTCTTCTCAAGAACTCCTAAACCTGGGAGCTACTCAGTAAAGCAGGGCTCTTCAAACGTGGCCCTTTTATGACTTGTGGACTTCAACTCCCAGAGTTCCTCAGCCAGCTTGGCTGGCTGAGGAATTCTGGGAGTTGAAGTCCACAAGTCATAAAAGGGCCACGTTTGAAGAGCCCTGCAGTAAAGGTTGGTTTCAGTGGCCCCTGACCTATCTTGGTAATGGCTGGTTGGCTGGTTAAGCCCAGGGGTGTCCAAACTTGGCAACTTTAAGACCTGTGCACTTCAGCATGTCTGGCTGGGGAATTCTGGGAGTTGAAGTCCACAGGTCTTAAAGTTGCCAAGTTTGGAGACTCCTGCTTTAGCCACATGTTTGTATCTAGCGCTGCCCCTGCTTAGATTAAAAGGACCATACTAGAGCATCGTATGTTGATTCCATTCTCGGGTCTTCTGCTTCATATCAGATATTTATCTATTTTGATTGGGAGCTGCCTAGAGTTGTTTGAAAGATGGGCAGTTATATTACTGTTTTAAATAAATAACTATTTAAACCATGTCACCTCCCATCTCACAAAAATGACTCCCAGCACCATAGAAGGGTTAAAAGAACCACAACAATTTAATCCCGACTGGAGCCACAAACAGAACATAACGGAGGTCAAAAAACACTAACCGGCAGAGTCCATTTGATCCAAATAGGAGCCAGGATAAGAATGAAATATCGACTCAGCTGTGCAGAAAAGTATCTGCATAAGATTTCCTTTTGTCTTGTTGATGGCAGGGAAGCAGAGAGAGAAAGAGAGACTATGAACACTTGACAGTAAAGGAAGCCTACGGCACGTTGCACAATGTCAGCAGTGTCTCTTCAAGGTGGTGGCCCCGGAATG
Organism: Bothrops alternatus; assembly: GCA_034064705.1. NCBI lineage: Eukaryota > Metazoa > Chordata > Lepidosauria > Squamata > Viperidae > Bothrops > Bothrops alternatus. The sequence continues at coordinate 117,010 of JARGCV010000925.1, forward strand.
GGGGAAGGAGAAGCAGTTGAGTTATTTAAGAACCAAATTCAGAGTTGTAACATTGTACATAAGAGATTTTTTAATTAAAGAAGGAAGCAAATAAAACAAGGGTGGCCGGGAAGAATGGGAAAGTGGGAAATTCTTGACTGACTAAGCCCTAATTGGATCCTTCGGTGCATCCCCCTCTCTGAGGGTGATGGACAGTTAAGAAATATGAAGTATCAGTCAATCAATCAATCAATCCTAATGGGGCTCCTAGGTGTCTCAAATGTCTGCGGATGTTTAGGTTCTTGGCCATATTTCAGTTGTTTTGGTAATGAGAGAGCATAACAGATCCATAAAATAAGCTTAAGTGGAGATAAAGAACGAAGTACAGAAATGTTGACCTTCCAGCATCATAAAAGAAGTGAGAATATCAATATGCATTTCACCGCTTTTTAACTGGAAGAGAAGAATATTGGCATCACTACTTTGTGCTTTCTCCTTCTCCAGTTCTTGGAAGTTCAACTCATGTGGCAAAGGTTCCTTCCTTACCTTTGGAGCCTAAACCCAAGCAACCGACCCCAGAGGAACTTCCATCTGCTCTAAAATCACAGGAACAAATTCAGCCCATCGAACAAGCGGAGCAGTCTTGAAGAGAGGGCCAACCTGGAACTGCTTCTAGAGCGCTGTGTTGAACCTACTGGGTGCAATAGGGACAAGGTGCATTTAGTATCCTACAAACTTTGCACCAGATGAAAGAATGCAGCCGTCCTGTCGCACACCATTAGCCGATGAGATATTCGGAGGTTGTGTTGTTCCCTTAGCATTCCACACGAAGACTAATGAAAGATGAAGAGAGGGACAAGGTTTGAGTAGCTTTCCCTGGAAGCCATTGGACCTTCATAACAGGAAGAGAAGTGAGTTGATAAAGCTTCTACTAAGAGATGTCTCTAGATTTTGAGAATATAGCCCTTTCTAATATTTTTCTATTGATGCCGAGTTACTTTTTGGTAGCATTTCGAGCCGTACGAGCTGTGGTGGCACAGTGGTTAGAATGCAGCATTGCAGGCTAACTCTGCCCACTGTCAGCAGTTCAAGTCTCACCGGTTCAAGGCTGACTCAGCCTTCCATCCTTCCGAGGTCAGTAAAATGAGGACGCGGATTGTTGGGGGTGATAGGCTGACTCTGTAAACCGCTTAGAGGGCAGTGTGGAGCGGTATATAAGTCTAAGACAGTGTTTCTCAACCTTGACAATTTTAAGGCATGTGGACTTCAACTCCCAGAATTTGCTGGCTGTGGAATTCTGGGAGTTGAAGTCCACATGCCTTAAAATTGTCAAGGTTGAGAAACACTGGTCTAAGAGCTATGGCTATTGCTGTTTCTGAACTCATGACCCAGCTGTTCTGTTGAACCATAACCGGAGGCATCTACTCGTATATTCCTAAACAAGTAACTTGTTTGGGATTGTTGAACCTGGGTAGAATCCAGCTGCAAATGCTTTTGTAGGACTTCTGTGTTTCCTGCCACTTTTGAACCCAGTGGAACCCCCTAAGAGGAGCAGATTCCGTCCTCTTACCAATCAATTGGTGGTGGAATTTACTACTAGATAACATAGTAGAGAAGTACGTTATGTGCTCGCTTCGGCAGAACATATACTAAAATTGAGAAGTACGTATATTGGATGGGGTTAAGGTTTTTTTGTATATCTAAAAATGTGATGAGTTGATGGAAATCCTTTCTATATATTACTTTTCCCATGTTATTGAAGTCCCTTACATTGTGAATATAATAGGGTCCTTAGGCTGGCGCACAACCAGAAGTAGCTGTGAAGTATGCGTAGCATCCTAGTCGCGGCTGTGTTTTAAAACAGCTCTGCTGAAAACCGGCTCATAGTGAACCATCGGTTCATTTAATAACCGCAGTGTTCTTTTTTACAACCACCAGGGTCTTGTTTTACGACCGTCATGTCTTATGATCATGACGGGCAGGCTCCATTAGTCACAGACCGAGGAATTAGCAAGGAAGGGAAGGGGGGCTCAGCTTAGGAGAATTATCCTCAGAGCAAACTGAAGCTTGAAACATTGAAACCATGGCAAATGCTCGGAATTTTATTGACAATGTTAGTAAAGTAGAGAGAAGCCCTCCAGTTACTAAAGAAGTAATTTCTCTCCATGTAAGCAGGAACAGAGCTAAAGTTGTGAAAGGCATTGGCCCATTGTGGACAGTTTCCCAGCTTCAGTTGCATTTCTTGGTAAGTGCAGAGAATTAAGTCCCTTTCTTAGAAACCCTAGAGAGCTACATCTGTTTGGATGAAAAGTAGTAGCATCTCGTTCCCTAAGTTTTTTCAGGCACCTGTGAAGTATAAAAAACAGCAAGGCGAGGCCACTTTTGTACATTAAATGCAAAACAACATTTATTGAAAACACCATTGTGCCGTAGGATTTTTTTACACCCATATCGTCGAGACCTCGTACGTGATTTTAAAAAAAAATACTTATTTCATAACAACGGCGCAGGCAGAATACTTTGGCAAGAAAAGCTATTCAAGACATCTCTTCAGGGAAGGCTCCTGAAACAGTCCACTCAATCCCTGCCGTTTTTTACTGAAAAGAAAGAAAAACGTAGTTTCCACGTCACCGTTGAGTTGTGCAACTGTAGGTTTCACAACTGCCTGGCACCAAGGAAAATGGATGCCGATGCTTCACCCCAGAGGTGCCCAACCGTAGCAACTTGGCAAGACCAGCGGCTGGGGAATTCTGGGACTTGAAGTCTCACAGGTCTTAAAGTTGCCGAGGTTGGACCCTCCTGCTTTTGCCCATTTAATTGATGCAGTTTAAAGTACCGGATCCTACAGTTCGACCTCCAGCCAACAACTCCCTGAGAATTTGGATAATATGATTACAATGAATTAATTTTGAATTGAATGAAATTGATAAGGCAAGCACTATGTACAAAGGAACCATAGGAAGAAGCCTCCTGGGATTCAGAAAAGCTCACAAATCTATAATTGTAATTCTTTAGCAGTAATCTTGGACCCTCCTCTTTTAGCTCAGCCTCCCATTCAAACGTATTTGGCAACTACAGAATTTCCACCTCATGAGCCAGCTGGGAATTTTAACTCCCACACACTTGAAAAAGGTCACCTTAAGGAGGATAAAGAAAGGTTGTGTAAATTTTCAGCTGACATTGCTGCTTTGCTTTAGTGCAGGGTTCTCCAAACTTAGCAACTTTAAGACTTGTGGACTCCAGGAATTCCCTACCCAGCCATGCTGTGGCTGGGAAATTTTGGGAGTGGAAGTCCTCAAGTCTTCAAAGTTGCCAAGTTTGGAGAACCCTGCTTTAGTGTGTTGATTCTCAACCTTACCAAATTCCTCAGTCTCAGTCAGAATTCTGGGAACTGAAGTCTACACGTTTTGACAAGGCTGAGAAACACTGTTCTAGTAGAACGGGCAGGGAAAACTATCGAGAATCTGCCAAAAATATGCACTTTTTTCCCCAATTTGGATACCAATAATACTCTTTAGAACGGGGGTCCCCAACCCCCAGTTTGTGGACCAGTACCGGTCCGCAGCATGCCAGCAGCTGGTCCACGCAAGCAAGCAAAGCCCCATCCGTGGGATGCAGTCAGCACACAAAATCACGCACCTTCTGGTCCATGGAAAAACCGGTTCCTGGTGCCCAAAAGGCGGAGGACCTCTGCTTTAGAAGATCTCAAGTAAACGTGGCTATTCCAAAGTAGAAGGAATGCAGTAAAAGAGAAAGGCTACCGATAAGAAAACATGTGAAAGGAACATTAGCAGGGACGAGGTCTCCCAATATAGCCTGGATGACTCTAACTAGGATTAAATTGTTGAAAAAGGCTGGCCAGGTTTGACTAGGATGAAATAGACCTGAAATCTAAAAGGGACTAAGACAAGGAGTGAAAGCAACAACTGTGGAGTGTTTTTCCCCCCGTGTAGCCACCACATAGTGGCCACTGTGCAATAGAAGCAGTGCAGACTCTGTAGAAGGAAGCTGCACATTTAACTGCCACCATTTCTCTCATAAGAAAGAGCAAGTGCAAAAAAAAAATACGTATTCAAGTCTTCTAAGTTTTTAGCTGCTAGTTCCTCAATGCCACCATTCTGATGTTTGCTCTCCCGCCCAAGTGTCCCAATGCCACTGGAGTTCTCGAATATTCAGTCAAAGAAAGAAAACAGCACCTCGAAATGACAAGTATTAAACATCCCAATCCCTACCACAGTCCTGGTGTGAGCAGTATGTTACTTTCGGTTAAAGGATATGAGCAACGGTCCAGAATATGAGCCAAAGAATCATGTCAAGTTAACATCTATTCCGTCTCAAGAAGTGGGGAAAGTCTAAAACGCATCAACTTTGCAGGAATGCAAAAAATTGTGGCTATTTCAACTGGGGAGAGAGAGGTATCCTGCTTTAAAATGAGTAAATAAATCACACTATCTGAGAAAAATGTTTCAGGGGCTGCTGTCTTTCTAATTGTACCTTGAGTCTGAATACATTTACAAGGACATTAACACAAAAAAGGGGGGAAAGTCAATGGGACACAGTACATTGCTTAGCGACCGTCTGAAGTTATGACGGACCCCACAAAAGGTACTTGCGACTCGATTTACAGTTCTCATACCTCTCCCCCAGTCATGTGATTATATTTTGGGCGTTGGCAACTGGCTCTTATTTACAGCCTTTTGTAGCATTCTGTGGAATTTTTGTGATTTTTGACATTTGCTTTCTGACAAAAAAGTGGATTTGCTTAAGTGCCAGAAAAAGTTCACAAAACCAGGTGCAGCTGCATGACGACCCATTTAACCACAACAACTTGCAACCATAATTCCAGGCTCAATCATGGTTTTGAGTCAAGAGCTACCTATGTACATTATTAAGGTCTCCCGGCATTCATCCCATTCTGTCACACTCAAAAGGCCAATCTGAACATTTCAGTTCCATTGTTAGTGGTTTACCTTGCCCTTCCTCTCTGGGACTTAAACCCACTCCTTTACTCTTCATACAGCCCCCCCCCTTGTAATTTACAACCACTGAAGTCTCACCTACCCAGTGGGAATTACCGAGCACAGATCTGGATCTGAATTTCTGCCCCCAAGCCTTGCACCTGCGCTGGCTTTTGCCCAGCTCCTGGCAGATTCTGGATTTTATTTATGTAAATAACTCACGGGGCTGACCCTCTCATACCAGGCACTGTTTTTATGCTGTACTACAATGAAAAAGATGGGATGAACAATTGAAATCCAACTTCCAGAGATCCTAAGACCTCATACTAATTATAACAAGCCAGAAATGCTAGAAGCTCGGTTTTCTTAATCAAAGTTCAGTTAAAAAACAAACAAACATTATTTCTGGTTGTCTATTAAGGGCCACGTTAAGGCTTCAGCAAGATATACCTCGGCATTCTGCACAGATTTATTGCTACTTGTTCTGTTCATTACGCTATACGGTAGGCTCTCCTTTCTCGTCCTTGCCCCCAGCCTTCACTGTTAGGAGACAAAACTGCTTCCCATTTGAGAATTACCTTGCCAACACAAGACCTTTGAAAGTAGCAACCGCAAAAGAAGAAAAAAAAGAAATTAGCATTATCCAGCGAAGGAAATACTTCTGATATTTTGACAGCAGCCTTAGTCACTTTATGAGCCTAAGAGGAGAACCCTTTCCTTGCTCGTCAATAGGTACATCTTTGGAAATAGGAAAGTTAAAGGGTAAATACATTGGTCTTCCAAAGAAGTAGAAGGTTAGGTTTTGCTATGTCAGGAAGGTGAAGAAATAATTTTTTTTTTTTTTACTTCTGCCTGGCTGATATGATTCTGAAAAGAATCCCTATATCCCACCCTGGAATAAGCAGGCACCACGAACCACATCTCTTTTTAGAAATTATAGCAAATGAAGTGGACTTAATTTTTTAAAAATTAAATAAACTTGGCTTTCTCGCTCCGACCAAAAGGGATCCCTTCCTACCTTACCATTTTTGCATTATAAACATTCCTGTGACAATAAATCCAAGTTCTGGATAGCATTTATTTTTTTTTCGCCCCTTTGGTTCCTGATCCAATCTGAATTGCAGCCTCTATCTGCTTGGTCTGAACCAGGGGTAGTCAACCTTGGCTCTTTTATGATTCGTGGACTTCAACTCCCAGAATTCCTGAGCCAGCTATGCTATGCTGGCTCAGGAATTCTGGGAGTTGAAGTCCACGAGTCATAAAAGGGCCAAGGTTGACTACCCCGGGACTCTGAACGATGGAGTGATCTCTTTATTCGGTGGTTAATGAGGATGGATTTCTGAATACAGGAGTCCTTCAGCAGATATGGCGTCCCCGAGGCCCACAGTCCGCAGAGGGCTTTTACACACCAGCACGGGGGTGTAATGGAAAGAAATGGTGTCCTGATGCCATACCGATATGGGCTCCTTCGGATTTAAGGAGACTCTGGAGGCCCCCTCCATCTTGGAAGTGGCGAACTCCAGTGGTGCCTTCAGGAAGACTTTGCTGGCGTCAATGGTCTGGGTGGCACATGCTTGGGTCCCTGCCACCCTGGCTCCAGCAGCCACCGCTGCCACCTGGTTGCCCCAATACCCATCCACGGTAACCAGGAGGTGGTAGGCCAAAGTATGGAAGTGGATCCGGGTGAGATCTGAAGCCTGAGCTGAAGTTCTCCCGTATTCTTTCAAGATCCAGAAAATGATGTCACTGACAACAGCCACATCTGGAATGCCATTCCAGGAAGTTAAGGAGGAGTGAGGTCCCGAGGCTGCCTGGCTGAGGAACAGCAGCTCTTGCTCGTTCAAACCGATGGAGTTCACGAGAGGGAAGATCTGCTAACAGACAGACCAAGTGATAGGTTGGCACTGGAGGAGTCCCAACTTCTAAAGATGAAGGCAGGGGTGTCCAACTTTGGACTTCAGCTTCCAGAATTCACACATGGCTGGCTGGGGAATTCTGGGCAAGTCCACAAAGTCTGAAAAGGGTCCAAGGTTGGACACCCCTGGATTAAGGCATGATATATACTTGAAATTAAAGCATAACTTTGGATCAAGCATGCCAAAAGACAGCTGGAGATCCTTGCCATCTGATAGAATGGACTTTTGGCCTGTGCAGTCTGTGGTGATCTGCCTTTTGGTAGACCTTGGATCTTGACCTGTGACTGTGCTGGTTCCCGACTCATAATATGTAAAAAAGGCAGGTTGTAATCTCCAGCCAAAGTCTTCCCTCCCCATTAAATAACTCTGCCTTTGTCTACAGCATCCCAGATACTTTAAATTCATCTCACAACTTCCATCTGTTCTGAAGGTGAAGAGATTCCATCAATTGTGATTACCTGGTGAATTATTTCTCTCATGAGGTCTGGGTCAGTCATACCGGCTAATTCCAGATGGATCGGGACGTCCATGGGAATGTCAGAAATGGAAGTTACGGCCTGCAGAAACACACACCACAAAAAAAATTCAGATTAGGAGAAGCAAAGGCATATAGGAAGATAGCAGAGGGAGACCACCAGACAGAATCTGCTTCTTTCCGATTGAAGGGCTGTTGCGTCAATGAGTGGTTGGTGAACATCCAAACATATCTCCTTGCAGGGCAAAAGTCTTTGATTCATCTTCCTAGACCATCATGCTGGATGCCCACTCCCATCATCCCCAGCACTGCCCCTAGGAGATGTTGCAAGCTGGAGGATAATGGATTAGACCAGGAATTGGCAAGCTTTATCTATAAAGGACCAGATCCTGTCCTTCTTCCATCTTTGCGGGCACGTCTGACAGATCTGTGGGCCAAATAGCGTGGCAGCCAAAGGACAGCGTTGGTGCACCAGCAGGGAGGCTGCTGATAGGCCACAGGAGGCCTGATCCTGGCCCTCCCCTCACCCTAGGAGCTTGCCTGAGGTCAGGCTTGACCATCTGACCATATTCTAACTCGTGGACCATACAAAAACTGGGTGGGCCACATTTTGCCTGCAAGCTTTGGTTTGTCAACCTCGGGATTGCAGCATACCTCATTCCCAGCATCCTGACTGTAAAACTCTATCTCTAGTCTTTTTAAGTGACAAAATAGTTCTGGAGAAATTTTGAAAAGAGAAACCCAAGCATTTTGGATCTTACCTCTCGGATCCTCTTCTGGCGTAGCTCTCTGGTCTGTCCTTCCATCATATGGAATCCTGAAAGCACCACCAGGTCTGGCTGAAATTCCTCCAGGCTGGATACAAATACGTCTAGCATGTTCATGGCCCCGTTGGATAGGTCATGGGAGAAGATGAATCGGTTGGCGTTGGGAGCTCTCTGCTCTCCCCATTCTTCACCTGATAAGCACACACACAGACACACACACACACCATAACACAAAAGCCCATCATTACACGGAATCTTTGCAGAGACATCTTGCCTTTGTGACAGCTCTTATGATTTCTCCTGATCTTCGGTTATCAGGAAAGGAACAAACTCTCTCTGTAGAAAGTGTGCCATTAGGCCACTCATAGTTTTGGAACTTCTGCTAGTCAAGTCACTTGCAGGTAGTCCTCAAGTTAGGCCCATAATTGGAGCCTGTACATTATGGATGTAAAATTACGACGGTCATTTGACCAACTCAATACTATGATCTTTCTGGCAGTGGTCATAAAGCGAGCACTGCAGCCATTAAGCAAACACCACACTCGTTAAGTGAATAATAGTTGTAAAGATCGTTTTGTTTTTGTTTTTTTGCAAAAACACTGTAGATCTTAATCAGGTGATCATGCAGTCAGTTTTCTGTACTTAAAGCAGAGCTATGCATATTCCCATTACTGGAAATTCCAGGCCTGGGTGGATTCAAAACATTGCTGACTGCAGAACGTTAATGTGGCAGATCAAAGTCCGGAGGAAAGAGCAGGTCTCACGAATCCCTTTCATCGCCAGACTCCTACTGAGCATGCTCACTGCTTGCCTCTCATTCTCCAGTTTGATCACACCGAAGCAGCTGGACCCAAGCTCTAAAAGAAACACTTTACAGATTGCAATCCGTTGCCAGGGACAGTGAAGCTTTCCCGCACATTGTTCCCAGATGGGCAACGCATCTTAAAAACTTCTGCAATGTTGACAAATATGGAGGGTGGTGGTGGTGAATTTTTATTTTATTTTTTTACTATTTTTGCATTTGGGTATTTTTCTATTAGACTTCAACACAATCGATCAGAGAGTTCTGTGAGGACCGTGTTGCAAATCTGAACCTAAGATACAATGGTTAACCGGTGAGTTTGTGATGGTGTCCAGCTCTCAACCAGGATGTTTCTTAATCACTGGATACATTAGTGCTGCTTTCTCAACCTTGGCGACTTGAAGGCATGTGGACTTGAAGCTTGGCTGGCTGAGGAATTCTGGGTGCTGAAGTCCACGTCTTTTCAGTCGCCAAGGTTGAAAAACACTGGTTCAGTGGTTATAATATACATATTAATGATAATGGTCGTTTACGCTACTCTACCAATTGCCTTTTGGATCTTCAAATGGCACATACCTGCTTGGTATTCCAAAATAAGATGATATTCATCTAATTCTTGCAGTGATTCTGGAGGGACCATTACATTCTCGTCAAGCAACTCGTGAAGTTTAGGCCCAATTGGGCCACAAAGTAGTACCTACAAGTAAACAGACCGATAATAACTTCTCTCAAATTGGCGAGGTTCTTAATGAATTTTCCGGTTTTGATCCTGATCCGCATTTAGAGGCATAGGATGGCAAAACATTTTCCTATTGATAAATTAAAAACAGGATATAAAAGTCAATCATGCCTGTCTGCCAAATCACATTTGTTCACATGTGCACCCTTGATTCTTTTGGTGTGCTACTGCTCGAGATTTAAATGCAGTGAGCAGACGTGTGTCATTTGTGCACATTGTCAGCCACACTATGATATACAAACACCGGTGGGATAACACAATTTACAGTTACTGGCAGAGAATAAAGCTTACCTTTAAGTCAGGATGAGATGCAATTTTCTGGCCGATGAGAGCGGCATTTCCTCCAACATACAACTGCAAGAGAGTAAGAAGTCATTGGACCCACTTCCAAGTGGAGGCACATCGTTAAGCCTTTTGCCAATACTGTCATAATACAAGAGGGAGATAGGTGGCATTTTAAAAACCGGCCAATTACACTGAAGTAGAAGGTTTCATGGGTCAATGCTATTTTCCAATGCTGCAGATTTCTGCACTGGCAATTTTATAAGCACATCAAATTGAAGAGAGGATGGTGAGAACATAGACAAGATTGTTTGCAAAGTTCTCTTGATTATGTATTTTATTCTCTTTATTCAAGCTTTCAGTTCCTTGACATATTTGCTGACTCTTGCAGCCATTTTCAGTTCTTGACTTGCTTTCAGTTTTATTTTAGCTCTTTCATCTGCTGGGCATATTCTTTTGATGAAGAACAGAATGCAAACTCAATTTTAAAAAAAATGACAACTAATGTTGATAAGCGACACTCCGCCTCCCAGCGAGGACCAGCAGTCTTTCTCCTTCCAGAAACACATTCTGAGCATCAGATAGTATCAGCTAATTCCAGTCTGCTACTATCTCTCCAGAACTAAGTACAAGTGAGACAAACCTGTGGGCTTGTTTCTATAGAACCAGGAAAAATGGACCCCCCCCCCCCGGTTCCTTGAGCCCTCAAAACGTCTGCTAAACGCAAGTGTGACAAAAGGAAGAATCTTAAAGCCATTAATCAAGTTCTAAATTAAAAGTGAGATTGAGCATTGATAAAATAAGCTGTCAACTCACAGTGGATTTACAGCTTCTGGTGCAGCTGGCAGCCAAGAACTAGCACGACTTTGCAGAAATTTACATAGCTGTAAATTTCAGAAGATTCATTATCAACCTGGAGTTATTGAAAAAACACTGGTTTAAGGTAGCCTTGGAAATCTTAGCATTGGGCAGTGTTTTACATTTTCATCCTTTAAACCAGCGGAACACAGCTAAAGGAGGTTTAATTACAAAGGCTGACCTGCATGTATACACACACACACAGAGCTATCCCCAAATGCCTTTATTAAAAGCAAATTAAAAGGCAAAAATGCAGGCATTGACTCCCGCTGACCCCATCTAGGCCGTTTTCTTGGGAGCAATTACATAGGAAGTGATTTGCCACTGGTTTTCTTTGGCTCAAATTATCTCCTTCGGCACACAATGGAAAGATCTAGTTGTCTGGAGAAAGCTCTCATGGCTGGGAAAGGTGGATGGAAAGAGAAGAAAAAAAATAACCAGCAGCAAACTCAATATACTGGAAGAGCTGAAGAAACCAGGTTAAATTGTCTTCGAGAAAATCTGTCTAAGTGGCTGCTAAGAGTTGATGCCAACTCGATCGTACATAATCAACATGAAGACCTAGCTCTCTTGAAAAGTCTGTAATGCTGGAAAAGATGGAAGGAAAGAAAAGGATGAGCAGCAATAAGGGTGATGGACTCAGCTAGCGTAGCAATGGGAACATCTTTGGAAGACTTGAAGGACCAAGTTAGGGACAGATCCCCCTGGAGAAAATTTTTGTGGTTGCTAAGAGTCGGTAGTGATTTGATGGCACATAATGAATTAATCAATCTTTGGGAGTATTTCTTCAGCTTCCCAGTTTAACTCTGGAATTCTCAGGGAGATTCAAGGAATAACCAGTCCCAATTCTGCTTATCCTTCAAGGTCAGGTAGATGTTGCCTCTGGCCAAGGCCAAAAACGCTTTATAAAAATATTAATTTAAAAGTTTTAAAATTTAAAAATATAGTACACTATACAAAACAGGTCTTTTTTTCCCTTTTTCTTTTTAAAGAAAATGGGAGAGTCTCGTCATTTAAACCCACCACAAATGAAATGCAGGGCATGCATAACACAAACTAACTTGGGTAACGCTTTATAAGACTGTAGTTTGTTGGAAAAAAATAGTCTTTTTCAAACTTGGCCATTTGAAGATATGTGGACTTCAACTTCCAGAATTCCCCAGCCACAATTCTGGGAGTTGAAGCCCACACATCTTGAAGTGGCCAACATTGCAGTAATCTAATTGGAAACCAAGACTTTGTTATTTTGGACATGGTTGTTGCCAGTACTTAAAGCAGCGGTTCTCAACCTGTGGGTCGCAACCCTTTTGGGGGTCGCACGAGCCTTTCACAGGGGTCACCTAAGACCATCGGAAAACACATATTTCCGATGGTCTTAGGCAGGGCTTGTCAACCACCTTCTCTCCTTCCCTCCTGCCCCCCCCCCGCTCCACCTCACTTGTTTGTGGAAAATATGCTGCTTGGCGGCAGCCTGCATGAACTCTACCAAATGTGCCCTGCAGGGGGCGCATGAAGAACGCAGGAGCAGAGCAAGGCCCCGCCCTCCCCAGAGACTCATTGTGCAGAAACCAGATTGACTTCTCGTGCACGCAGGTCAGCGAAGGGGAGGCCGCCGCAGCACCCAACTCCTGCACCCTTCAGCTGGCAACCCCCGAACTTGTGCTTGTCAGTCAGGAGGTCTGGCGACGGCCGCTGGTCTCCTTTGTCACCCCGCCCGTCCTCGACTCCTCCTTCGCCCATTCATGTTGATCCCGCTGGGGCTTGACAGGGAGAGAGGGAGGGAAGGAGGAAGGGACTCCTCCTCCTCTCCTAAGCTTCAAAGCACAATCGGCTTCCCAAGGGCGCCACAATCCTCACGAAAGCGGGGGGGGGGAGAAGCAAAGGGGGCGAGAAAGCTCGTGGCGGGCTTGAAGGAGCACCTGTCAGCGTTGGTGATGAGAAATTCCCCACAAACCCAGGGAAGGGGTGGAGAAAAGGAGCCCCCTTTGGGAGGAAACCGCCACCTTCTTCTCCTTGGCTTTGCGCTCTTCTGTTTCTTGGCAGCCCTCTGCGGCTGGAACTTCCTTTCCTTTCCTCCCTCTTGGTCTCTTCCTCCTTCCCTCCCTCTCCCATTGTCCCTTCCTTCCTTCCTTTCCTTCGCCTCCCTCTTTGTCCCTCCTTCCCTCCCTTTTTTCCCTTGTCCCTTCCATCCTTCCTTCCTTCCCTCTTGTCCAGGATCTGGGCGAACCTCTACAGCTGATCCGCGCTTTTGCAGAGCAGCCAAGAAGCAGGTCAGCTGTAGCAGCTCTCCTTGGCTCCTGCCCAGCAAACTTGCTTGAGCTTTGCTAGAAAACATGCCGCTTGCTAATTTAGCAGAAGCGCGAATCAGCTGTAGCCTGGCGCTGATCCTGAGGCTTCTGCTAACTTAGCAAGCTGGGCAGAGCTCTTCTCTGCCTCTGGCAGCCTGTCCCCCTCCCCTTGTTCCTTCCTGGGCAAGGAGGGGGAGAGGAAGGGACAAAGAAGGAGGGAAGTAAGGGACAATGAGAGGGAAGGAAGGAAGGAACAATGGAAGGGAGGGAAGAAAGGAAGGGACAAAGGGAAGGAAGGAAGGAACTAAGAGAGGGGAAGAAAAGGAAAAAAAGAAGGAAGGGACAAGGGGAGAGAAGGGAGGGTAGGAAGGCACCCACCCCAGTCCCATCCCAGACACCCACAGATTCCCCCCCCCACAGGCACTCTGCAACCTGAGTGATCAGCTGGCCACGGCCCCTGGCCATTGATCATGTGACCCTGGGACACTGTGAACATCATAAGTATGAATCAGTTGTCAAGCATCCTATTGTAAATCACATGACCCTGGGGATGCTGCAACAATCATTAAGTGTGAAAAATGATCATAATTCGCTTTTTCAGTGCTGTTGTAACTTCAAACAGTCATTAAGCGAATTGTTGTAAGTTGAGGACTACCTATACTTTCCCATTTTTTCCTTTTTTGGGGGGTCAAGTTTTTGATACCCCCCCTGCCAGCTGGATGGGGGGTTGGGGGTCACCACATGAGGAACTGTATTAAAGGGTCGCGGCATTAGGAAGGTTGAGAACCACTGACTTAAAAGGTAGTAAAATGCAGTATTCGGATCTGGAAAGGGCAGGAATGCTTTGGATCGTTAGCATCCCTGCTTGGGGTCCAAATCTCGCACGCCTCCGGAAGAGGCCTTTAATTCCTGATACCAACTGGGTCACGAGGACCTCCTTCTGAAGTGAAAAGCCCACCTGGGCGCCAGGATAGCTGGCCGCCATTTGTGCGATGCGGTGGAAGGCGTCTGCGTCACTGAAGAACCGTTCTGCAGCAGCCCCCTTCCCCATAAAATGGAGGAAGGCTTCTTCCAGATCAGCAGCAGAACGCAAGACAGAGTGGTCTTTCCCGCCCTGGCCGCGGAAGCCGAGGGCCTGCAGCAGCTTCGCCCCGGACAGGATCACATCTACGCAGGCGTTGACCCTGAAGAGCAAGCGAAGGAAGAGGGACTACCTCAGGTATCAAGGCTCTGCATAAAACCCTCCAATTTGCACACGGGGCCTTCTGCCTTGGAAGGGATGACAATTCTGCTTTGGAAAAATGAACACCAGGCCTTCCCCCTCACCCCACAGAGTAGAGTAGAGTAGAGTAGGGTAGGGTAAGGTAGGGTAGGGTAGAGTAGAAATAGAAAATAGAATAGAATAGAATAGAACAGAACATGGAATGGGAAAGAATAGAAATAGAATAGAATAGAAAAGAAAAGAAAATACAGAATAGAATAGAAAATAAAATATAGAATAGAATAGAATAGAATAGAATAGAATAGAATAGAATAGAATAGAATAGAATAGAATAGAATAGAATAGAATAGAATAGAACAGAACATGGAATGGGAAAGAATAGAAATAGAATAGAATAGAATAGAATAGAATAGAATAGAATAGAATAGAATAGAGAAAAAGAATAGAATAGAATAGAATTACAGAATTAGAATAAGAACAGAATTATAGAATAGAATTAGAATAAGAATAGAATAAGAATTAGAATAATTAAAATTAGAATTAAAATTAGAATTAGAATAACTTTATTGTCACTTTGAATGTACACTAATCGACACACATTAAAATGAAACTTTCCCCATGATGGAAAAAGACCACATTCCTCGTACCACCAAAGCAGGCAGCCCTGGATGGATTCTGCCTGGCAGACACATCCCTGCAAAACTGCTCAGTTGGGACGCTTCCTCTCTAAAGTTTCTGAGACACAGGTGGTCCTCGACTTATAGCGGTTTGTTTAGTAGTGACCGTTCAAAGTTACAATGGCATAAAGTGATTCATGGCCGTTTTTCACACTCGAGACCGTTGTAGCATCCCTGTGGTCATGTGATCAAAATCTGGCTGCTTGGCCATTGGCATATATTTATGACTATTGCAAGTGTCCCGGGATCACGGGATCCCCTTTGATGACCTTCTGGCAAGCAAAGTCAGGGGGGGAAGCGTTATTACATTTGGGCGTTCTTCAATTCTACCTCACCCAAGCAAGCGGTCGATCCATCCTTACCCCACAGCGACTCTGTTCCACTGCTTAGCTGGCTGGGTGATGAGGGCATCCCAGGCCTCGGCCATGCTGCCCTCCGGGGACCCCCGATCCCCCCGAAGTTGGTTCAGGAAGGAGCCCGAGAGATGCTCCCACAGGGAATCCGGCAATGCGGGGTCCAGCCAGAAGATGTAACCCGTGGTCAAGGCCAGCAGAGCCACACCCAGGGCCTTGCGCCACATGGTGAAGTCCTGCGCCAAGGCCAAGGACGGACCAGGATTACGCAGAGGCTCTCAAAGGCAGGTAGCTGTCGAAGGGGCGTC
This sequence comes from Bothrops alternatus, assembly GCA_034064705.1. Taxonomy (NCBI): domain Eukaryota; kingdom Metazoa; phylum Chordata; class Lepidosauria; order Squamata; family Viperidae; genus Bothrops; species Bothrops alternatus. Next base: position 132,634 of record JARGCV010000925.1, read on the forward strand.
AGGGATCACCATCCATCTGGGAACAGATCCCACTCTGAAGAGGAAGAATTGAACATGAGTCAGGGGAGTTTGCACAAAGGGAGCTGCCCACAAGCCCACTTTAAGGTAGGTCATTTGCCCCTTCTGGGGGGAGGATTCCAGAGGTTTCTATTCCCAGTTGTGGCTTCCTTGGGTGCTTCAGCAACTTCAACACAATCTGCAACGAGGGGAGAGAGACTCCCGAGGAATGGGCTGGTGGACTGTTTTTTAAATAAAAAAGCAGAAGAAAAATTCAAAGAATAAATATTGACGTCTAGCAGCTTTGCAATGGCTTGTACAAAATTTAAGGGTAACTTGTTGTTCTTATTATTACTACTATTATTCATTGTATTAGCTTTGGTACCTCTGCCTTGCATAGAAGCGCATTGTGTGGCTTTGTGAATGAATGTTACCGTAGTATTATTCACTTTGGGGGAGGGGGCTTTTGAGAAGTAGGCAGATGATGGGTTTTTTTTAGTCTTTAAGCATCTGGATTGTGCCACATCTGGAGGTCCCGCCGGTTGGGGACGATGGAGAGGCAGACAAGCCCATCCCCAGGGTGGGCGAGAGTCCAGTTGTGCCGGCTGGGCGTGAGGGTCCAGCCTCTCCGGGACAGGGAAAGCGGCTGTGATGGCTGGGGATGATGGGAGCTGCAGAAAAGGAAGGTGCCTGAGACGATGGGGGCTGTAGTCCAGCATAGCTAGAGGGAGGGAAGAGGAAACCAGCGGGCTGGGGATGATGGGAGCTGCAGCTTCATAAGCCCGGAAAGTGATGGGGAAAGGGAGAGGTTAAGATGATGGGGGGGCTACCAGGGAGTAGGATGGCTGGGGATGATGGGCGTTAGAGTCCCCTCGACCTGGAGGGCCAGGAAAGAAGGTCATCAGCTGGGAACCACACGGGGTGGCCCAAGCACATTTGGAGACGACCCGGAGGAAGGCGGGACAGGGTAGGGGACGATGGGCTCTGGAGTACTATTCGGGGCCCACCAGGGGATCCTGCTCCCCGCCCCGCCCGACTGCTGCCATCAGGCACCCCGGATTTCTGCCGCCCTCCGCCGAGAGACTCGGGGAGCATTACCGTCCTGGGTCCGCCACGTCCCGCCACGAGCGTCCGCTCCGCCGTTTCCGTCCCTCGGCCACGCCGCCGTAAGTCTCGGTAGGGAATCAGCGGAGCTCTCTAACGGAAGCGGCGTAGCGGGCGTCTCACGCCGCCTCCCGAGGGCGCAGAGCCCTTTCCAGAATGCGACAACGGAAGCGTAAAGGCCGGGCCTTTTGAGCGGAACGTACCAACCTTCCGCCAAAGCGGGGGTGGACGGGCAAACGAAGACTGAAAGAAAGACGACCGGACTCGCTCGGGAAGCCGATGGGATGCCCCGAATAGAAAAGGAAGCCCCGCCTTCTTTCGGAAGAAACCATGGGGGAGCAGTGGCGGGGGAGGAAAAAGGACATGAGACTATAAAGGGTGAAATAGAAAGGACGGGGGTGCAGCTTCTATGACGTTTCCCTTCTCGCCAGCTTGCATTTGCGACATAGATTTGATCTCTTGGGCCAGGGGTAGGCAACCTTGGCTCTTTTATGACTCGTGGACTTCAACTCCCAGAATTCCTGAGCCAGCATAGCTGGCTCAGGAATTCTGGGAGTTGAAGTCCACGAGTCATAAAAGAGCCAAGGTTGCCTACCCCTGTGACTTGGTCCAGAGGGGCGAGATTTAACACGTGTATCCATCATGCCTTTGCCAACGTTGCATCTCATTCAGCAAAGGCAGCGGAGGAAGTTCAGAATCAGCGAAATTTAGCAGCTGAATGAAGCAGCTTAGTGGGAAGATCAATATTTGCACGATGTATTCCAGAGTTGCATGGCATTGTGCATCGTCCAGTCACGGGCAGTTTAAAACGTGCTTATGTTTCGTTTCGTTTCAAAGAAATCAGTGCAGAGATTATAAACACCTGCCTTGCCAGGAGCAACCCATCTGCTGCTTGGACCTCAGTTCCCATCCTCCTTGCCAAGATGGCCATCCCAGTTGCTTAGGGCAAAATGGGTTATAGAGCACTGAACAAGAACCGGAGCTCAGGCTGAGGGTTATTGTCCAAAATCTCTGGAGGGCAGCAGATTGAAAACCCTTTGTCCCTTTTCAGCTCAAAAGCCAACACCTGCATCTGGATTGCTAAGGTGACCAACTTTTTTACAATGTAAAGGAGGACACAAATAAATTGAAGAAAAAAATATCGTAAATAAAAGAAACATTTTATTCATTGCAACAATAGTACAGACAACTTGCATACGGCCGCGAATGGGGCTATTGACCGGATTGCGCCTTTGCGACCTCTCCGTGGTGCTGGCCCCAGGAGGTCTCCTTGGTTTACTGAGGAGCTCAGGGGGATGAAGTGCCATAAGAGACGTCTAGAGAAGTGATGGAGACAAAGTAAGTCTGGATCTGACCGAACCAGATTGAGCTTATTTATTAAAGCCTATCTGAAGGCGATTAAGGTGGCAAGATCTTTGTATCTTTCTGCTTTGATCGCGTCTGCGGAATCTCGTCCGGCCGCCCTGTTTAGGGTGACCCGATCCCTCATTAACCCAAGGGGTCCGGGGCCTCCCTTGCAGGGTAGTGCTGAGGACTTTAATAACTGTTTCGCAGACAAAGTGGCTCAGATCCGGGCTGACCTAGACTCCAATTGTATAGCAGAGTCGACTGATAATGATTCAGTTGAGGGGACAGGGGCATGTTCTTGTCCGGTCATCTGGGGAGAGTTTGAGGCTGTTACGCCTGAGGAAGTGGACAGGGCCATTGGATCTATATGTTCTGCCACCTGGTTGTTGGACCCGTGTCCCTCCTGGCTGGTTTCGGCCAGTAGGGAGGTGACACGTACCTGGATCCAGGAGATTGTCAACGCTTCTTTGAGGGAGGGGTCCTTTCCGGCTCCCTTAAAGGAGGCACTTGTGCGCCCCCTCCTCAAGAAGCCTTCCCTGGATCCAATAATTCTGACCAACTATCGTCCGGTCTCCAACCTAGAAGCATTCGAGCAAAAATAGGGGAATTGGAATGCTTGGTGAAGGAAAATAATATTGATATTATCGGCATAACAGAAACCTGGTGGACAGAGGAAAACCAATGGTACCCAAGGATTCCAGGTTACAAATTGTATAGGATGGACAGGAGAGGGAGAAATGGTGGTGGCGTGGCCTTGTACATAAATGAGGAGTTAGAATCTCATGAACTCGAAATTCAAGAAAATTCAAACTCACCCACAGAAACATTGTGGATAAAAATCCCAGGACAGGAAACTAATCTGACATTAGGGATCTGCTATCGCCCTCCCAACCAAACTCCAGAGGTAGATTGCTATTTGGAAAATGAATTTAAGGAGGCCTCAAAAAGAAATAGGGTAGTCATAATGGGGGACTTCAACTATCCCCAAATAGACTGGGTAAATTCTTGTTCTACACATGAAAGAGAGACAAGGTTCCTCGACATGTTAGCCGATTATTCCCTTGAGCAGATGGTCATGGAACCTACCAGGGGAAAGGGGATCCTGGACTTGGTTCTAACTAACGCACAGGATTTGGTTCATGATGTCCTTGTAACCAAGCCCATAGGAACCAGCGATCACAACACAATAACCTTCAACTTAACCATGGATAGCAAATTGTCAGTGAAAACTAACACAGAGACCTTAAACTTTCACAGAGGGAATTTTGACAAAATGAGGAAAATAGTAAAGAAGAAACTAAAAGGAACAGTAAAAAAAGTCAAATCCCTCCAAAATGCTTGGAAACTGTTTAAAAATACGTTACAGCAGGCTCAAATAAAATGCATTCCTAAAAGAAGAAAGAGGATTGGAAAGTCCAAGAGGATACCAGTATGGCCTACGAATGAGGTAAAGGAGGTTATTGGAAAGAAGAAAAACTCATTTAAGAAATGGAAAGCTCTTCCTACCGAGGAGAACAGGAGGGATCACAAACTCTGGCAGACCAAATGCAAGGTGATAGTCATGAAAGCCAAGAGAGACTTTGAGGAGCATATAGCCAAGAATATTAAAAATAATAACAAAACCTTTTTTAAGTACATCAGAAGCAGGAACCCAACCAGAAAATCAATTGGGCCACTTGATAACAATAGTCAGAAGGGGATAATCAGAGAAGACAAGGAGATTGCTGAGAGGCTAAATGACTTCTTTGCCTCCGTTTTCACCGAGGAGGATAGAGAACATTTGCCTGCCACTGAATTAGTTTTCCCAGGGAGGGAAATAGAAGAATTAAACCTGATAGAGATAAACAAGGAAGATGTTCTTGCATGCCTTTCTAAACTAAACGTCAACAAATCGCCGGGTCCAGATGGCATCCACCCTAGAATTCTCAAGGAACTCAAGTGTGAAATTGCTGAACTTCTAGCTAAAATATACAATCTTTCTCTAAGATCAGGCACTGTACCGGAGGATTGGAGGGAAGCAAATATAACCCCGATCTTCAAGAAAGGATCCAGAGGTGATCCAGGAAACTATAGACCAGTCAGTCTAACCTCAGTTCCAGGCAAACTGATGGAAACCATTATTAAAGATAAAATTACAGGGCACATAGAAAAACAGGCATTGCTGAAAGAAAATCAACATGGTTTCTGCAAAGGCAAATCATGTCTTACTAACTTGTTAGAATTCTTTGAGGGTGTAAATAAATACATAGATAAAGGGGCCCCAGTTGATATTGTATATCTTGACTTTCAAAAGGCTTTTGACAAAGTCCCTCACCAAAGGCTCCTAAAAAAGCTCTTCAGCCACGGAATTAGAGGACAGGTCTTGTCCTGGATTGGTAACTGGCTAAATTGTAGGAAGCAAAGGGTGGCAATAAATGGACAATTCTCCGGATGGAAAGAAGTGAGAAGTGGTGTACCCCAAGGTTCAGTTTTGGGGCCTTTACTTTTTAATTTATTCATCAATGATCTGGATGTAGAAGTTAATAGTGAGGTAGCCAAGTTTGCTGATGACACTAAATTGTTCCGGGTAGTGAAAAGTGAAACTGATTGTCGGGAGCTCCAGAAGGATCTCTCGAAATTGTGTGAGTGGGCAACAAAGTGGCAAATGCATTTTAACCTAAACAAGTGCAAAGTTATGCACATCGGGGCAAAGAACCCCAATTATACTTACCAACTGATGGGGACCAAACTTTCTGAGACAACCCAAGAAAGGGATCTTGGGGTTTTGGTGGACAGCTCGATGAAGATGTCAACCCAATGCGCAGCAGCAGTAAAAAAAGCAAATTCCATGCTTGGCATGATTAGGAAGGGAATCGAAAATAAGTCAGCAAGTGTTGTATTGCCTCTGTACAAATCGATGGTGAGACCACACTTGGAGTACTGTGTACAGTTCTGGTCACCGCACCTCAAGAAGGATATAATGGAACTGGAAAAGGTGCAAAAAAGGGCAACAAGAATGATCAAGGAAATGGAGCGCCTCCCTTATGAAACCAGATTGCAACGCCTTGGTCTCTTCAGCCTTGAAAGACGGCGTTTAAGGGGTGACTTGATCGAAGTGTATAAAATCATGCATGGGATAGAAAATGTGGATAGAGAAAAATTCTTTTCTCTATCACACAATACCAGGACAAGGGGGCACTCCCTAAAGCTTATAGCTAAGAAAGTGAGGACAAATAAAGGGAAATATTTCTTCACCCAAAGGGTCGTTGATTTATGGAATTCACTTCCTGAAGGGGTCGTGACAGCTGTCAGCCTTGACAGCTTCAAGGCAGGGCTAGATAGATTCATGGATGCAAAGTGTATTGGTGGTTATTAAAACAGATGTCCATGTGCCGCCTCTATGTTGGTTGAGGCAGGCAGGATACCCTTGAGTACCATTTGTTTGGGGGTCAAGGGAAAGGGAGGGTTTTGCCTTCTCTTTCTGCTCAAGATCCCCATGTACATTTGGTGGGCCACTGTGTGACACAGAATGCTGGACTCGATGGGCTTTGGCCTGATTCAGCATGGCTCTTCTTATGTTCTTATGTTCTTATGTAACCTTCCCTTTGTGGGGAAGGTTGTCGAGAAGGTGGTGGCGCATCAGCTCCAGCGGTCTCTGGAGGAAGCCGATTATCTGGGCCCTCTGCAGTCGGGGTTCAGGCCCGGCTAAAGCACCAAAACTGCTTTGGTCGCTCTGATGGATGATCTCTGGCGAGCCAGGGATAGTGGCCAGTCCTCTGTCCTGGTGCTTCTTGACCTCTCAGCGGCGTTCAATACCATTGACCACGGTATCCTTTTGCGCCGGCTGGAGGGATTGGGAGTGGGGGACACCGTATTGTGGTGGTTCTCCTCCTATCTCACTGGTCAGTCGCAGTCGGTGTTTGTGGAGGGTCAGAGGTCCACCTCTAGGTTACTCCCATGTGGGGTGCCTCAGGGGTTGGTTATCTCCCCCCTACTTTTTAACATTTACATGAAGCCACTGGGTGAGATCATCCACTGCCATGGAGTGAGATACCATCAGTACGCTGATGATACTCAGCTGTACATTTCCACTCCTGGCCATATCAGTGAAGCAGTTGAGGTGATGTGCCGGTGACTGGAGGCTGTGAGGGTTTGGATGAGTGTTAACAGATTAAGGCTCAACCCCGATAAGACAGAGTGGCTGTGGGTGATGCCTCCCAAGGATACTTCTATCTGTCCCTCGATTACCCTGGGGGGTGAATCTATAAACCCCTCAGAGAAGGTTCACAACTTGGGAGTCCTCCTCGATCCACAGCTGACATTGGATCATCATTTGTCGGCAGTGGCGAGGGGGGCATTTGCCCAGGTTCGCCTGGTGCACCAGTTGCGTCCTTACTTGGATCGGGAGTCTCTCCTTACAGTCACACATGCCCTTGTTACCTCGAGGATCAACTACTGCAATGCTCTCTACATAGGGCTACCCTTGAAGAGTGTTCGGAGACTACAACTAGTGCAAAATGCAGCTGCGCGAGCAGTTGTGGGCCTTCCTCGTTGTGCCCACATTTCACCAACTCTCCGCATGCTGCATTGGTTGCCCATTGGTCTCCGAGCCCAATTCAAGGTGTTGGTTATTACCTATAAAGCCCTTCATGGCATGGGACCAGGATACTTACGGGACCGCCTTCTGCCACATACTTCTCTACGACCGGTGAGAGCGCACAGGGTCGGCCTCCTCCGGGTCCCGTCAGTGAAACAATGTCGTCTGGCAGGCCCTAGGGGGAGGGCTTTCTCTGTTGTGGTGCCCACCCTCTGGAACCAACTGCCTCCTGAAGTCCGCGTTTCCCCGACTCTCCTGGCCTTCCGAAAGAATTTAAAAACCTACGGTACCTCTGCCGGCAGGCCTGGGGATGATTGTTGATTGTGGTGTGACTGATGAGTATGTATGGGGTTTTATTTTTAATGTTTTTTTGTTTGGATTTAGTCTAAATTGTTTTATATATATGCTGTGAGCTGCTCCGAGTCCTCGGAGAGGAGCGGCATACAAATCCGAATAAAATAAAATAAATGTGCAAAGTTTGCCAGCTGGGTGTTTTGGCGCACTCAGCAGCAATTCCTATTGGCTTTCGAAAGCCAATAGTGCGAGTAGCACAGCTCATGCAAGAGTTGAAAAAAAACCCATCAAAAAAAGGTGCCGGAACGCCATTCTGAGCGTTCTATGAGAAAAAAAAAGCCCTGCAGATTAGTCTTCAAATATCGAAAAGGAGGACATGTAGGAGGACACTTTTCGAGGGAGGACAGAACCTACAAAAGGAAGATTGTCCTCCCTAAAGGAGGACGGTGGGTCACCTTATATAATGCATCAATATTAGAAATAAGATTTGTCTGTTATTTGGGAGTGCATCCTTTGCTTCCCATGCAGAGAATTGAGTGTCTCAAATTCTAGCAAATCCTCTGAGACATCTCAACTCCCCCCCCCCCCAAAAAAACCCCAGGTCATATTTGAGTCAAATCTCAAATTTCCAGCATTTCCTTTCCCCCAACTATTAAATAATATTCCAGAGTCATGCAACTTTAGATAATTCAGACACCTTTGCCTGCTCTGTACAGATAGTCCTTGCCTTAAGTGCTACTTGTTATCAACCTTTTGAAGTTACAATGGCACTGAAAAAAGTGACTTACAACCGATTCTCACACTTAATGCTCTTAGTAGCATCGCAGTCATGTGATTTGGAAGTTGGATGCACGGCAACTGGCACGTGTGGACAGTTGCAGTGTCCTGAGGTCAGGTGATTCCCATGTGTGATCTTTCCAAGTGGCTTCTGTAGGAAGTCAGCCCCGCAGAGAAGGAAATATTAAAAGGGCAGAAAAATTTATTTCCTCAAGAGGAAATAAAGAGGCAGAAAATCATGCCCAGTTTTTCTTAATAGCCCCAAGTCTCCCTCTCCAACGCAGAAACCAGCTCTGTAGAAATGCAGATTGATAATCCATTCAGGAAGGTTGGAGGCCCCCAGCTAGAAGCTTAAGAAGACAAAGACACCTAAAAATCTACATACCCCACCCAAAATCTAAGACAGGACATAATAGGATTAACCCACCACCATCAGAATACCAGAAAGGCACACTCAGACTCAGGTCAAAGTTCATGTCACAGGAACAACTCCAAACAAAAGGCTCCAGAGGGTATAAAAACCCACTCCCTACATGCGCTCACTCTCTTTTCTTCCAGAGCCATCTTTCTGTCTGGCTCTCCCCATCAATATACTGCAATCTTCTTTCTAAAGCAGTCACCATATTGTTTATTCCCGGCTTGGACTGAACCATGATGAAGACTTTTCTTTCAACACTTCCAACTAGAAACTTGATGAGGAATGCTGGATTTGCTTAAAGACTGCATAATTCACTTAACAACAGGCCTTCAGATTACTTCATCACCAGACATGTTTAAGAAGAGATTGGACAGCCACTTGTTTGAGAAATGGCATAGGGTCTCCTGCTGGAGCAGGAGGGTGGACTAGAAGACCTCCAAGGTCCCTTCCAGCTTTACTCTGATTGACTGGCTTAACAAACACTGCAAAAAAAAAAGGTGGTAAAATCAGATTCACATTTAACAATCACCTTGTTTAGCAATGGAAATTCCGTTTCAGTTATAGTCTAGACCAGGGGTTCTCAACCTTGGCAACTTTAAGGTTGAGAACCCCTGGTCTAGAACTTACCTGTATACATATTAGCATTCATAAAATAAATTGTGGCTTATAAATAACCACATTGCGGAAGAAGACGGCGGACAACGACGAGACAGGAGGGGGCTGAAAGACGCTCCGAGGGATCCCAACGGCAGAGGCCAGCAGCAGGAAGAGGACCCCCGGCAGGACCCTCACAAAACCCCTCCCAGCCCCTGAAAGGAACCGGAGGAGGAGCAGGCGAGAGACGAGCGGCGGAGCATAAGGAGGACACCGGATCGCCGCCGAGGGGGCCTGCCGGCCTGCGGAGAACCTCCGGAAGAGTTGGGGAGCTGAAGGAACGACGAGAGAACAGCGGAGGAGGACTAGAGCAGAGAACAGAGGCGGAGGTGGCCAGAGCCAGAAAGTAAGAAGCCGACAAGAGTGGAGAAGTGAGAGGCGGAAGCAAACGAAGCCGACAGGACGCAGACAAAAGAGGAGGAGAGCAGAGGGAGCAACAGAGAAGAAGAATACCTGCGGGAGGTGAGCTCTTAAAGGCAAAGAGGGTGGCTGAAAGACCAGAGGGGGAAGAGGAGGTGGAAGGCCTGGGAGAACTGGGAGACGAAAGTGAGGAGAGAAGCCCACCAGCTGAGCCCCCTAAACCAAGGGAACCAAGGGACCCAGAAGACAAAGAAACACCAAGGGAGGAAGAGGAGGTGGAAGGCCTGGGAGAACTGGGAGAGAGAAGGGAGGAAAGAAGCCCATCAGCTGAGCCCCCTGAACCAAGGGAACCAAGGGACCCAGAAGCAGGGCATACAACAGACAGAAGCCAGGATGGTCTCCAAGCAGACCAAACAGATGCCCACAAAGGGACCTGCACCCTCCCCGTCCCCGCCTCCTGAAACATCCCAGCCTCCTGAAACATCCCAGCCTCCTGAAACACCAGGGAGCACCCTACCCACCCCCCCCCACCCTCCCATCCAACCACAGGCCCCCAGACCCATCTGTCAACTCAAGCCTGCCCAGCAGAGCACACGTTACAAGAAGTAAAAGAGATGTTGGGGACGCTGGTAAAAAGGATGGATGAAATGGAGAAAAAATTAGAGGAAGTGGGGACACGGATGGAGAGAAGGTGCATAGACACAGAACAGAGGATGGAGAAAAAGTGCGAAGATATAAAACAAATGCTGTTGGACCAGGGCAGAGATCTAGAGAGAAAGCTGGAAGAACAACGCAGAGCGATGGCTGCAGACCTGGACCAATTTAAGGAGGTGATGCAAGTACACTACAAGAAGCTGGGGGATGAAATGGAGAAAAACCTCCAGGAGACCAGGGAGAGTGTGACAAAGAAGATAGAAGGAGTGGAAAACTACATGGAGGGACAGATAACAGAGATGAAAAGAATGGCACAAGACCAATCCACCATGATGCAATACTGGCAACTGGAGTCCGCCATCAGATTTAGGGGATGGAAAGAGACAACAAACGAAACCCAAGAAGACCTGCGTAGAATCTTTGTAGGGGCCCTGGCAGCATTTCTGGGAAGGCCCAAAGGTATCGCGTGGCAATTCGACAGAGTCTACAGAGTCAACTCAAGGGCGGCAGCAATCAGGAACCTACCAAGGGATGTGGTCATCCACTTTACAACCAAGGAGTTCCGGAACCTTATCTCCGTAACATCCTACCACAAAAGCTTATACATAGAGGAGCAGGAGGTGAAGATATTGAAAGAGATCCCCCAGACGATGCTGCGAGACAGAAAGAACTACAAGTTCCTGACCGACGAACTGAGACTACGCGCTCTGCGATACCGATGGGAAGCCCCTACGGGGATGTCACTTTTCTATAAAAATAAAAGATACTACCTGAACTCGGTCCAAGAAGCCAGAGAATTCCTTGCAAAGGAACTGACGTCGGGTGGACCTCAATACACCACGAGAGAAGATGCAGAAGGGCCACCGGAACGACAGACGGACGCAGGAGCAAGAGAAAGGAAAGGACCAACTCGAGACACGACGACACAGAGAACAGGAAGCAACAACAGAAAGGGAACAGGACAGACTGCAGAGAGCAGGACAACAAGATCCACCACCAAACGCACGGAGCAGCACGACACGACCCCTCTACGCAACTTGAGCACCAACTTGGATACCATGGGAACGAGACCAAAGAAGAACGCAAGAGATAGAACAGAAGCGGTCTTGCAAGAGTATCCTGAAACCGATGATGACAACTAAATACTTGACATGGAACGTTAACGGACTAAATTCCCCACAGAAAAGGAGAAAGATATTTCACTACCTGTATCAAGGAAGAAATGATATAATTTGCCTACAAGAAACACACATCAGAGCAGCAGACCAGAAATACTTAATCAACAACAGACTAGGCACACATTTTGTCGCAGCGGCGCCACGAAAGAAGAACGGGCTTGTTATATACGTGAAGAAACATGTAATCACTAAGCTAATAGAGTCGGACTCCCAGGGTAGATACCTAGCAATCGAAGTGACACAGGACGACAAGAAAATTCTAGTGATGGGCATATATGCACCAAATCAACATCAAGGAAAATTCTACAAAAAGATACACAAGAAGTTAATACAACTCAACTACAGATCATGTATTATCCTGGGAGACTGGAACAGGGTCATAGAGATTGCACTAGACAAGAAGAAAACAAAACCTAACCCACAGAAGCACTCTAAGTTGCCTAAATCCTTCTTCGACATGAAGGAAGACCTTGTACTGACAGACATCTGGAGGGAACGGCACGGCAAAGAGCAAGAATTCACCTTTTTCTCCGACAGGCATCAATTATTTTCCAGAATTGACTTCATCCTGGCATCTAGTGACTTGCTAGTCCGCCTCAACACTGTGTCAATCCTACCCAAAGTACTAACAGACCATAACCTGGTAGGGATGGAATTAAGACAGGATCGGAAATCGAGGAGACTACAAACTCTTCACAAAAGTTCTGGCCAACAGATTAATGACTGTATTACAAAAAATAATTCACCCGGATCAAACGGGGTTTATACAAGGACGTCAGATGAAAACCAATGTGAGACAGCTGCTGAACATAATAGAGTACTTGGAAAGGCACAACCAGGTACCTGCAACCCTCATGTTTGTGGACGCAGAAAAAGCCTTTGACAGACTGAATTGGCCATTCCTGACGAACCTAGCCCAGGGGATGAAAATGGGAAAGCAGTTCCTCAACTCTATAACAGCAATCTACCAGAAACAAACGGGCCAGATCATCGTGAACGGCGAACTAACAGACCCATTCAATATAGAAAGAGGCACGAGACAGGGCTGTCCGCTGTCACCACTGCTATTTGTCTTAACGATGGAGATTCTGCTGTACAAGATAAGAGCAGCAGAAGACGTAAAGGGCATACAGATTGGAAAACAGGACTACAGGCTGTGTGCCTTTGCAGACGACCTACTTGTGACAGTATCGCAACCAGTACAATCAACAAGGAGTTTGATGGAGATAATGAAAGACTATGGCAAGGTATCAGGTTTTAAAGTTAATATATCAAAAACGAAGATGCTAGTTAAAAATCTAGACAACAAAGCAAAACAGGACTTGGAAAGAATAACGGGTTGTGAAATAGTTAAGAAAGTTAAATACCTGGGAGTGGAGATAGAAACAACGAATGCGAAATTATACAAAAATAACTACGAGGTGCTGTGGAGCAAGATACAAGCAGATCTGGAAAGGTGGAAAACACTACGACTATCCTTGCTGGGCAGGATAGCAGCAGTAAAGATGAACGTCCTGCCAAGATTTCTATTTCTCTTCCAAATGCTACCCATACTCAAAAAGGATGAGGATTTGGACAATTGGCAGAGGGGCATCACCAGATTTATTTGGGATGACAAGAGACCGAGGGTGAAACTAAAAATTATCCAGGACACAAGGAAGAGAGGGGGACTAAAAATGCCTAACCTAAAGCTATACTACTATGCAGCGACGTTGGTGGCGTTGAGTGACTGGATCAATATGACGAATGATAGAATACTGAATGTTGAAGGGCATGGTCTACTATTCGGCTGGCACGCATACTTGGTGTACGACAAAAAGGCAGACAGGAACTTCAAGGAGAACCCACTACGAATCCCATTGCTATGGGTCTGGAAGAAATATAAACACCTCCTACACGACAAGATTCCCATCTGGACCCCAAGCAACGCTAGCAAACAAAGGAATAGGAGGTACCTGGCTATCATATATACAACTGCAATCAAGGTGGCATAAAGATAAGAAGAAGGGTTTCTCCCAGACCGACGAGAACCTAATTGAACAGATTAGAGAACAGGGGATCATGCACATCAAATGAGTGTACAGCATTCTGATAGAAATGGACTCTGAAACCGAGCTAGTCAAGAACTGTATGATAAAGTGGGAACAAGACTTTGGGCATTCTATCACCATGGACACGTGGGAGAAAATCTGGGTGAGAAATGTAGAATTTACGAAATCGCAACACTTAAGGGAAAACTTCTACAAGATGTTCTATAGGTGGCACCTCGACCCGAAAAAACTATCATTCATCTACCCAGACTTCCAGCCCAAATGCTGGAGGTGTGGTGATGGGGAGGCTACCTACTTTCATGTATGGTGGACATGCAGAAAAATCAAAGCCTTCTGGAGGAAGATATGGTGGACACTCCAAACCATTTTCAAAAAGCGTATTGAATTTCTACCTCAGGTGTTTTTGTTAGGGATAACAAAGGACTGCACTACTTCAGAGACGAACTTATTTCTGAACTTGATCACAGCAGCCAGATTGTTGGTGGGACAATACTGGAAGAATCCAGAAATACCGCCTATGGAAGAATGGACTGTGAAAGTAACAAATTTGGCGGAAATGGCGAAAATATTGGCATACTTGAAAGATCGCTCAAATGAACAATATTTGACAGACTGGAAACAGTGGATAGACTATATACAAGAGAAGCACCAATCAAACAAAATGCACCTGGCGTTTAGTTGAGGCTCGACGTAAAGAGGGAAGAATGTTCACCAAATCAAATGTTTACAAAGACTAACACCTAATGTTGTATGCCTATGTTATATGATGAAAGCCTCTTAATATGATCTTATGCTCAATGTTATTTGCTTTAATATTGATAAAGTGGATTGAATTTCCATCTCAGGTTATGAAACTTCTACCTCAGAATCTTTGGTTAGGGACTATAAAAGATTGCACTATTACTGAGACGAAGTTAATTCAGAAGCGTGAATGAACAATATGTGATAGACTAGTTATAGTAGATAAACCATATACAAGATTTACCTCAGGTTATTAAACTTTTACCTCAGGATTTTTGATAAGGGACCATAAAAGATTGTACTAATACTGAGATGAATAATATGTGATAGACTAGAAACTGTGGATAGACTACAGAAAAGAAAAATACCAATCAAATAAATTGTAACAGGCGTCTAGTTGAGGCTTGATGTGAGGAGTGAAAAATGTTTACCAAACCAGACGTTTATAAAGATTAATACTTAGTGATGTATATCAGGGGCTACGATGATTGATGCATACTATGATTTTATGTTCAATGCTGATTGTATGAATGTAGATAGACTATATACAAGAGATGTATTTTCGGGTCTTATGAGGACAGCTTATTAATATGAACCCAGATTTAATATTGATTGCTTTAATATTGGGAAAGCGTACTGAATTTCTACCTCAGGATACTGAATTTCTACCTCAGGATTTTTGGTTAGGGATCATAAAAGATTGTACTAATACTGAGATGAATAATATGTGATAGACTAGGAACTGTGGATAGACTATAGAAAAGAGAAACACCAAGCAAATAAATCGTAACAGGCGTTTAGTTGAGGCTTGATGGGCGGAGTGAAAAATGTTTACCAAACCAGACTATTATAAAGATTAATACTTAGTGATGTATATCAGGTGCTATGATGATTGATGCATACTATGACTTTATGCTCAATGCTGATTGTTTTAATAAAAGAATTTTTTCATTTTAAAAAAAATTTCAATATTTCTTGGAGCACAAGAATCTTATGAAAATAGACTTCCGGTTTGCCATTGTGGCCGCTGTGAACGCTGGAAGGCGAGCTCCGTCTTCATCACCTTCTAGGCTACTGCAATGTGTTTTAAAGGCAATTGCCTGTGAGGACCTCCCAGAAACTGCAACTGATCCAGAAAGTAGTAGCCTACTACTGACTGTCACACATAGCATGAGCACATAACATCTCTACTTCAGGTCCTTCAGAGCTTCCCCTTTTGCTTCAAAGTGCAATTCATAGTGCTGTTTTTATTCAGAACTGCGTCCTGTAATAGGTCCTGACTAGGTCCTGACTATTTCAGACATTTGTCCTGAGAGAACCTTCTAATAGTCCACAACTTCCACAGATCATTGGCACTATATTGCAGGCAATATTTTCAGAAGCAATATCTGCAGTGTGGAATAGTCTTCTTTTAATAATTTAATTTCCCCCCCCCCATGCTGTTGGCTTTCTATAAGTTGTTTAAAAAGGAGTCCCTTTGATATCTAGATGATTTATCTTTAACCACCTGTGAATGTTACATTTCTTTTCTTCTGTTGTTGTTTTATTGTTGAATAGTAGATACTTTGTAATTTGCATTAATAGACAATTGCAGTGGAGATCAATCCAATCCAATCCAATAAAATAATTAGATAAAACTTCTTTCAAAAAAAAAATAACCACATTGCACTAAAAAGAGTTTTTTTTTCTCCCAAATGTAGAACTGTCTGTGGTCCAGTTGGGGGTTTTACACTTGCAAAGATCAACTGTTCAAAAAGCTTCACCTCTCTCTCTCTCTTTTTTTTTTTTGCAAAACCTTGCTTTTTGGTGCAAGTCTTTCCTTTTGTGATGCTTTTCTACTTGGGGCTTGAATTGTTGTGGTTGTTCTTTAAAGCTGCAAAGAAAAATGAAGCAAAAAAAGCACGTTAAGAAATATCCCTGTGCTTTTTTTTTTAAATTACCGGTAGCTATTGGTTTCTCGTCCAGGACTCCCCCCTCCGTGCCTTTGCAGCTCCTGAAAATCAAAGATATATAACACCTGGGAAGGAAAATTGCCCTGGAGAAACTCTTAATAAAGCTCACAATCTTTTTCAGTATAAGCTACGGTAAATTTCACTGAAGTGGCAAAGACAGAGAACCGAGTCCCTAAAGAAGCAAACCAGGCATTTTATTCGGTGGCTGCAAAACAGAGCTCTTTCAACACATTTCTTGCATAACCGTTGTGTCCCCCATACATACAGATGACAGATCAGTGACAAAGATCAGAGGCTTACCTATCCATCACCGCCAGCCCAGGGGAATTTACGGCGGTTGCAAATAAGGCTGGCTGGAAATTTCTCGGATCAACTCAAAGACTCAAAAGGCAACCTTGTCTTACAGTGGCCAAGGGAAAACTACTACGTGCAGATGTGAAGACCAACACCTCTGAATATCGGGTGCTACAAGATTCTGGACAGCTTACATGACGTAAAAGAATACGGGCAATCCCCTGACTTGCAAGCGTAGGTTGAGCAATCATTTGAAGTTACAACGGCACTGAAAAAAAGAGAGAGACTTTTGGCAGGTCCTTGCCTTGATGACCACTGCAGCATCCCCATGACCCTGTGATCAAAATGCAGCTGCTTAGTGAAAGCCCCCCCCCGGAGGGAGAGGTGATTGGGAAAATACTGGAATGTGCAGAAATGAATAGACTAACAATGACAATTAAAGATAAGACAGAGTCAGATTATTATGAAATCTGGGGAACTTTTTATGATTGGCTGAAAAGAGAATATGGTTAAAAGATAGTTAACATCAATTTAGATGGAAGAAGAAGGAGCAGATAAGGAGGGAGACCCAGGCGACACAATATTGAATAAATGGCGGTTGTATAAATATTTATAGAAGTATATACCGAGAAGGTTAGATAAATAGAAGTATTAATGTAAGAGAAAATTAATCTTATTGTATATAATACAGATAGGGAAATTTGGAGAGAGGAGTTGCTCGGGCATTACCCCTGAATTGTATCTGAAGAGGGATGAGAGGGAAGAAAAGAGAGGAGAGAGAAAAGAGTAAAGGAGGGGAGAAAGAAGTAGGAAGGTTGGAGGAGAAGAGGAGAAGTGGAGAGAAAGGGGAGGAGAGGGGTGAAGGAAAGAGAAGAGGAGAGGAAGAAGAGGGAAGTAGGGAAGAAAAGAAAGGGAGAAAGAAGGTAGAGAAGAAGGAGTGTGGATACAGTGAAAGGGGAAATGGGCGAGCAACACCAAAAGTCATGTGTATGTATTTATTTCATTTTATCAAAAGTATCTTATATATGAATGTAAAAAGAATGTATGTTAACATCTCATAAATATCACGGTATATGTATCGGGGAGAGTTTGGAAAAAAAATTATTTAAAAAAATGCAGCTGCTGTGCAACTGGCATGTATTTACAATGGTTGCAGCATCCTGAGGTCACATGACCCCTGCTTATGACCTTCCCAGCTGGCCTCCAACAAGCAGAGTCAACGGGGGAAGCCAGATTCAGAATAACAGAGTTGGAAGGGACCTTGCAGGTCTTCTGATCCAACTCCCTGCCCAAGCAGGAGACCCCAGACATTCTGGACAAGTGGCTCTCCAGTCTCTTCTTAAAAAGGCTCCAGTGATGGAGCACCCGCAACTTCTGAAGGCAAGCCGTTCCACTGGTTGATTGTCCTCACCGTTAGGAAATTCCTCCTTAGTTCCAGGTTGCTTCTCTCCTTGATTACTTTCCATCCGTTGCTTCTTGTCCTGCCTTCAGGCACTTTGGAGAATAGCTTGACCCCCTCTTCTTTGGGGTAACCCCTCAGATACTGGAAGACTGCCATCACGTCACCCCTGGTCCTTCTTTTCACTAGACTAGACATACCCAATTCCTGTAGCCGTTCTTCATATGTTTTTGCTTAATGACTGCATGGTTCAATTAAACAAGGGCAGGGGTTTGCTTAACTGTGGCAAAAATGGTTGTGGAATCAGGTTGTGACTCACTGAACAGCCACCTTGCAAGGCAAAAGAAATTCCTGTTGTAGTCATAAGCCGAGGACTGTCTGCATCGTGCACCACCGAGTCCCAGGAATTTCACTGCTGGCCTCGGCTGAGCAGAGGAAAGCACCAGCCAGAGGAAAGCGGTGCCAAGTTATTTTATTTGAATTGCCAGAATAATTTTCACTTGTCACCTAAACAGGATACACAACCCTCCTCTTGCAAATGGGCTGTCAGCTGCAAAGAACAACTCTTTCCTTGGTACCCCGCTGGGCTGCTAATTATAGAGCCGAAGTGTTAATGGCAGAGTCCAGTCCAACAGCTACAGCTGTAAAATATGTGACAGTTTCGCAGTCACTCGTATCACACACACACACACACACACACACACACACACACACCACAAGGTGTGCTACCTTTTTTTTGTCAACGAATGCAATAAGCCGCTGAACCCTTGTTGTCAATATTAGGACTGAACGTGAGAGCGAGTTTTTCAGTCAACAAACTGGAATCGCACCTGCTCTGGAAGGGCTGATCGTTCCATTGTGGGCAAATGGACAAATCCTTTCCAACCTTTCCTCTTATCAATCAAAAGGCTTTCCTTGTGGATGCTGGCTCTCTGAAATAGCCTCCCCCAAATCTGCATGGCTTTTGTTGAAAGAAAAATCTTCATCAGGGTCCAGTCCAAGCCGGGAATAAACAACATGGAGACTGCTTTAGAAAGAAGGTTGGAGCTTATTGAAGAAGAGAGCCAGACAGAAAGATGCTCTAGGGAAAAAAAAGTGACCACATGGAGCAGAGTGGTGGGCTTTTATACCTTCTGGGGCTCTTGAGGTTGTTTCCTGTTCCTGTTTGAGACTTTGTATTTCCTGTGTCACATACTTTGATCTGAGTCTGAGTATGCCCTTTTGGTATTGGTGGGTTAATCCTATTACGTCCTGTCTTAGAGTTTGGGTGGGGTATGTAGATTTTAAGGGTCTTTGTCTTTCTAATCCTGCCTGTTGGACTAGATGACCTCCAAGGTTCCTTCCAACATTATTATTATTGTTGTTATTATTGTTATTATTATTATTGATCAGCGCACAGTCAGCCAGATGTTCAGACTGGATTTGGCATTTTGTCTACCTGTCGAGTCCTTACCAAGGACCTGGGATAGGCAGATGTGGATGTTTGACGGTATTACAGATATCGTCGCAGGATGGAAGCAGTTCCTAGTAAGGCTGCCTTTTGCAATTGACTAATGGCAAATTTGTCAATGCCAATGGCGTTCAAGTGGTGCTCCAGTTGTTTTGGGATTGAACCCAAGGCGCCTATGACTATTGGTACCACCCTTGCTTGCTTTTGCCACAGTCTTTCTATTTCTATTTGTAGGTCTTTGTATTTTGTTATCTTCTCCAGTTCTTTCTCGTCTATTATTATTATTATTATTATTATTATTATTATTATTATTATTATTATTATTATTATTATTATTAATCTCTTCAGCTCCTAGCTGGAAGGCTCCAACCTTCCTGAATGGATTATTACATTTGCATTTCTAAAAGCTGGTTTTTGCTTAGTTGTCCAGCTGTGTGTGTGTGTGGGGGGGATTTCTGCCTTTTAAAAGATCTTCTCCATTATTCCTTTGGGGAAATATATTCTGCCTTATTAATATTTCCCAAAACATTTCTTTCTCTGGATTCTTCCCACACTTTCACCCTGAGGGCTTCCAAGAGTCTTTAAAAACCTGGTTTTTTTCCCAAGTCCTGAGAGAAGTAGGATGCTACTGAGCCCCTCTGGCTTATATTTTATCTACTTTATGGAATTTGTCTTGGATGGACTTCATGATTTCTTCGGTCTATTGCGGTTTCTTATTCCTTTACAATGCAGATGGTGTTGAGTCCTCTGTTCAACCTCCATCTGCTTCTTCTCAGATATGCTTCCTTCAGCTAATTTCTCTGGTGTAAGTTGAAGATCAGCCTGGCCAAGCTCTCTAGATTAGCTGTGTTCAACCTTGACAACTTTTCTAAGTCCCATAGACTTCAACTCCCAGAATTCCCCAGCCAGCAGGCTATCTGGGGAATTCTGAGAACTGAAGTCCACAGCTCTTAAAGTAGCCATGTTTGGACACTCCGGCTCTAACGTCTGAATCTGTTAAGTGTATGTAAGCAACCTATAGAAAAAAAGTGGATCTGGGAAGTGTGTCACTGTAAGCGGTTTGGTGGATTGTCTCCGACTATTCTGGATTTGGGACAATCGATGACCTCTAGATGCCATTCCCCACCATCCGGTCTGAGCTGAAGAAGCTTCTTGGATGAGGAGTGAAACGTCTTCGAGAAAAAGCAAGGAAGTCCAGTTGCTGCGTGAAAAAAAGCATCTTTGGGTCTATGAAATCTAGCTTTGTTCTTGACCGTGTTGCCTAATGAGGTCAACAAAACATCTTTGGAGGGTTGCTTAATTGTCCTTACACAGGTCTGAGGGAACCTAGGGGCTTACGGAAGGAATTTTCCGCCTGCATACAACAGCCAACATGTTTATGGCATGTTTAGAACATGGGTGGGAAGTAAAGGCTCTTGAAGAGCCCGTGTGTTCAGACAGCCGGGTGCTCCTGCAGAGTGTCGGGCAAACGCTAGAGGGCGCTCTGCCCCTTTCCCTTTCGGACTCCCTTTCTGGTATTCCTGGCATGGCAAATCCTGTTTTTCTAACAGATTTATGACCACATTACATATTTCACAGATTAGTAATGGTACGCAACATGAAACAGGCAATATCCAGCAGAAAATAGGAGTGACGGATTCGTCATGAAGCTCAGTAAATTGAAAAAGATGGTGGTGATGGGTCACAGGAGGATGGGGAGGAAGAGAGGGGATCCCTGGTGCCACCTGAGCGTGGTGGTTTTCTTCCAGACGTTTCATGACCCAAACTAGGTAACATCATCAATGCTAGAAGGGAGTGGGGTTTGTGGGGAGGAGGAGGAGGAGGAGGAGAAGGAGAAGGAGAAGGAGAAGGAGAAGGAGAAGGAGAAGGAGAAGGAGAAGGAGAAGGAGAAGGAGAAGGAGAAGGAGAAGGAGAAGGAGCTGTGGGGTCCTTGGTGCTCTCTGAGCGTGGTGGTTTTCTTGCAGACGTTTCATGACCCAACTAGGTAACATCATCAGTGCTAGAAGGGAGAGGAGGAGGAGGAGGAGGAGGAGGAGGAGGAGGAGGAGGAGGAGGAGGAGGAGGAGGAGGAGGAGGAGGAGGACTATGGGGTCCTGGGTGCCCTCGGAGCTTTTGTTTTCTTGCAGACATTTCATTACCCAGGTAGGTAACATCATCAGTGCTAGAAGGGAGTAGGTTTTGCTGTCAGTTTATATTCTAGTCCAGTGGTTCTCAATCTTCACCACAGACCCCCTTTATTTACCTTTTGTGGCCACAGACCCTCAAGACTTAACTCAAGATTTAAATCATGACATTTTTTCAAGCCTTTGTGGACCCCCTGTAACGACATCACCCCCACCCCCACGGGTGCATGGAGTACACGCAGAGAACCGCTTGCCCCATCAGTGCTGGCAGGAAAGATCTTGGTGGTTCCTTGATTTAGGCGGTTGTTTAGTGTTAGTTTGTTTAGCCGTTTCTTCTTTAGGGTATTGTTTACTTCTTGACTGTTGATCTGATGTTAAGCATGGTGTTAAACTGTGCTCATCTGGGTGCTGATTGCTGGCGGGCAGAAGCTTTGAGTGTTTTGTTCCCTCTTTGGCTTGTTGATAGTCTCTTTTGCCCAGTATGTAGATGTTGTTTATGTCTGTGTGTCTGTTGATGGCCAGTTTGTCAGAGTGCGCCAGACTTCCAGGAATTCTCTAGCGTTTTTGGACTCGCCTTGGTCTAGGAGGGCAGGACATCTTTGGAGCATGATGTACATGGCTGGACATGATGCATGGATAAGAGGGTGAGCCAAAATCCAGTCTCTTTAAGGCTGTTGAATGTGGCCAAAGTGTAATGCTGGTATTCGTAGGTGATGGAGGAAATTTAAATTGGTAGGATCCACCAGTCTGATGATTAATCTGGATTTTGGCCTGGCCGTGAAGTCTTTGATTGCTGGGCTATTGATTATTTAGAACAAGGGATGACATTTGCAAGAGGGAAACTATTTTCCTTTCTTTATTTATTCTCCCATCTCCTCCTTCTTTTGCAGTCTCAACTGGAATTTGAAAACACCCTGAAAATTATACCTTCCCTTCTATCTCCTTCTCACACAGTGCCAACCTCTTAAATGAGGGGTAAGGATCAATGGGGTCCTTTGACAGCCCTGATTAATTAAAACCCATCCTCCACTGGGGGAATTGATTCATATCACTCTCCCAGCAGCCTCTGGTGTGCATTATAAACCAACGGCTCCCTCCAATGAGAAGGGGGAGACAGTTGGCACATGAAAAAAGCAAATTAATTAAGAATCTAAAGGACTCCCATCCGAGAGACTGGTAACTATAGACAAGGACACAATCTGCAAGTGCCAAAATTGTAAAAACAAAACAAAACCAAAGGCACATTTGAGCCCTTTGTTGGGAGTGGATGATGGGATGACATCCCTCCCTGTTGTTTCCAGTTTATTCATGTCTCTCCCCTGCAAAATTAGTTTGAAATACTAAAATCTCCTTTAACTCTGCGTAACTGAAGGAGCTGAGATGTGGATTGATCCGGCCATTTCATGCAGACTGTAGAACCAGTGGGGTCCTTGGTGCTCTCAGAGCCTGGCTGTTTTCTTGGAGACATTTCACGGCCCAACTAGGTATCATCATCAGTGCTAGAAGGGAGTGGGGTTTGTGGGGAGGGGGAGGAGGAGGAGGAGGAGGAGGAGGATGACGACTTCGATGACTGTGGGGTCCTTGGTGCTCTCAGAGCCTGGCTGTTTTCTTACAGACATTTCATGACCCAACTAGGTAACATCATCAGTGCTAGAAGGGAGGTGGGGTTTGCTCTCTGTTTACCGTATATACCGTACTAGTGCAGGGGTAGTCAACCTTGGCTCTTTTATGAGCCAAGGTTGACTACCCCTGTACTGGTGGTTTGCCCTGTCGGTGTGGGTGGGAATAGTTCTTAGTAGTTCCTTGATTAGGTGGTTCTTTACCATTTGATTGTTTGTCCGACTTGGTAGCTCCTTGATTGAGATATTGGGGTAGAACTTACTTGGTGTGTGTGAATTGGATCCATACACACGAACACAACCCCCCCACACATACACCTTTCAGCAGGCACTGGTACATATTGCCGGGGACTGCCATTTTCCATTTGTGCCATTTGTTTGAAAGCTGCCCTGTGGATTCTGCAAAAGAGAAGGAAGGTTTTTTTTTATTTTTGTTTTTTTAAATGTGTCGGACAGATGGGAGAATTCTTTTTCCCCACGTCTTTCAGCTTGCTTCCCAATTTAATTCTGCTTCTGCAGAATCAGAGGAAGCAAACTGGAGAATAATTAAATACACACGCATGCGTGCGCGCACACACAAATACACACACACACACACACAGAGAGAATCAACATAGTGCTAGGCAACCTCGCTAGGAATAGCCTCCCAGACACTTGTCAAAAAGAAAAAAGAAATAGAAATCCAATCCATACTAGGAGAAAGGCAGATCACTCACCCACCTTTTAGCCTTTCCTGACAGCCCAGATGCCAGAAGTCTTCTGCACAGCCATCAAGGGAGCCTGCTAGGCTCGCTCCATCTTCCTAACAGCCTGTGTGCCTCCTCTGAACCCCCCCTCAAGACACATGAATCTGTCTTGGCCTGGAGAAGAGACACTCCAGCAGCTTGAATCCAATTATATTTCATCTCTAGTTATCGACTATGGAAAACCCCATTTCTGCCCTCTCTGGATTCTGTCATACTACGAAGAGGAAGGGGGGGGTTGAACAAAGGGGTTTTATGGCCCTCACTTCCTTCGGTACAACTTCAAAAGGGACTGAATGTGGATACCACCAAAAGGACTAACCATAACAATGGGGCCATCAGCTTTCATCTACTCCCCTCTGAAGTCTCCCTTCCACCGGCAGTGAGGAAAAAGGGGGTGGAAATGTAACGCCTGGGATTGTCACTGGAAAGATGGTGGGGTGTGGTGGGGCTGCTGGGGACCCCTTAAAACCTTGAATGGGAGAGCTTGGGTCCCAGGTCCTGTCTAGAACGCCTGCAACCATTTTCTTTTAATAAAGGATGCCTGTTGGAAGGAATATTCCAAGAGTTCTGTCTTCTTAAGACTTCTTAAGACTGTCTTCTTAAGCCTTTGCAAGGAAGAGAGAGAGAAGTCTGGAGTTGCATCCTGAGAAGGTGCACAGGGCGAGAAATGGTCAAGGTGAGAAGTAAGACATCCATAAGAACACCAAACATCTCCATTGAAGGCAGAGAGAGTTGATGGCCTTCCATGGTAGTAGATGTTGGAGATAGCAACAAGGAATTAATTGAGAGGCCTGTTAACCAGGAATCCAGTCTGGAATTCCTAAGCTAGGCTCTCCGATTTTGGGTCTAAGACAACTTGCCACGGCCAACTCATTGCAGCCAACTTTCTGTGGTTCAATTCACCACGGAACAAGAGTTACAATAATATAAAAAAAATTGGTGGAATAGAATCACGAAAGAAAGGATGCACCTCTGGAATATTGCACATCCTCTTCACAACCTGTTTTCCTTGTTCCCTTCTGGGAGGAGAGGG
Source organism: Bothrops alternatus (assembly GCA_034064705.1). Classification (NCBI taxonomy): domain Eukaryota; kingdom Metazoa; phylum Chordata; class Lepidosauria; order Squamata; family Viperidae; genus Bothrops; species Bothrops alternatus. Next base: position 157,401 of record JARGCV010000925.1, read on the forward strand.
CTTTGTGGTATCCATAGCAGAACACCCAGATTCAGCCACAGTTTCATTCCATACAGCATTAACCTTGTGAACTCTCAAGCTTCCTTTTTCCATTATATATTCAAGATGGAGAGTATTTAATATTTATTTGTTACATATATGTAGGGGTGTGGGTCTATACATATGTTGTATATAGTATGTTTAGGTGTGTGTCATGTATGTGTTTCACTTTGAGAGCGGGCAACTAAATTTCATTTTTGATGTGTGCCATTGTGCCCACAGTAAAAAAATGACAATAAAGGTTATCTTATCTTGTTTATCAGTTTTGGTCACCATGATATTAAAAAAAGATGTTGAGACTCTGGAAAGAGTACAGAGAAGAGCAACAAAGATGATCCGGGGACTGGAGGCTAAAACATATAAGGAACAGTTGCAGGATTGGGCATGTTAAGTTTAACAAAGAGAAGGACGAGGGGGGACATGATAGCAGTCTTCCAATATCTCAGGGGCTGCCCCAAAGAAGAGGGAGTCAAGCTGTTCTCCAAAGCACCTGAAGGCAGGACAAGAAGCAACGGATGGAAACGAATCAAGAAGAGAAGCAACCTGGAACTAAGGAGGAATTTCCTGACAGTCAGAACAATTAACCAGTGGAACAACCTGCCTCCAGAAGTGGTGAATGCTCCAACACTGGAAGTCTTTAAGAAGAGACTGGACAGCCATTTGTCCGAAATGGAATAGGGTCTCCTGCTTGAGCAGGGGGTTGGACTAGATGACCTCCAAGGTCCCTTCCAACTCTGTTATTCTGTTAAGTGAGAAGAGGGTGGCAGCTTTAGAAAACTTTGCAACAGGCAAAAGCTTTTTTTTCCCCCTTCCCAGTGCCAGCGGTTGCTTATTTCAAGTCACCCTAAGCCCCGAAATTACAGGTCTGCCTCTTCCCCCCCCCCCGTTGAAAGTTGGTCTGCAAAAGACTGTTGTGTGTGCCAAAGTGAATATTATGTTCTCACAAAAGAAAGGAGCGAAAAACTGAGTTGGGGGAGGGGGAGACCAAATCCTTTCCTGTGCTGAACGAGGGGAAAGGAGGGTTGCAGAGGGTTCCTCCTTGCATAAGTTAACAACCTCTGCGTGTGCGTGTGTCTGCGTGTGTGCATGTACACATAAAAGAAAAGGCGGGGGCAGTGAATTAATATCCTTTTATTCTTCTGGCATGACATCACCAGCAGCCAATCGGCAGGCCCCTTTTGTCTGCCACCTTTAAATAAGAGGAAATTCATCACCATCATTTGCAAGATATAGCAATGTGTTAAGGCGTGCGCACACATTCAGACGCACCCTCCTCCCTGTCACATTGGCAAGCAATCTGTTCATTTCTCAGCCACTGATCATTGCCTCTCCGGGCCAGAGCAAAGGGGCCTGATTGTGCAGCAAGCATCCCAAAGTAGGTCTATTGCTGGCTCAGAAAGAATTGGTGTTTTAATTTTTCTTTCTTTCATTCTTTCTTTCTTTCCTTCCTTTCTTTCTTCCTCCCTCTCCTTCCTTCTTTCTTTCTTTCTCTTTCCTTCCTTCCTCCCTCCCTCCCTCTCCTTTCTGCTTTCCTTCCCTTCCCTTCCCTTTCCCTCCCTTCCTCTCCTCTCCTCTCCTCTCCTCTCCTCTCCTCTCCTCTCCTCTCCTCTCCCCTTTCTTTCTTTCTTTCTTTCTTTCTTTCTTTCTTTCTTTCTTTCTTTCTTTCTTTCTTTCTTTCTTTCTTTCTTTCTTTCTTTCTTTCTTTCTTTCTTTCTTTCCAGAGAGGATTAGCTACCGGTTCTGCCACGTCACAGTCCAGTCTTCCACCGATATGTCAATCTCCCTGCCTGAACGACCTAAGAAAGGTCATTGTTCAATTGCACCAGCCGCTATTTGCTAGCACCACATGATTTAAAGCACAGGCGGGTAAGTTTGGCAGATGGAAAAGCAAACACCCAGGGCAAGATGCCAGTTGGTGCCAAGAAGTCTTTGCAAGCAGACCTCGCCCAGCTTTACACGGAGAATTTTAACTCTTCCGCTCAATGGGCAACATTGATACTTGAGTGGAGAACAGCCCCAGCAGTAGAAACAGTTGGGGTTTCAACAGCCCCTTCAAGGAAGTATTTATCGAGCAGTCCACAACTCTAAAAGACTCTATTAATTCTTGGTCTTAATGGAGCTGATCAAATCAGGTCTCCTTAAGGCACAGAATGGAGAACTCTTGAAGCCAGAAGAGCATCTGAGATGGTTTCCCTTGTGGAGACTGCCGACTACGTTGTCCAGTTTTGAATATTGAGGTTGTATCTGTCCTTGAGTCCGCACAGAACTGAATTAAAATGAATGAAATAGACAATGGGCTGTCTGGCTATATATCTAGAATATCAAGCTCGCAGAGTTTTCTTTAGCGAGATTTAATGAGATGGATGAGTTGGGACTTTGATTTTCTTTCTAAAAGGGTTTCTTTGAAGGCGATTCCCTTTAGAGAAGCTTCCAGATGACTTGCTACTTACAAGTCTCCTGGTATGGATCTTTATCCATCTGTGACCCAACTCTTACGTTATGCTAAGTGAGGTTTTCAAATCTAGCCTTCAGAGATGGTATATAGCAGCCCAAAAGACCTAGAAAAGTACTGAGATAGATAAAGTTGATCTTTCCTATCACAACATATTAGAGTGGAAAACAGATGTTCTGGCTTAGATCAGAGGCATCCTGCTTCTCAGAACAACTACCCTCATGCCAAGTGAGGCTGGAAACTCTTCTCTGTTACCACCAAAGATATTCAGAAACTTTGGTGGATCAATTATCACTTCATGAATCCTGTTCTGCTTTGGGGACCCTATGGCTTTGCTCAGATCCAGATCCTTTAAGAAGGATTCCTTAAAATCGGGAGCAAAGAAGGATAATCCATTTGACCAGATCACCAGGAATTCACTTTTTTGAAGGCAGGATCTGAAGACGTTTGGCCTCAAGAATGAGAAAGGAGAGGACAGGACAGGGACTTCCATACCCAAAGAGATGCAACATTGAAGACATCTCCAAGCTGTCTTCTACTCAACAACTGTCCTGGAGTTTAGGAGATGGAGCTTAAGTTACAGAAAAGTAGGTTCTGGTTGAGTGTTAGGAGAAACTTCTTAGTAATATGAGCGATTTGTGGAGTTGGCTAAGTAAAGGAAGTCGTGGTTGCCTTCCTTTGGGCACTATAATTTGAATTCCTGTCCCGAGGCAGAGTTGGACCGAGATCTCACTGACCCTTTTCAGCTCTACAGTCCTGCGAATTTTGACCATTCCCCTTGGCCACAATTTCTAAACCACTTTGAGAATTCCAGCGCATGGAATATGAAACTTCAAACCACACTAAGCAGCAGGATTTTTATATCACAATTTACTCATACCTCTTTCAGCCTGGGCTGCATCGCCTTCCTTTCCTATGTGCTGGGATGAGAACTCTTAATTTCTCACCAGCTCTCCCGCCAGCAGACTTGCCTGAGCTTAATCAGGGGTGGAAATGCTTACAAAATTCTCAGCGAACAAACGGGAGGCCTGTTAGTCCAAAGCCAAGCCCAGTGTGTTTCATGTGGCTTGCGTTCAGGAAAGTGTGACTCGGTGGCACTTTCACTTCCTGATGTTCTCTTCAACAGAGGACACTCTAGACTTTGCCTTGGACCATCCCGTGACTGAGAAACAAGGAGGGCCAAACAGAGACCTCTTTGTCTGAAGGCTTTCTCTCTGTCCTTGGAGTCTTCTTTTTCCCTGTCTCACAAGAAGTCCTCCATTAATTGATTCTGGAACTGAATTAATTAAAGACTGTATGATTAAATGGGAAGGTAACTTCGGCCACCCAATTATGATGGAAACTTGGAAAAGAATATGGGTGAAAAATGTTAAATTTACACAAGCTCAGCATCTAAGAGAAAATTTTTATAAAATGTTTTACAGATGGCATTTAGATCCCAAAAAATTATCGTCTATGTATCCAAATTTGCAACCCAAATGTTGGCGATGTGATTCTATGGACGCTACTTACTTTCACATTTGGTGGTCTTGCAAAAAAATTAAGGCTTTTTGGATAAAAATATGGTGGATTCTTCAAAATATTTTGAAAAAGCGTATTGAGTTTGTACCACAGTTGTTTTTGTTGGGTATTACATAGGATTGCTCCATTAAAGTTTCTTTATTGATGTTCTGGAGATGTCTCCTCCACCTGGAAGGAGTACAGCAATTGGGGAGAAGAAAGGCTTTCAGGATCCAATCTAGGTGGGACACTGTAACCAGAGATTTAGTCTCTGGACTTCTGCGGGAGTTCATCCCTGCTGGAGCTCATCATGAGAGAACCCCTCACTTTTCTCTCTTCAAAATGGAGGAGATCATTTTGAGGTCACTGTGGCTTGTTGGGAATGCTACTTCCTGGCCATGAACTAAGTTTTTATTCTCTGCTAACTGATGTTCTTCGGAGCAGGCTAATCATTCAGTTGTTAAAGGAACTGAGGGCAGGACAAAAAGTAACGAGTAGAAGCTTGTTGAAGAGAGATGCAACCTAGAAGTAAGGAGAAATTTCCTGACAGTGGGAACAATCAATCAGTGGAACGGCTTGCCACCGGAAGTTGTAGCTGCTCCATTGCTGGAGGTTTTCAAGAAAAGATTGGACAGCCATTTGTTTGAAATAGTACAGGGTCTCCTGCTTGAGCAGGGGGCTGGTCTCTAGAAGACCTCCAAGGTCCCTTCCAACTCTTCTCTTCTCTTCTCTTCTCTTCTCTTCTCTTCTCTTCTCTTCTCTTCTCTTCTCTTCTCTTCTCTTCTCTTCTCTTCTCTTCTCTTCTCTTCCCTATTTCTATTCTATTCCCTATTTCTATTCCCTAATTCTTATTCTATTCTATTCTATTCTATTCTATTCTATTCTATTCTATTCTGTTCTGTTCTGTTCTGTTCTGTTCTGTTCTGTTCTGTTCTGTTCTGTTCTATTCTACTCTACTCTGTTCTGTTTGTTCTGTTCTGTTCTATTCTATTCTATTCTATTTTTCCTATTCCATATATTTATTCTATTCTATTCTGTTCTGTTCTGTTCTGTTCTATTCCATATGCTATTCTATTCTATTCTGTTCTGTTCTGTTCTATTCTATTCTATTCCATATGCTATTCTATTCTATTCTATTCTATTCTATTCTATTCTATTCTATTCTATTCTATTCTATTCTATTCTATTCTATTCTATTCTATCTATTCTATTCTATTCTATTCTATTCCATATGCTATTCTATTCCATTCTATTCTATTCTATTCTATTCTATTCTATTCTATTCTATTCTATTCTATTCTATTCTATTCTATTCTATTCTATTCTATTCTATTCTATTCGACTCTGTTCTGTTCTGTTCTGTTCTGTTCTAGTTCTATTCTATTCTATTCTATTCTATCTATTCTATTCTATTCTATTCTATTCTATTCTATTCTATTCTATTCTATGCTATTCCATATGCTATTCTATTCTATTCTATTCTATTCTATTCTATTCTATTCTATTCTATTCTATTCTATTCTATTCTGTTCTACTCTGTTCTGTTCTGTTCTGTTCTGTTTGTTCTGTCTGTCTGTTCTGTTCTGTTCTGTTCTGTTCTGTTCTGTTCTATTCTATTCTATTCTATTCTATTATTTCTCTATTCTATTCTATTCTTCCAACCCTGTGATTCTCTATTCTAGTTGAGCAGATCCAGGAAACCTCTTATTCAGGATTGCCAAGATGAACTTTCTGTATTAATGCCATGAGCTCTACAATCTTTGAACTGGCCTAACCAGGGATGTCTTGTGGGGAATTCAAATGACTGGAAGCAATCTGGACCCACTGTGAGAGATCTATCCTTAAATCTGGTGTGAGGCAAGGTCTCCCAGTTCCTTCCTCTCCTCCCTCTAATCTCAAAAACAAAATCTTTCTCTCTTCTGTTCAGCGTGAACACAAACAATGTGTCAATCAGATGTTTGCTCTTACAGAACAAGCCGCTTAAATAAGAGTCTCGGGTTATACTCTGCCAGAAATTACTGTTTACCACTGTAGTTCAAGTTGAGAAGCACCAAAGTTAGCTGGGTCAACCGAGACGATGAAATATTTCTTCTTCTTCTTCTTCTTCTTCTTCTTCTTCTTCTTCTTCTTCTCTCTTCTTCTTCTTCTTCTTCTTCTTCTTCTTCTCTCTTCTTCTTCTTCTTCTTCTTCTTCTTCTTCTTCTTCTTCTTCTTCTTCTTCTTCTTCTTCTTCTTCTTCTTCTTCTTCTTCTTCTTCTTCTTCTTCTTCTTCTTCTTCTTCTTCTTCTTCTTCTTCTTCTTCTTCTTCTTCTTCTCTCTTCTCCTCCTCCTCCTCCTCCTCCTCCTCCTCCTCCTCCTCCTCCTCCTCTCTCTTCTTCTTCTTCTTCTTCTTCTTCTTCTTCTTCTTCTCTTCTTCTTCTTCTTCTTCTTCTCTTCTTCTTCTTCTTCTTCTTCTTCTTCTTCTTCTTCTTCTCCTCCTCCTCCTCCTCCTCCTCCCCTCCTCCTCCTCCTCCTCCTCCTCCTCCTCCTCCTCTTCTTCTTCTTCTTCTTCTTCTTCTTCTTCTTCTTCTTCTTCTTCTTCTTCTTCTTCTTCTTCTTCTTCTTCTTCTTCTCCTCCTCCTCCTCCTCCTCCTCCTCTTCTAAAGCCCCTTTTTGTATAAGCAGCAAATATTCTTCTGTGGCCCAGTTATAATACAGAACTTTAAAATACCTGCTGGCAGATAATGGATGATCTGGCTTTGGGCTGAGTAAATATTTTCCGCACTGGAATCTAATCTGCCCTCTTAATCACTGAAAGAATTTGGCTTTTGTTTCTTCAGCTGGCAAAGATTGCTGGGGAATTCATGCCCGTTAAACAACAATTCCAGCTAAGATGCCTCCTATAGCTTGGAAGAGGCTGGCCCTGGCTTTATGATTTAGCTCTCCTAAAAATCTGTTCTGCTCTCGGTTTTAACGATTTCTAGCTGAAGTCGCTTATTATGCTACAGCCAGGCTATAATAAAAAGGGCACCGCTTCTGAGATGTACAGGTAGCCCTCGACACACAACCACAATTGAGCCCAACATTTATGTCGTTAAGCGAGACGGGTGCAGTGCATTTGCCCCATCTTTCTTGACACAGTGCTTCTGAAGGGAACAATGCCGTTGTTAAGTTAGCAACATGGTTTTTAAGTGACTCTGGCTTTGCCTGTTGTAAAAGGGGACCATGTGACCCTGGAACAGTGCAACCGTCATAAATATGGGTCAGTTGCCTGAATTTGGATCACGTGACTACTGGGAGGCTGGAACGGTCATAAGTGTGAAAAAAGTGCCGCTGTAACTTTGAACGCTCACTAAATGGACTGCTGTTAAGTAGAGGAGTACCTGAACTTTCAGACTAACAAGATTCTGTATAAGGTAACCTTACAATAAAATTAGAACTAGTGTCTCTGGGTGTCTTTTTTTTTTTAAACTGGCCTACCTCGCAAAACCGACAGGAATCTTGCAAGGGTCAAAGGGCGTCTCTCCTCTCTCGTCTTTACAGTCCAAGAAATGAAGAAGGGTCCCTTCTGAGGGGTCTGCCATGTTCCCATTGCTTCTGCAGACTCAGCTACCTCTAATCTGACTGTGGCTCTTCCCCCGTCTTCCCACTTCATTCTCACATACCAGTAAATCTTGGTGCCAAAATCTGAGTTCGAATCCCAGTGAGAGGTTTTAGCAGAGGGATAAGGATGGCACTGGCTGCCTAGTGCCTCTTACTACCCTGTTTTCCCCAAATAGACCCCCCCAACCAGAAAATAAGCCCTAGCATGATTTTTCAGGGCACTAGTAATATAAGCCCCACCCCAAAAATAAGCCCAGTTAAGACTGTCAGCCAGATGGGACCCATTTAGTACCGTATTTGCCTGAATATAAGCCCTAACCAGAAATAAGCCTTAATTCATCCTTTTGGAGCAAAAATTAATATAAGACCTGGTCTTATTTTCAGGGGAACATAATAGTAAGCATCAGTTGTAGCACCTATTATAAGTCATATGCTACTTACGACCATTTCTTTAACAATGGCTCAGAGTTATGACAGCTCTGGAAAAAGTGACTGCAGCACAACCTGTGTACTTGCACTTAGGACCGTCACACCATCCCCGCTGTTGCATCATCGCAACTGGGACACTTGGAAACTGATTCGCATTTACGACGAGTGGTCCTGTCCTGCAGTCACGGGATCACAATCTGCAAGAGGGTTTTTTTTCCTGATTTCCAGCAAAAAATGCCTATTGGGGAAGCTGAATTCACTTAATGAGCACATGATATAATAATGATGATGATGATGATGATGACAACGACATTGGAAGGGACCTTGGGGGTCATCTAGTCCAACCCCCTGCTCAGGCAGGAAACCCTATACCATTTCAGACAAATGGCCGTCCAGTCTCTTCTTAAAAACTTCTAATGTTGGAGCATTCACAACTTCTGGAGGCAGGTTGTTCCACTGGTTAATTGTTCTTTTTTTAAAAAAAATTTTTTTATTATTTTTCCACCATACACCAAAACAAACTAGACATACATAAACAAAAATCTTTTCTTTTAACAGAACCGTGCTATACATTCTAACCATTCTATTACATCTTATTTGCATTTTATTTACATTCGATAATTATATCTTTTTCTTTCTCTGTTCTAGCCAATTATAACAACTGATTTACAACTGCAACAATTTAATGATGGAAATTCTGGCCCAAGTTGCGCTTGTAAGCCGAGGTCTACCTATGTGTCCCCCTTAAGTGGGGTGGTCTTGAGGTCTCCAGTATGAAAGGAACCACTATAACAGGGGTCTGCAAACTTGACAACTTTAAGACTTGTGGACTTCAACTCCTAAAATTCTCCAGCCAGCCAGCCAGCCAGCCACTTGGGGAATTCAACTCCCAGAATTCCGCAGGCAGTCATGCTGGCTGGGGAATTCTGGGAGTTGAAGTCCACACATTTTAAAGTGTCCTAGTTTGAAGACCCCTGCACTATAGCAATGAAATGCGTAGCTCAGAATGCCGTGTGTGTATGAGTTCTGGGTGTATAGTTTTGCCAGCCCTGTGGTGACATGGGGAACCTATATAACTCAGTTTTCATGGAAATCTGCCTGAAAATCCCATTCTGATGGTCCCAATCTTCCCTTCCGGGGAGAAGTGAGCAGCTCTTTGAAAATCTAGATTAGCAGCATTTCACTTTCCCAAATAAGTTTGGCAGCTGCAGATTTATTTATTGCTATGGAGGCGCACCCTTTGGTTGTATTATTGCCGCAGTGATTTTCGGGTTTTCCATCTCTGCTGCGCCACACTCTGCATTTGGAGTGGATTCACTTCTTGTTTCCCCTCACTCCTCTTTTGATGGCTTCAGCATCTCCGGGAGAAGAAAGCAGCCCATCAAATGCTCAGATCAACGTGTCTATCGGAGAATGTGGAATATTTCTGCATGCATTATTGGATTCTAGATTAGATAGCTTCAGAAAGAAACAAGACCCATCCAGGCAGTGCAGGGCATATTCTGCTTGAAGTCAACCCCTTGCTTTGGAGTTTTAAAGCCTGATCTCTGCTTTCGCCGGTTGTGGTCAAAACCGCAAGTATGAAAAACATTCCATGCGGTGCCGAGACCAAGCTGGGGAACTGCTACCGTAGAATTAAAGTCTTCAGAGGAAGGACAACCCTTTCTCTGTTGTCCCAGCGACACTTGCTGCAGCTTGAGAAGCCTGGGTAGCGAGGATTTTCTAACATTCAGAGGGGGCACAATGTTGGGGGCCACCGGGAATGACTTCACACAGCTCAGGCACTGTGGAGTGTAAGGGGGTGATGAGATTTGGATTGACGCCATTGTCTACCAGACTTCTTTTGGGGGGTTAAATGGGTTTTCTTTCTGCTTTCAAGACCACACGAAACCCATTTGAAGCCCCCCGTGGCGGCTTCCAGGGGTTTCCTGTCTTGAAATGGCAGGGAACCAGAATTCAGTGGTGCCTTGGGAGGAGGTTCTTGCCTTCAGAGATAGCAAACAATCTCATGTCTCCAAGTTGTCATTCTTGGCTTGACAAGACTCCAAAAGGGAAACGCCATCACGATTCCTTGATGCTTCTAGCTGCATTGTTGCTGCAGAAATTGTACAATCGTGATTAGTCTGCTTACCAAATCAATCCCCTGTGTGAGTTTGCATGATATCTTGAACTCTTAGTTCAGCCCATGGGCTTATTTGCACAAAAAGCTAAGTCTCCACAAAGGTAACCCCAGGCTTATATTAACCAAAGGTATAAGGCTGTGCCACGTGGCCTTTAAACTAGCCTGCTTAAAGATGTTGCTTGAATGCAGTACATTCAGAAACAGCCTGACAAGGAAGGTCAATACAGTTAGGAATTTCAACCTCTGGAGTTTGGAGCTGAGGTTTCAAACCTTGGCAACTTTAAGACTTGTGGACCTTAGCTCCTAGTTGCTAAGGTTGGAGACAAACACACACACACACACACACACACACACACACACCCTGTTTAGAGATTTGAAAGCCTCTACAGCTGTGTTTCTCAACCTTCGCAACTTGAAGATGTGTGGACTTCAACTCCCAGAATTCTGAGAATTAAAGTCCATACATCTTCAACCTGCCAGGATTGAGCGAAACTATTGGGTGAAGTTCAGCCAGCTGAAGTGTCCTGCTTGCCTCAGCTGTAGGCACTTACTCCTAAAAAGCACAATCTGGCAGGAAGTAAGGATTCATCATCCTACATTTCCCTCATTATGGATCCATCATTACATTTCCAGAAGTCTGGGGCCCGGGGGGCTGATGTGCTTTTTTTTGGCAAATATTGACTCAAATGGAGCTTCAGTCTATGTGCCAAGTCAGCCGTGATCTCTGGAAAAAGATGCCAGGTACCATACAATTTTTTTTTTGTTTTGGCTGAGTTTGTTTCTTTCATCTGCTTAATGAGCTTTGCTGTTGTGATTACGAGATTACAGGAGATGCTAGGGGAAAAACCTCTCCTGCAAATATGTTGTCTTCCAGAGATTTCGCTTTTGTGCTTATCTAAAGCTAAGCTGATATGAATCTGTCTTAAAATGCAATTCCCATCCACAAATTCAATGCATTTGGAGAATGGATTCAATGTGGATCTTCAGCTAGCTAAACCATTGAATTATACTGGCACAACTGCCTCCAGAAGTTCTGAATGCTCCAACACTGGAAGTTTTTAAGAAGAGACTGGACAGCCATTTGTCTGAAATGGTGTAGGGTTTCCTGCCTGAGCAGGGGGTTGGACTAGATGACCTCCAAGGTCCCTTCCAACTTTTTATTTTTATTATTATTATTATTATTATTATTATTATTATTATTATTATTATTATTATTATTATTATTACTATTATCACACAGTCAGCCAGATGTTCAGACTGGATTTGGCATTTTTGTCTACCTGTTGATGATGATGATGATTGTTGTTGTTATTATTATGTTCCAAATAATGTAAAAAAAGAAAAATTGTACCTGCAGAATCTTCCAAATCATCTTAATTGAGAGAGCTGAATCATTAAGATGATGAAATTTGAAAAGTCAGTTTGATTTTAAGGAAGGATCCCAAATCACTTTGGAATGTAAACTGCATAGTTGCATGCTCTTCTCTAAATGTTAAGATTCCCCCCCCCAGGCATTAGACAAAAGACTTTCTCAATCTTGAATTTTCCAACTGTTCATCGCTAAAACAGGCAACCGAGTTCAAATCTGCTTCAAGAGAAGAGCTGGGTCTCAAAAACGAGGGGTGGGTTTTGACGTCAACTAGATGAGAGGACGACAGGCTCGTGGAAAAGAGCCAGGAGGGACTAGAAACATTCCAGGCAGAACTTTGGAGTCTTTGCCTGGAATGAAGGGTCATGCATGGAGTGGTGTCCTTAATATTTCTGGAGCCTAAATCTACCTGGGTCAAACCATCCCTTGCACTGATAACCTTTGCAGGTCTGTAAAGGAAAGAAGATTGTAAAATTGTGATGTTTCACTTGGCAAGCGCTTTGCTTACTGACCAAGCAACCATTCACAATTGTGGTCATTAAATGAGGATAATAATAATAATAATAAAGTTGGAAGGGACCTTGGAGGTCATCTACTCCAACCCCCTGCTCAGGCAGGAAACCCCTATACCATTTCAGACAAATGGCTGTCCAGTCTCTTCTTAAAAACTTCCAGTGTTGGAGCATTCACCGCTTCTGGAGGCAGGTTTTTCCACTGGTTAATTGTTCTCACTGTCAGGAAGTTTCTCCTTACTTCTAGGTTGCTTCTCTCTTTGGTCAGTTTCCATACGTTGCTTCTTCTTTTTTTTTTTTTAATTAAAAATTCCTTTATTAAAATATTCAGCATTGTACATAAAATCTTTGTATGCATCAAACATCATAGCATCTGGTATACAACCCTACGTATTATTCTTTGGAAACGTCTGGTTTGGTAAACATTTTTCACTCCTCACTTCGATCCTCTATTATACACCCGTTACATTTTTTATTCTCTATGATCCCTGATAATAGGTCTTGAGGCAGTAGTTAAACATTAAATATAAGATCATATTAATAATCAATCCTCAGAGAACACAGCATATAACACTAGGTATTAATCTTTGTAAACGCTTGGTTTGGTACATATTCTTTACTCCTCACTTCCAGTCTCAACTATATGTCTGTTGTATTTTATCTTTTCTTTTATGATCCCTAGCAAAAGATCCTGAGCTAGAGATTCAATAACCTGGGGTAAAGATTCAGTCTGCTTTTTCATTATTAAAGTAATCAACATTAAGCATAGGATCATGTTAAGAAGCAGTCATATTAAGAAGCAATCATCGTAGAACATAACATACAACAATAGGTAGACATTCTTCACTCTTCACTTCAAGCCTCTACTATACACCTGTTACATTTTTTTTAACCTGTGTGGTCCCTAACAGTAAGTCCTGAGGTAGTACTTCAATAACCTGAGGTAGAAATTCAGTCTGCTCTTTCAATGTTAAAATGTTCAACATTAACCATAAGATCATATCTATAAGCAATCATCATAGAACACTAGATATAACACTAAGTATTAATCTTTGTAAACGTCTGGTTCGGTAAATATTAGTACATATACATTCAACATTAAGTGTTAGTTTTTGTAAACATTTGATTTGTTATACATTCTTCCCTCCTCACGTCGAGTCTTAGCTAAACGCCAGATGCATTTTGTTTGATTGGTGTTTCTCTTGGATGTAGTCTATCCATTGTTTCCAGTCTGTCAAATATTGTTCATTGGAACGACCCTTCAAGTATGCTGATATTTTCGCCATTTCCGCCAGGTTTGTTACTTTCACAGTGTTCTTCCAGTATTGTCCCACCAACAATCTCGCTGCTGTAACCAAGTTCAGAAATAAGTTTGTCTCTGAGGTAGTGATATCCTTTGTAATCCCTAACAAAAAAACCTGAGGTAGAAATTCTATGCGCTTTGTGAAAATGGTTTGGAGTGTCCACCATATCTTCCTCCAGAAGGCTTTGATTTTTCTGCATGTCCACCATACATGAAAGTAGGTAGCGTCCCCGTCTCCACACCTCCAGCATTTGGGCTGGGAGTCTGGGTAGATGAGCGATAGTTTTTTCGGGTCGAGGTGCCACCTATAGAACATCTTGTAGAAGTTTTCCCTTAAGTGTTGCGATTTCGTGAATTCTACGTTCCTCACCCATATTTTCTCCCACGTGTCCATGGCGATAGAGTGTCCAAAGTCTTGTGCCCACCTCACCATACAGTTCTTGACTAGCTCGGTTTCAGAGTCCATTTCTATCAGAATGTTGTACACTCGTTTGATGTGCATGATCCCCTGATCTCTAATCTGCTCAATTAGTTTCTCGTCGGTTCGGGAGAAGCCCTTCTTCTTATCTTTACGCCACCTTGATTGCAGTTGTACATATGATAGCCAGGTACCTCCTATTCCTCTGTTTGCTAGTGTTGTTTGGGGTATCAAGAGGAACCTATTTTCTTCTCCCAGTATAAGTTTACTGTATGGCACCACCTCTTGGCCTTGGGATGTGTTTGTATCCCCTATTGCGTGTCCGGGGATCGTCCAGATGGGAATCTTGCCGTGTAGGAGGTGTTTATATTTCTTCCAGACCCATAACAATGGGATCCGTAGTGGGTTCTCCTTGAAGTTCCTGTCTGCCTTTTTGTCGTATACTAGGTATGCGTGCCAGCCAAATAGTAGACCCTGCCCTTCAACATTCAGTATTCTATCATTCGTCATATTGATCCAGTCACTCACCGCCACTAACGTCGCTGCGTAATAGTATAGCTTTAGATTAGGCATTTTTAGTCCCCCTCTCTTCCTTATGTCCTGGATAATTTTTAGTTTCACCCTCGGTCTCTTGTCATCCCAAATAAATTTGGTGATGCCCCTCTGCCAATTGTCCAAGTCCTCGTCCTTTTTGAGTATAGGTAGCGTTTGGAAGAGAAATAGAAATCTTGGCAGGACGTTCATCTTTACTGCTGCTATCCTGCCCAGCAAGGATAGTCGTAGTGTTTTCCACCTTTCCAGATCTTTTTGTATCTTGCTCCACAGCACCTCGTAGTTATTTTTGTATAATTTCGCATTCGTTGTTTCTATCTCCACCCCCAGGTACTTAACTTTCTTAACTATTTCACAACCCGTTATTCTTTCCAAGTCCTGTTTTGCTTTGCTGTCTAGATTTTTAACTAGCATCTTCGTTTTTGATATATTAACTTTAAAGCCTGATACCTTGCCATAGTCTTCCAGTATCTCCATCAGACTCCTTGTTGATTGTATTGGTTGCGATACTGTCACCAATAGGTCGTCTGCAAAGGCACACAGTTTGTAGTCCTGTTTTCCAATCTGTATGCCCTTTACGTCCTCTGCTGCTCTTATCTTGTTCAGTAGGATCTCCATCGTTAAGACAAATAGCAGTGGTGATAGCGGACAACCCTGTCTCGTGCCTCTTTCTATATTGAATGGGTCTGTTAGTTCGCCGTTCACAATGATCTGGCCCGTTTGTTTCTGGTAGATTGCTGTTATGGAGTTGAGGAACTGCTTTCCCATTTTCATCCCCCGGGCTAGGTTCGTCAGGAATGGCCAATTCAGTCTGTCAAAGGCTTTTTCTGCGTCTACAAACATGAGGGTTGCAGGTACCTGGTTGTGTCTTTCCAAGTACTCTATTATGTTCAGCAGCTGTCTCACGTTGGTTTTCATCTGACGTCCTTGTATAAACCCCGTTTGGTCCGGGTGAATTATTTTTTGTAGTATAGTCATTAGTCTGTTGGCCAGGACCTTTGTAAAGATTTTGTAGTCTGTATTCAGTAGTGAGATGGGTCTATAGTTCGCCGGTTGCGCATTATCTTTTCCCTCTTTGGGAATTAAAGAGATGTATGCTGTTTTCCAGGAGGGTGGGATTTGGCCGCCTTCTTGTATGTTGACAAAAAGTTCTCTGAGGGGTTCTATCATTTCCTCTTGGAGATGTTTGTAGTAGATAGCCATTATCCCATCCGTCCCGGGTGACTTTCCTGTTTTCAGTTGTTTGATTGCTGAGTGTATTTCCTCCTTTGTGATTGGGGCATTCAGGGCATCTCATTGTGTATCGGTGAGTATCATTAACTTTTCGTTTTGTAGAAACGTTTCTATCTCTTTGTCCTGTATCTTCTCCTCGGCGTATAGTTTTGAGTAGAACTCGGTGAAGGCTTTCTTGATGATTTCTTGTTTGAATTCTTCCTTGCCTTTGTACTCTATCTTTTCAATTATGTGGGCTTTCTGTTTCTTTCTTAAGGTATAAGCCAGCCACCGCCCCGGTTTGTTAGCGCTGCAGAATGTCTTATGTTTTGCATATTGTATATTCCTTGCTACTTGGTCCGCCATCAGCAGGTCGAATTGTTTTCTTAGTATTTTAATTCCTTCTTTTGTGGCTTTGTCCTCTGGTCTTTTTATTAATAATAGCTCCTGTTTCTTTATCTCCTCCTCTAGCTCCTTTCTTTTCTGTTCTTGTGTACGGCGGTGCCTGGCGTTCATGTTCATGAGGATCCCGCGCATATATACCTTGCTAGCGTCCCAAATCGTTTCAATGGGTGTTTCATTGTTCATATTTATACTGAAGAATTCCTTCATGGCACTTTTGCATTCAGCCACCCTTTTCTCGTGTCTAAGCAGGTTTTCATTGATCCTCCAGGATCTCCTCGATTTCCTATCTTGTCTTAATTCCATCCTTACTGGGTTGTGGTCTGTTAGTACTTTGGGTAGGATTGACACTGCGTTTAGGCGAATTAGCAAGTCACTAGATGTCAGGATGAAATCAATTCTGGACAACAGCTGATGCCTGTCGGAAAAAAAGGTGAATTCTTGCTCTTTGCCGTGCCGTTCCCTCCAGATGTCCGTCAGTACAAGGTCTTCCTTCATGTCGTAGAAAGATTTAGGCAACTTGGAGTGCTTTTGTGGTTTAATTTTTGTCTTCTTCTTGTCCAAGGCAATCTCTATGACCCCGTTCCAATCTCCCAGTATAATACATGATCTGTAGTTAAATTGTGTTAACTTCTTGTGTATCTTTTTGTAGAATTTTCCTTGTTGTTGATGTGGGGCATATATGCCCATCACTAGAATTTTCTTGTCGTGTGTCACTTCGATTGCTAGGTATCTACCCTGGGAGTCCGACTCTATTAGCTTGGCTATTACATGTTTCTTCACGTATATAACAATCCCGTTCTTCTTTTGTGGTGCCGCTGCGACAAAATGCGTGCCTAGTCTGTTGTTGATTAAGTATTTCTGGTCCGTTGCTCTGATGTGTGTTTCTTGTAGGCAAATTATGTTGTTTCCTCCTTGAAACAGATAATGAAATATCTTCCTCCTTTTCTGTGGGGAATTTAGTCCGTTGACGTTCCATGTCAAGTATTTAGTCGTCATTGTCGGTTTCAGGATACTCTTCCGAGACCGCCTCCATTCTATCTCTTGTGGTCTTCTTTGGTCCCGTTCCCATGGTATCCAGGTTTGTGTTCGAGTTGCATATAGGGATCGTGTCGTGCTGCTCTGTGCGTTTGGTGGTGGATCTTGTTATCCTGCCCCCTGCAGTCTGTCCTGCTCCCTTGTTGTTGTTGTTGCTTCCTGTTCTCTGTGTCGTCGTGTCTCGAGTTGGTTTTTTCCTTTCTCGTGTTCCTGTATCGGTCTGTCGGTCTGGTGATCTTTCTGCGTCTTCTCTCGTGGTGTATTGGGGTCCCTCCGGCTTCAGTTCCTTTTCCAGGAAATCTCTGGCTTGTTGGACCGAGTTCAGGTGGTGTCTTTTATTTTTATAGAAAAATGTCATCCCCGTGGGGGTTTCCCATCTGTATCGCAGAGCACGTGATCTCAGTTCGTCGACCAGGAACTTGTATTCCTTTCTGTCTCGCAGCATCGTCTGGGGGATCTCTTTCAGTACTTTCACTTCCTGCCCCTTTATGTATAAGGTCCTGTTGTAGGATGTGGCTGAGATGAGGTTCCGGAATCCCTGCGTCACAAAGTGGATGACCACATCCCTTGGTTGGTGTCTGTTTGTTGTCGTACGTGCGCCCACTCTGTAGAGCCTGTCGATTTGCCATTCGATAACTGGGGTTGGTTTACCCAGAAATGCTGCCAGGGCCTCTATAAAGGTTCCGGTCAAGCTCCCTTGGGTTTCGTCTGGTGTCTCTTTCAAGCCTCTAAACCTGATTGCTGATGCCATTTGCCAGTACTGTATCATGGAGGCTTGGTCTTGGGCCACCCCTTTCATCTCTGTTATCTCCGCTGTCTGGCCTTCTACTTGATTCTCCACTTTCTCCATCCGCTTGTCCACCTTCTCTCTGATTTTCTGGAAGTTTTTCTCCATTTCCTCCCTTATTTCCTTGTAGTGTGCTTGTATTGCCTCCTTCATTTGCTCCAAATCTGCAGCCATCGCCTTGCGTTGCTCCTCCCATTTTCTCTCTAGCCCTCTACCTTGTTCTTGCAGCATTTGTTTATATCGTTGTATCTTTTCTCCATCTTTTGTTCTGCCTCTACGCACCTCCTCTCCATCTCTCTACCTTGTTCTTGCAGCATTTGTTTTGTATCGTTGTATCTTTTTTCCATCTTTTGTTCTGCCTCTACACACCTCCTCTCCATCTTTGTGTCCCTTTCCACCAACCTTTTATCCATTCCATCCAACCTTTCAACCAGCATTTCTATTGCCTTTTGTATCATGTGTGCTGTTGGGCTGGCCTGTGAAGGTGTATGGTTCTGGGTGCCTGTAGTTGGATGGGAGGGTGTGGGGGTGGGTAGAGTAGTTCCTGGTGGTTTAGTACGCTGGGCTGGGGAGGATACAACTCCCTTCGTTTGTGTCAGTGTGGTCTGTTTGGAGGCCATCTTGAGCTTGTCCTCCCTTTATCCAGGCACTGTTTTGGTTTTGGTTTCCAGCTTGGGCCAGGGTAGGCACTAGACTGCGATCTGGTGTTGGTTCAGTAATCTGTCCTTTCAGTGGGAGGGGGGCTTCAGGGTTCAGGCAGTGCAGGTCTAGGGGCCTGTAGGCAGGGAGGTCTGTCTGTGGTCAAGGAGTCTATTCAGTGCCTCTGCCTGTCTGTGATTCCAGGCCCCTTCTGCCTTCCCTCCACAGCTGCCCTGGATGCCTTTTAGTTTTCCTCTTATGCCCACCTTCCTCCCTGGTGGGTTCTGCTCTCTTCAGTGTCCCTGGGGCTCCCGTTCTGGGGGGGTCTGGGGCACAGCTTGTGGAGTATCTCTCCCCCGTCCCTCTGTCACCCAGGGTACCCTTTTCTTGTGTCCTCTCCCACTGTCTGCTTTCTTGCTTCTTCCCACTTGGTTCTTCTTCCCTCCCCTCTATTGTTCTGGCTTGCCTGCATTCAGCTCCGTTGATTGCCTCCGTCCTTTTCCGCCGCTTCAGGCCGCTCCGCTGCCCTCTCGGCTATTCCACCCTCTTCTGCTCTTCTGGGGGCCCTTTCCAGGTTGGGAGACCCCCCCAGTTGTCTTCGCCCCTCCTGCCTATGTCTCTCTCGCTTCTCTCTCACCCGTTCTCCGCTGCTTGGGGCCTCCTCCTTTTGTCCGGCTGCCCCCGGCCCTCTCCTCTTCCGATTCCTGCTGCCGGCTCTCACCTCCGCTCTCGCGTTCTTCCTCGCCCCCTGGGACTCGTCTGGGGGCCGTCTTCGGTCGGTGGGCTCTCCCGGCAGCTTCCGTCTGTCTGCACGCTGTTCGTCGCCGCCGCCGCCGCCGCTCGCTCTCCCCTGCAAATTCGGATTTTGGGGCCTCCCGGCCTCTTCCAGCCCTCCGGCCGTCCGGCCGCCGGCGGCTTCCTCTGCTCAGCTGGTTGTCCGTGGGGGACCCTCGGCGGCGATTTATACTTCTCTGGAATGCCCCGAGGGTCCTCTTCAGATGCGCCTATCTTTCCGGCGCTCTCTGCTCTCAGTACTCCTAATTTTTTATAAAAATTTTAAGCCACGGTCCGGAGCTTTCCTAGAAGGGCTCCGGACCTCGTGACCGGAACCGGAAGTTTTCCATACGTTGCTTCTTGTCCTGCCTTCAGGCGCTTTGGAGAATAGCTTGACTCCCTCTTCTTTGGGGCAGCCCCTCAGATATTGGAAGACTGCTATCATGTCCCCCCTCGTCCTTCTCTTCATTAAACTAGCCATGCCCAATTCCAGCAACCGTTCCTTATATGTTTTAGCCTCCAGTCCCCTAATCATCTTTGTTGCTCTTCTCTGTACTCTTTCTAGAGTCTCAACATCTGGATGCAGTATTCCAAGTGTGGCATTACCAAGGCGTTATATAAAGTGGTATTAATCCTTCACATGATCTTGATTCTATCCCCCTGGATGTCCTATAAGAACATGCAACACTGGAGGTGTTATCATGAGCCTTTTTGTGACCTTGCTTGTGATATTACAAAACTAAAACTTTTTAAAAAGCTACGTTTTTGAGGCTAGAATCGGGGCATTGCGCTTATTTGTGAGTATGCTCGGCTAAGCAGCCTGATTTTACTTCTGCAGGTCCTCAGGTATTTCCTTGGAGGATTTAAAAAAAAAAAATTGGAAAAAGCTGACCTAGAAAAATATTCAAATCAATCAGTTGGAACAGTTGCTCCAGAATATCTTATAAACATTCCTGCATGGTACAATTTGATATGCTAAGCATAAACAGTCCAGTGTAGCTTTTTGCACACAGTAAAAGAAGTTAGGAAGAAAGTCAGCACTTTATATATTTCACGTCTTTCCATTCCCCCCCCTTTATTCATTAACTAGCAAAATTCTGGGGAATGTTTAGATGTCCAGACTGGGAAAGTAGTTTGAAGAAATGGAAAGTCTTATCTGAAGTCCAACCCAGAATAAATTATGGTTGCAGGAGGCAGAAATTCAAGCCTTTTTTGTTGTTGTTCCCACTGAAAGAAAGAATATCCTGTGATGGCTTGGGAATATTCTTTCTAAAGAAGGCCACAATCTGGCTTTGGAACTTCTGCCGTAGTGAAATTAATTCACTTCGGCTTAACTCTGCACTCTGTTTATTAACTAGTTCTCTATTAAATCTTGATTTAGTGAGCTTGTCTTGTTTTCAAATTTGTTGTGTGAGTGAAGTCAACCCATAGTAAATTATTCAAATGCTGCGGTAGCCATCATATTTGCAAATTTTAATTTGACCGTTGATGACACCGTCACATGAACTAGTGAAACCAGTATTATCAGAATTATTATTATTAGAATAATAGAGTTGGAAGGGACTTTGGAGGTCTTTTAATCTAACCCCCTGCTCAAGCAGGAGACCTTATACCATTTCAGGCAAATGGTTTTCCAATCTCTTCTTTAAAACCTCCAATGATGGAGCACCCACAATGTCTGGAAGCAAGTTGTTCCACTGGTTAATTGTTCTAGCTGTCAGGAAGTTTCTCCTTAGTTCTAGGTTGCTTCTCTCCTTGATTAGTTTTCATCCATTGGTTCTTGTCCTGCCTTCAGGTGCTTTGGAGAATAGCTTGACTCCCTCTTCTTTGCGGCAGCCCCTGAAGTAGGGCCACACTTGGAATACTGCATCCAGTTTGGGTCACCACGATGTAAAAAAGATGTTGAGACTCTAGAAAGAGCACAGAGAAGAGCAACAAAGATGATCAGGGGACTGGAGGCTAAAACATATAAGGAACGGTTATTGGAATTGGGTCTGTCTAGTCTAATGAAGAGAAGGACCAGGGGGGACATGATAGCAGTGCTCCAATATCTCAGGGGCTGCCCCAAAGAAGAGGGAGTCAAGCTATTCTCCAAAGCACCTGAAGGCTGGCTCAGGAATTATGGGAGTTGAAGTCCACGAGTCATAAAAGAGCCAAGGTTGCCTACCCCTGGACTAGACGTTCCAAAATCCCCACATCACATGGTTTATCCTCCACCCCTCTAATCATCTTTGTTGCTCTTCTCTGCACTCTTTCTAGAGTCTCCACATTTTTTTTTATATTGTGGCAACCAATAGGAGGAACTAAAAGACAGGAGCCAGTTATAGAGAAGCTCCTGATCAGATTCTAATTCTTTATCAGCTTGCAGGGATGTTTTCCCCTTCCATTAACAAATGGAAAGAGCAGAACGGAAAGGGAAAATCCATCTCCAGCCATGGCTACTACCGGTACGAGGTTGCAGAGCCTATGACCACATCTTTCTCCCACCGTTATCCCTTCAATACCTGGAAGTCTGATTATGTCACCCACATCATCCTCGCTAGATGGATGAAAATCAAGTAACGAAATATGATTCTCACCCAGAGAAGAGAGTGATACCTCCTTTCGAAAGAGTGTGATTTTTGGCTCCTGGTTCAGGCAGAAACAGGCTGGTTTCTAAGCGAAGAGGCCTCCCCTGTCCTTCAAAATTCATCTGGTTCTTAGATCTTCGTCTTTGATTGCTTTGGCATCCGATGAGTAGAAGTTGCCAAATGCTATTGGAAGCTCGTGTGAGATCCATATCTCCTTTCGGTCAGCCAACAAGCTTCCCCAAAAAACAGCTTGCAAGGAAAAGGGGCTCCCCCCCACCCCAAAAAAACCCTCCCACAATATTTCCCGTGTATAATTTGCCCTGGAATTGAGTTGGCAGAAGAAGCAGGCGGTATGGCATCGGATCAAAGACTTGATGACTAACTTCAACTTAGCTTGAGCTGCTTCTACTTGCTCAGAAGAATTTGTTCCAGGAGCTTTGGCAGAAGATGCTCCATATCTCTGGCCTCAATCCATACCTCGGCGGGGTTCCCTGGCTGTGGCGGGATGGTACAAGGTGGAGCCATCTAGCTCTTCTGGCTTCTTGGTGATTCTGAGAAGAGTTGGCTTCAACATCTTGGGAGAATTGCTTTATATTCTTTCAGGAGGGACTTTGATTTGTTTCCCCCCCCCACCCTGGAAGAACAGAATTTGTAGCCTTCTCACTGAAACCTTCAGTGTAAACTTAAAACAAAACTTGCAAAATTCCATTTGGTTCTTTCCACATGGATGGAAGCCCCAGGCAGGCCAAGACGAAAGGAACCCAGATGGGGAGGCAGTTGTGAGTGGTTAGACACGGCTTTTCAATTCACCCCAGCTGTTGGTGCAAAGTGGGGAGAGGCTGACCTGTAACTTTTGGGAAACCCTGGCTGGGTATGGTTCCCTAACATGGCCTGAAGTCATTTGAAGCATCCTTTCCCAATGTTGACAGTCCTTCTGATGTTAGAGCAGGGCTGGGTGTTAAGAGTCCATCAAGCATGGCCATAAATATTGACTTTTCAGACTCCCATCTCTGCGTTCAGTAACAGTAGAAGCTTCACTGATTTGCTGTGGCTAGTTAAATTGCTTTACTGCAGACTATATTTACCTCCAGAAGATCTGCTTATTTACATATGCAACCTCCTTCCTTCCTTCCTTCCTTCCTTCCTTCCTTCCTTCCTTCCTTCCTTCCTTCCTTCCTTCCCTCCCTCTCTTCCTCCTTCCTTCCTTCCTTCTTTCCTTTCCTTTCCTTCCCTCCCTCCCTCCTTCCTTCCCTCCTTCTTCCTTCCTTTCCTTCCTTCCCTCCCTCCCTCCCTCCCTCCTTCCTTCCTTCCTTTCCTTCCCTCCCTCCCTCCCTCCTTCCTTCCTTCCTTTCCTTCCCTCCCTCCCTCCTTCCTTCCTTCCCTCCTTCCTTCTTTCCTTCCTCCTTCCTTCCTTTCTTCCTTCCTTCCTTCTTTCCTTCCTTCCTTCCTTCCCGCCTTCCTTCCTTCCTTCCTTCCTTCCTTTCCTCCCTCCCTCCTTCCTTTCCTTCCTTCCTTTCTTCCCTCCCTCCCTCCTTTCTTCCTTTCTTCCTTCCTTCCTTCCTTTCTTTCTTTCTTTCTTTCTTTCTTTCTTTCTTTCTTTCTTTCTTTCTTTCTTTCTTTCTTTCTTTCTTTCTTTCTTTCTTTCTTTCTTTCTTTCTTTCTTTCTTTCTTTCTTTCTCACTCCCAGGCTTTAAACTGTAGCTTTTTCCTTCTTTCATTTGGAGATACCTGCTACTCATTAATATAATTTATCCGTCTGGCCTGTAAATGACCGATTCCTAGCTTTGTGGTCAGATTTACACCCCTTTTTTCCCCTATCCTTGGGACACTTTTAATTTTGGGGCTTAATGCAGTCATGTTTCCTTTACTTTAGCCCCAACACACACACACACACACACACACACAGAGAGAGAGAGAGAGAGAGAGAGAGAGAGAGAGAGAGAGAGAGAGAGAGAGATTGAATTTCAACAAGGTAAACTGAACAGGAGCTTCTACAGGTCTCCCATCTTCAACCCTGCATGTTACTGGAATTACCTAATTCGTTCTGATTCCCAATTCAGCTTTCTTGAGCTTTATGGCGTCCAGGCATTTTGGACTGCAGCCCCCTATCATCCCGACTACTGGGCCCTTTTGGCTGGGCCTGATAGGGAATGTAGTCTAAAAGCAAAACAAAACAGGGTAAATCCTTCGGAAGGGAAGGCTGTCCCTTCTAACTGAGCTAATGCTTTGAATCCTGAATGTTCTCCACAGGGTAAGGTGTAGTTTGGTAGATCTTTACATATAAAGGCTTGGAGATAGATTAAAGATGGCTGATGCTTAGACTCTCTTTGCTGGGGAACAAAAGGGATCAATATTTATTAGGGGCAGAGAGCACAGCTCTGCATGAAGCACATTGATCAGCCTGTCAGCGGAACCCAGGACCGTATATCTTCTTTGTGATTTGAAAGAGCATGGACAGCCATGGGGGGGGGAGGTAGAGTGACCTCAAAGAGGCAGACAGACGGGGCAGGGAGGGAAAAAATACACCACTGTTGCAGCTGGGGTTAAAGACTAGCTTGAACCCACTCACCCCCTTTGGATGCAATATTGCAGCTTCACCGAAGATAATTAGACTTTGCCTGTTTGTGAAAGTCTCCTCATGGTCTTCTACAGGAGAGGGAGCAGCATATCTTCTCCATAATGGAAAAGCCCTGATAGCAGATGATGTCCAGATCTTATGCCCCATCACAGCAGGTGAGCTCCATCAAAGCAAGTCTCCGGAGAGGCAGATGGTCTCCAGGGAGAAGAAGCTTCCAGAAAATTTCCAGAAGGAAAAGCTCTGATAGCAGACGATATGTCCATCGTAGCAGATGATCTCCAAGAGGCAAAGGTCTCTAGATAGCAGAAGATCTCCAGTGGATAATCTGTTATCTGACCTTTTCCACTGCAGATCTTCTGCTATCTGGAGACCATCTACCATAATGGTATACAGTGCATGATCTGGAATCATCTAGCTAGGCTTTTCCACTGAAGATCTGCTGCTATCTGGAGAAGATCCATCTCCCAAATCAGAGAGGTCCATGACCAGTCATTGCCTCCATTGATGCAAGATGCCAACTTTCTTCCCCTTTGGAGCTTATAATCCCCCCCACATCCCTTAAAAATCCCACCTGCAGCCTTGCAATAGCATAGTCCTCCTGATGGATTATCCGGCATGTGTGTTTATATGTGTGTGTTTAACCCCAGGCTAACATTAATCCTCTCTCCCATACATAGTGACCGTAGCAATCTCAGAAGCAGAACACTGTAACTATTTTATAAACCAGCTTTCCTCAACCTGGTCGTTCTTCTTGGCGTTCTGAGAGTCATAGTCCAGCTTCTCCAGAGGGTGCCAGGTTGGGGAAAGCCATTCAGCTCCCTCCCTCCCTCCCTCCCTTGTCTCCTTTATCCAAAGGACAGCAAAATTATTAGCTCTGCTGAGGTCTTTTCCGAGGGTTATAAATTTTGAATTAGAACATAAAACTGGCCGGGCTGACTCGATCTGCCGTTCCATCTAGTCATATTGCTGTGTCTCCAGCAGCCAGTCAGGGCCAGAAATGGTCGAGCAAAAGGCGTAAAAGGTCTAATAATGTCCCTAATTGTCAATCTTATCCTTTGGGAGAGATTTCTGATTTAACCCAGCTGGCTACTCACTGCAGCCCAACGGCAGAATCAATCGATAGCCTGTTATGATTCTCGGCATATTGAATGTCAGCGCAGATGCTAGGGCTGTTCACATAAATGCCAGATCTTGTGAAGGTCACTCTTGCCTTGGGCTCTGGCTCTTTGCTAGTGTTCTCAAATGTCCTGTGTGAATCCCCCCCTTCCCCCAAGGCAGCCTCAAACTTGCCCTTTTTGTCCTGGTCCCCTGGGTCCGGGAAGGTTGGGAATCCCTGAAGACCTGGCACTCAGACAAATCAGCCATCAACAGGCATATAAGGATAAACGAAATCACCATCAACAGGCATATAAGGATAAACCAAATCCACCATCAACAGGTACATTGGGATAAACCAAATCAGCCATCAACAGCATATAAGGATAAACCGAATCCGCCATCAACAGGCACATTGGGATAAACCAATCCATCATCAAGAGGCATATAAGAATAAACCAATTCAACCATCAACAGGCATATAAGAATAAACCAATTCAATCATCAACAGGCATACAAGGATAAACTGAATCCGCCATCAACAGGCACATTGGGATAAACCAAATCCATCATCAAGAGGCATATAAGAATAAACCAATTCAACCATCAACAGGCATATAAGAATAAACCTATTCAATCATCAACAGGCATACAAGGATAAACTGAATCCGCCATCAACAGGCACATTGGGATAAACCAAATCCATCATCAAGAGGCATATAAGAATAAACCAATTCAACCATCAACAGGCATATAAGAATAAACCAATTCAATCATCAACAGGCATACAAGGATAAACTGAATCCGCCATCAAGAGGCATATAAGGATAAACCAATTCAACCATCAACAAGCATATAAGAATAAACCGAATGTGCCATCAACAGACATATAAGGATAAATTGAATCTGCCATCAACTGGCATATAAGGATAAACCAATTTAACCATCAACAGGCATATAAGGATAAACCAAATCTGCTATCAACAGGCATATAAGGATAAACTACATGTACGCACCATTCAAAAGAGACAATTCAAAAGCTAAAAAGGAAACAAAAAGACCAAAAGACTTCCTCACCAGCAATCCACCCCCCAGATAAGCAGGACATAATAGGATTCATTTAGGGTCCTTGGTGCTCTCTAAATTTGGTTGTTTTGTTGCAGCTGGTTCGTTATCCAGCTAGGTAATGGCATCCATGCTGGAAGGGAAAGGGGTTTGCTTTCTATTTATATACAAGCGGTTTGCCCTGGTCAGGGTTGATGGCAGTGGTCTTGGTAGTTCCTTGATTGGGCTGTTGTTTACTGTTTGATTGTTTGTCTGAGTTGGTAATTCCTTAATTGAGGTATTGTTTACGGCTTGATTGTTGGCCTAGCGTTGGTGTTAATCTCTGTTTATCTGGGCATTGATTGCTGCCAAGGAGGCCTTGCGGTGGCTTTTTGATTCTCTCTTTTGAATGGTATGCAGATGTGGGCTTTGCTGATGGCTGCTTTGTCTGAGTGCCAGGCTTCCAGGAATTCTTTAGTGGTTTTGGATTCAGCTTGGTCTGGGATGCAGTTAAAGCTGCAATGAAATCTGTCCATGTGTTGTGTAATTAAGGAGTTTTCATCGTATCTCCTGACTGCGTGTTAGTGGTCATGGATGCGCTCGGCTAGTCTTTTGCTTGTCTGTCCTATATCCTGGCTGTCACAGATCTGGAAGAGCAAAGACATCAGCCTCAGGACTAGAAGGACTCCTTATAGCACTGGTAATGTTACCTAGTTAGGGGAATGAAACATCTGCAAGAAAACAAGCAAGCTCAGAGAGCAAGAAGGATCCTACAGTTCTCCTCCTCCTCCTCCTCCTCCTCCTCCCCCTGTCCCTCCTCCTCCTCCTCTCCACAAACTCTAGTCCTAATGATGTTACCTAGCTAGGGTCATGAAACGTCTGCAAGAAAACCACCAAGCTCAGAGAGCACCAAGGACCCCACAGCTCTCCTCCTCCTCCTCCTCCTCCTCCTCCTCCTCCTCCTCCTCCCCCTGTCCCTTCTAGCACTGATGATGTTAGCTATTTTTGGTCATGAAACGTCTGCAAGAAAACCACCAAAAGCTCAGAGAGCACCAAGGACCCCTAAGTTCAACCCTGAGCTGCAAATATTCTCCCTCAATGGTACTAAAGGAACGGTTGTAAATCAACGTACAATGTAGTCACCAAGATCTCATCTACTCCTCCGCCCATCAACCGTCCTTTAAAGGAAAAAGGTCCTTCCCCACTCCCCATGGTGCTGAGCAAGAAGAAACTCCAGATTCCAGGAGCAGCAATGCGCGCCCAGGTTTAGCTGTCTTTGGAAATGAGAAATTCACAGGCGGCTTCAGACACTTCGCTCATAATTGGATTGATTTATAACCGTACTGGAGGAGCAAAGGTGGAAGCAGCCAGCTTCACTATGCTGCAAGCTGCAAATTCACTTCCCTGCAGTGTGAGTGCTGATATTAGCCCCTTTCTGAGGCTCAGGGTAGCCCCCTCTCTCCCTCTTGGACAAACTACCATTTTCTCTCCTCCTTAACATACAAGCTGAGATCACCCATTGTAGCCCAACCTCGGGCTGCTTATTTGATTTTGGGCTTAGTATTTTCAGCGAACACCACCATTGAGATTTCAAAAGATGATTGAAGGCTTAGCCTGAATTGAAAACCCAGCTCCCTGTGACTTATCTAACAGCCCAAGGTTAAACCATGGCTTAGCACAATGCAAACCAGGCCCACGGAAAGCAAAATGATCTCTTTCTTCATTGGAGGCAAATTAAATCCATCTATCCCTTTAGAGCAGGGGTTCTCAACCTTGGCAACTTTAAGACTTGTGGACTTCAACTCCCAGAATTCCTCAGCCAGCAAAGCTGGCTGAGGAATTCTGGGAATTGAAGTCCACAAGTCTCAAAGTTGCCAAGGTTGACAACCCCTGCTTTAGAGTCTTGAAGGATCCATCCATTTCTTGGATATTTGGAGCTGTAGAACTATAGCTATAGTCCCTGATTTTGAAGAAAAGTCAAGAAATTCAGGGATGAGTAGGCTACCATACTTGTTCACCGTGTTCAAGTAGTGATTCTCTAATTATGCTTTTTTCCCCCTTTCCTTTCTGGATGTAGATTTATGCAGATACAATTAATCAATGGCTTAATGAGCCAATCTTGCTGCAATTAATCAACTAAACATCTCTCGGCAACAGCTTTTATTAAAGTAAGATTTTTACTCTGCTAATAGTCCAGTTGCAATGTATCGATGTGAAAGTTGGACCATAAGAAAGGCTGAGCGCCAAAGAATCGAGGCCTTTGAATGATGGTGCTGAAGAAGACTCCTGCAAGTCCCCTGGACTGCAAGGCGTTCAAACCGGTCAGTCTTAGAAGAGATCAACCCCGACTGCTCTTTAGAAGGCCAGATCCTGAAGTTGAAACTCAAGTACTTTGGCCACCAAACGAGAAGGAAGGACTCACTGGAGAGGAGCCTGATGCTGGGAAAGATGGAGGGCAATAGAGGAAGGGGACGACAGAGAATGAGGTGGCTGGATGGAGTCACTAAAGCAGGAGGCGTGAGTTTAAATGGACCCCAGAAGATGGTAGAGGACAGGAAGACCTGGAGAAACGTTGTCCATGGGGTCGCGATGGGTTGGCACGACTTCGCAACTAACAGCAACAACAACAATAGTCCACAGAGAAAACTCATGCTGTGCCTGGATTTTGGGTTGGGGGGCTGCAAAATGGGTTAGATCAGGGATGTCCAACCTTGGCCACTTTAAGACTTGTAGACTTCAACTCCCAGAATTCCCCAGTCAGCAGTTAAAGTCCACAGGTCTTAAAATGGCCAAAGTTGGACACTCCTGGGGCAGATGCTCCTTAAAATGCAGATGAAACCAACTTCTCTTCTATGGCCCCACCCAAGACAAGGTGGGGTGGGTGGCAGAGAAGGTTTGGGGTGGAGAAAAGAATTAGCTTAGCTTCCTCCCTCACTCCAACTTGACAATCTGGCTCAGAGCACGTCTCAACCTGAGCTCTAGGGTGTGAGCCAGTTTCATTAGACTTATTAAGCCTGGCCATGATTTAGCCTCTTACGCAATGTGATTCAAAGACTCTAGTTGCCCCCGGCAAGGATGCAGGGAGCTTTCATCATCTTAGTTGCTTAGGTGGCAAGAAGTGTTTCCCATTCCAGCTGGGCCTCGGTTGATCTCAGCAGATTCTGCCCAGATCAGCCTCGTTTAACCCGAGGCCAGCTGGTGGGACCACTTTGCTAAACCCTAATGAGTCTGGGTTGGGTTGAGAAGGTTCTGCAAACTCAGCTGTTGTGGCTTATGAACCGTGGCTCACTGTTTAATGCTCGTGTGAACCCAGCCGGTTCTCCTTGTCAGCTGATTTGTCTGAGCTGATGATGTCAGGATGAGGGTCCATCCTAAGATGGGATCCCAGCTTGATGAAAAAGGCAGGATCGGTCAAATGTGGAATCCTTCCCCCGTTTCTCCTTACACTCAGCTGTCTGGAGAACTGAAGAAGCTTCTTGGATGAGAAGAGAAACGTCTTCAAGGAAGAACAAAGGAAATCCAGTTGCCTTTTGCAAAATGCACCTTTGGGATAATACAGATGTTCCATAATTCAGACAATGCATTTGGATCATCTGCTACGGGGTGACCCATCCTTTCCATGTCTGGTTATGCATCCTTGTCCCTCCAAACTGTAGAATAGCTGGATTATTTTTCTTGTCTGCTGCTTCTGAAAAGCCAATATTTTCCAGCCGCTATCCATCTTGTGGAAGCAATAAAGGATGCATATACAATACAGGCTTAGTTTGTTTGTTTGTTTTTTTAAAACAAAAAACAAAATAAAACTGCTGTCCATAATAAAAAAAAAAACCACAAATACTTGGTGGGTGTCCAAAGCAGCACTACCATGTGGGTTGTCTATACCGCTGGGAATATTTTCCTAGAATTCAAAGAGCAGACGACCTTCCTTTTATTTCCTAGAACTTCCTCTGAATGAACTGACATGGGGGCTGCCTGTTTAATTATCTTCCCATGGTGCTGTTTTTCTCACTTGCCCGTTTGCTGTGTTGGGGTGTGTGGGTGTGGATGGCATTGTTGGCTGCTTTGATCGTCTGGCCTGGGTGGGAAAGCAGGATGTAAATTTGGAGAAATAACAGGGGGAGGTAATTAAAGCCTTGCTGCTACTGAAGCTCAGTCCTAGGCAAGGAAGAAGGAGTGAATGAGAGAATGAAAAAGCTGGCATGGTGAACACCAGAATGATGAGCTTGTCTTTCCCGTATGTTTTGCACTTCTGGAGTGACATTTGTTAAGAAACCCAGCTGATTCTTCTTCGTGTCTGCAATTGCATGGGGATAGTGACATCACAGGTGTCCTTACATCATGATTGGGGTATTGGGGCAACGATGACATCACATGTTATGCTGTTATGGCTTCTACTAGGTGTCTACAAGTAGTCCTTGACATATAACCATCGTTTAGTGACTGTTCAAAGTTCTAATGGGTCTACCTGGGGGTACGTACAACCAGGATTTGAAATTGTGATGGTCTCCCCCACCACCTCAATCCAAACACTCACATGGCTGCATCCTCCTGAATCTCATTATTTCAGCCTCCTGAAATAAGCTGGCAAGATAAAAACTTATTCAATAAATGAGTCTTGGTCCACCAGTGAAGTTCTCCCTCCCTGTTTGTCCACTCCAAAATCACCCAGCTGCCAGGTAGATGTGTCAAGGTGTTTCTCACATCAGCTTCCTTTTGACCAAATTGCTGCGGCCTCCTTTTTTCGCTTCTCCAACTGTCCTTGTTTCGGGTTCTACAATGGAGAACCAGAAAGAAGGGAATGTCGTCTTCTTCTTCTTCTTCTTCTTCTTCTTCTTCTTCTTCTTCTTCTTCTTCTTCTTCTTCTTCTTCTTCTTCTTCTTCTTCTTCTTCTTCTTCTTCTTCTTCTTCTTCTTCTTCTTCTTCTTCTTCTTCTTCTTCTTCTTCTTCTTCTTCTTCTTCTTCTTCTTCTTCTTCTTCTTCTTCTTCTTCTTCTTCTTCTTCTTCTTCTTCTTCTTCTTCTTCTTCTTCTCTCTTCTCCTTCTCCTTCTCCTTCTCCTTCTCCTTCTCCTTCTCCTTCTCCTTCTCCTTCTCCTTCTCCTTCTCCTTCTCCTTCTCCTTCTCCTTCTCCTTCTCCTTCTCCTTCTCCTTCTCCTTCTCCTTCTCCTTCTCCTTCTCCTTCTCCTTCTCCTTCTCCTTCTCCTTCTCCTTCTCCTTCTCCTCCTCCTCCTCCTCCTCCTCCTCCTCCTCCTCCTTCTCCTTCTCCTTCTCCTTCTCCTTCTCCTTCTCCTTCTCTTCCTCTTCCTCTTCCTCTCCGTCTTCTCCTTCCTCTTCCTCTTCCTCTTCCTCTTCTTCCAATAAAGTGAAACATCATCATCTTCTTCCTCAAGGAAAAAGTCCAATTGCCTTTTGAAAAAGCACTTTGGAGACAATTACAACCTGGATGACTGTGAATCTTTACAAACAAGGGCATGAAAGATAAAGAGGGGAAAAAACAACAATCCAGCAGCCTCAGGAAAAAGCCAACTTAGGGGCTCACGGCTTCATTGTTGTTTTACAACAGGGAGATGGGAACAGCTATAAAAAAGCATTCTACCCCACCCACCCCATCCCAGGAGATTGGGGTGTGACTGTCCCTCAAAGCATGACGTCAACAGGGAGCAGGGATCCATTTCCAGAGTCTTTCATGTTTGCCTTGATGTACTTCCTTCCACCAGAGGCTATTTGGCCCTGGGCAGTGGGGGGCTGTCTGAGTGACGCACAGGCGGTGAGGCTGGGAAGCCGATAGATCTGGGTGTTCACAGCTTCCCAGCACAGGAAGAAGTGAATCTCCTGTCTGTCGGTCAAGGTGACCTCTGCCCTGGGTGTGACTGTCACCACCGCCCGTATTGGGTTTGAGATTCTCTTTTTTTTTTTTTTTTGCAGATGAAACAGTCTTCTTTATTGGTGCTGAGTAATAAGCATAGTGAACAAAGGGGATAATGCAGTTAAGGATTGCTGGCTCTCCCAAATGCCAAATAACAAGAAAGACCTTTATCAATCCATTCCTCTGATTCACTAATTAGACCTAAGAAAGCTTCTTGGTATTCAGTCCTGCTGTATTTGACATGCATGAGAGAAACCAAAGAGAGCAGAACATTCTCAAAGCCCAAGTTAACTTTTCCTTGTTAAGCCTTCTGCTGTTTTTGGAGGTGTAGGATAAGTTCTTCTGCATAAACTCTGAACAGGGGAACAGGGTCCTTCTTCTCCAGAACTCTCTGCTTCTCCACAGCTTCCTCTTTTGAGCCTGGGAGAGGCAGAGTGGAATAATTGAAACCCAAGCCCACGGGCCCTCACATGTTGAGAAAGCCATCCCAGTGAATTAAATGGGGCTTAGTCTCGGATACGTTTGCATTAATGGGGACTTGGCATGAATCTTTGGCCGAAGAGGACCATGCTTACTTTTTTGAGGTCAATGAAAGAAGATCAAAGGGAGCGCAACAGTCATAGTGAATGAAATCTGCATACAGGGTGTCTTCAACTTACGACCACAATCCAGCCAGGAAATTTATGTTGCTAAGTGAGACATTTTGTTAAGGGAGTTTTGCCCCATTTTAGAAGTTTTCTTGCTAAAGTTGTTAAGTGAATCATGGCAATTGTTAAATTAGTGACATGTTTGTTAAGTGAATCTGGCTTTGCTTGTCAGAAGGTTACAACGGGACACTGCAACCGTCGTAAGTGGGAGACAGTTGCCAAGCATCCAAATTCTTTCTTTCTTTCTTTCTTTCTTTCTTTCTTTCTTTCTTTCTTTCTTTCTTTCTTTCTTTCTTTCTTTCTTTCTTTCTTTCTTTCTTTCTTTCTTTCTTTCTTTCTTTCCTTCTTCCTTCCTTCCTTCCTTTCTTTCCTTTCCTTTCCTTCCTTCCTCCTTCCTTCCTTCCTTCCTTCTTTCTTTCTTCCTTCCTTTCTTTTCTTCCTTCCTTCCTTCCTTCCTTCCTCCTTTCCTTTCCTTTCCTTCCTTCCTTCCTTCCTTCCTTCCTTCCTTCCTTCCTTCCTTCCTTCCTTCCTTCCTTTCTTTTGTAGCCCACATTTCAATAACAGTCCAACACAATCTTAAGGAGTAAGTGGGTGGGTTGAGGCTGCCTGGAAACCAGCTGAGCGATAGTGGCTGATTTCCAATCATCCATGAACATCAGTGGCTGACAATAGATTTGAACCCATGTTTCCTTGGCCTGAGTCCAACACTGTTACTGTTCTGTCCTACCAAACACGAGTAGCTACCCTGCAGATTTGGTTCTGCTCAGACAGGCAGGCAAAAGCTTGAAATAACAGCTGGTTTCTTCGCCAAGAAATCAGCCAACTCAGTTTGAAAGGAGAATATGTGCAAATGGACAGTCTTTTGCTCTTTCTATATACGGACCGTGAAAAACCCTGTGGTATTTGGGGAAGTGGGATGATACCCCCTCCCCCCAATGTACTGAAAGCAAAATAGATAGCAGCAAGTCCCAAAGTGCAGTCTGGGGTTTCTGAGATCCTTTCTAGAGGTCCATAAAGTTAACTCTATTAAAATTTCTCAGTTTTAGTTTAACTTCTAATGCAGATTAGAATGTAAGAGGATCCTGACACCAAAAATGTTTGAGAATTGTGAAATTTAGCCGTACTTTCTCAATTAGTGGGGTCACTTTAATCCAACCAAAACAAATGACTTAATGTGTTGTGACTTAATCCTTTTTGTGATGCATCTAACACAGCTAGGGTCAAAACTTGGCTATCAGCATTGCCCTTTTTCATAGCCATTAGGCTGAAGATCATCCCTCCATTTTTTTTTCCTGGTGTATGAGGAACATCAACTAGATAGAAGATGACAATGGCTTCCCTGAAAAAGGTTTTATAATAGGAAAAGTAGGACGGTACATGGACCACGATTCCTGACAAGGTGAATAGGAGCAGATGGAGGGTGAGACTTGACAACATATGACTTCAAGCTAGCAGGGTGGAAGGATATTGAAGTGAGATACTCCACCGAGTAGGGATGGTAAGGTTGGAGAACAAGTCTGCAGCAATCTAGCCATTTGCCCTACTATATTTCTTTCTTCTCCAAAGGAGTTACATCCAGATACACATCTAAAGGATTTCTCTCCAGTGAGAGTTCTCTCCTTGGTCCTGTTTCTTTGCTCAATACCACCCAGTGAATCTCCTAGCTGAGCAGAAAAGTTGACCTTGACTTCTTGCCAACAAACTCATTTTAATGAGAAGGAAGGACTCACTGGAGAAGAGCCTAATGCTGGGAAAGACGGAGGGCAAGAGAAAAAGGGGACGAGAGAGAATGAGGTGGCTGGATGGAGTCACTGAAGCAGGAGGCCTGAGCTTAAATGGACTCCAGAAGAAGGTAGAGGACAGGAAGGCCTGGGGGAACGTCGTCCATGGGGTCATGATGGGTCGGACACGACTTCGCAACTAACAACAACAACTCCATCTTTTTCTTACCAATTACACCAATTCTCAGTTCCAGGACCACGAGATAAAACAATAAGCCTTGGATCTCACCTTGCTTACGCGGGAAGCAGTTCTGTTCTTCAGCAATGAAAGCCAAGCATAAACAGATGCAGACAATTTATTAGCAGCCGTCATCAAAGGGAGACTGAACAAGCACATAGACCCTGTTTCTCTCTGACAATTTATTCCCTCCGCACCTCCTGCTCTCCTGTGTTCGTCTTCTGAAATAAGAGGGAGGAAGAAACTTAAGACGGTATCCCATTCTGATTGCAAGAATATTTTATGCTAATCATTAATAAGGTGATTTGCATAGGGGGAGCCCATTTGCATAAAGCCGTAAACTTGGCCGTGGCTGCTGTAGATTTTTAGTGCACAATTTGAACGCCGTCACAGTGACTGGCTTGGTGAATTGAATCTTGCGCTATTCGGTAGGATGACAAGGAAGCCAACGTCTCCATCGCCTGCGAGGCCTGCTCTGAGTTATCTGAGCTCATAAAAGAAGCCATTGGTATCTGATGGAGCCCAGACTAGGTTGCTATCATTTAGTCAAGGTGAAGCAGCGGCATTAAGGGAAGCAGAACTAGTACATGTTATCTAATCAAGTGATGCTGGTCAGGCAAAATTAAAGGATAATTCTTACGCAGAAAACAGCTTCCGACAAGACTTTGGATAAGTGGTCCATGGTGCTCTCTGAGCTTGCTTGTTTTCTTGCAGACGGTTCATTACCCAAACTAGGTAACCTCATCAGTGCTAGTAAGGTGTGTGGTGTGCTGTCAGTTTATATTCGGGTGGCTTGCCCTTTCTTGGAAGTTCTTTGGTTGGGCTACTTGCTTTGGCTTCTTCTGCAGTTTCTTGACTGCGGTATTGTTTACTTGATTGTTGGTCTGATGTTAATCCTGGAGTTTACCTGATCTGGGTGTTGATTTCAGGTGGAGAGGTGCTTAAATCTTTTTGTTCCCTTTTTGGCTGCTTGATTGTTTCCTTTGCATAATCTATAGATGTTGTTGATGTCTATGTGTCTATCGATGACTAATTTGTCAGAGTGCCAGGCTTCTAGAAATTTCCTGGCATTTTGGGACTTGGCTTGGTCTAGCACAGCATGCACGCCGGCTGAGGAATTCTGGAAGTTGAAGTCCACAAGTCATAAAAGGGCCAAGTTTGAAGACCCCTGGTCTAGGATGATCACATTTTCCCAATTGAAACTATGGTTAAGTCTGTCTGTATGTTGTGAAATTAAAGAGTTTTCATCCTGTCCTCTGACTGCTAGCTGGTGTTCATGGATGCGTTCTGCCAGGCTTCTGCCTCTTTGTCCTCCATTGTGGTTGTTGCAGTCATTACATTGTTTGTGATAGATGCCTCTTGTTTCTTCTTCTGGGGCTGCTGGCCCTCCTGGTTCCCTTAGGATGTTCGGAAGGGCTTTTGGACAGACCTTATGCAGAAAAAAGCTTCGGATAGGACCTTGGACATTCTGGAGAGTTCCCTGGGAATGGGCACCAGCACAAGTCCAAAAGCTTATACAAATAAGCCTTTAGTCCTGGTGACCGGCTCAGATTGGGTCCAGAACCTTGGATAGCTCCACAGGAGCTTTGAGGCTTAACAGATGGGTGAATGTTGTCTCAGCAGAAAGCAAAATTAAATGGAAGCTTAAGCAAAGAAGCTGAAGACCCGGCCTAGCACAATTCACGGTTATCTCTTCTTGAACCTCACACTATTAAAAGATTCTTGTCTTTTTTTTTTAAAGTCTCAGACAGGTCTGAGTTGTGAGGGACTTCAATTGGTTTATCCTTTGATACTGGGCATGTTCTTTGAATATAAGCCCACCAGCTCTATCCACGGTTGGAGCTAGATTTTTGAAGCTATGGTGTTTGAAGAAGCAGCAGGATCCGCATTCTGCTTTGGTGTGGGTATGCACCCTCAGACACCCTCTCTGCTCAAAGGCTGAGCTTCCAGGGACTCTTCAAAGAGCGGCGAAGAACAAGGCTAGAAGCGCATCATAAAGAAAGAGAGGAAGCCCATCCGCACATGGAAAAAGAAGAGACAAACTAAATTGATTTTTTTCCCCAGGCACTGAAAGAAATTTATGGAGGGCATAAATTTTATGCATATTGAATTTAGCCAAAATCAGATTTGGATGGACAAAGTTTCCTGAAAGGGAGGGGGGTTGTAAGCTGCTCCTCAGTTAGAGCTAAATGTGCTAGCTCAAAAGACCTGGCTGTTGGTGTCTGTTTAATATCCTACCTCAGTACTTTTATAGGCAATCATAATTTTAATTCTGTGACTGTAGGGGACGCTGCAATAGCCGTAAGTGCGAGCGCTGATCAAAAGTCACTTTTTTCAGTGCTGTTGCAACGTTAAACAGTCCATAAATGTATGGTTGTAAATTGAGGACTTCCTCTATCCATTTTTTCAACTTGAATGCACCACATTCTTCTCTTCTCTTCTCTTCTCTTCTCTTCTCTTCTCTTCTCTTCTCTTCTCTTCTCTTCTCTTCTCTTCTCTTCTCTTCTCTTCTCTTCTCTACTCTACTCTACTCTACTCTACTCTACTCTACTCTACTCTACTCTACTCTACTCTACTCTACTCTACTCTACTCTCACCCTACCCTATTGTACCCTACCCCTACCCCTACCCCTACCCCTACCCCTATCCCTACCCGTACCCCAACTCTAACTCTAACTCTAACTCTAACTCTAACTCTAACTCTAACTCTAACTCTAACTCTAACTCTAACTCTAACTCTAACTCTAACTCTAACTCTAACTCTAACTCTAACTCTAACTCTAACTCTAACTCTAACTCTAACTCTAACTCTAACTCTAACTCTAACTCTAACTCTAACTCTAACTCTAACTCTACCCTACCCTACTCTACTCTACTCTATTCTCCCTAAGCATGACCCTGAATCAGACTGCTCAGCCATTGCTGTTTCTGCTCTTTAAAAAATGCCATTTACTTTTGCTCCTGCTTATTAGGTTCATTGTCTTGAAAACTGGTGATGGGAGAAAATGTCAGGGCTGGTTCTGCCACAGGGGGCCGTAAGAGGGGTGGGCAAGAAAGAAATTAGCAGGATAAATTGTGGCTCCACATTTGTTTTCCAAACAACATGTTAATAAAAAATATCCGAATTACAATCTGGCGTCTTACACAAATTCTGTTGTGGAAGGGACCTACAGGAGCAATAAACCCAACATTGTATCTTGCTAGCAGATGTATCAGAAATGTTTTTTTTAAAGTCTATCCGGGTTTTAAAGCTGTTAACAGCTGGACAGCCACATAAGCAAGCACAGCTGCGCAGGCTGAAACGACAGGGCACCTACAACCCTCCAGAAATTGATGGTGTGGCCCCTAGAATGGCTTCAAACTTGGCCCCACACTACAATTTACTATTTGAGAGGGGAAGAGTGGTTCAATGCATTGGGGGAAAGCCCCTTTCACTGGATTTATGCACGCTTTTACTAATTTAAATGCAAAGGAAATTAAAGGAGAGGTTTTGCTTTCTTTTTATGGGGCTCTGAGAAACGCAGTCCTTGGTCTGCAAGAAATTAAGGAGCCCCCGTGAGTGAGGAGCATCATTTTGCCTACCCCTCCAATAAATAAATAAAACCCGTTGCTTGTATCGGAAATACATGCACGCCTGTGCGCGGCCACGAGCATTTCTCCTCTCCTACGTTTCCTGTTTTGGGGACATGATTTGAAAAGAGGTTGTCTTTCTGCAGTCAAGTCTCTGCAGTAAAATTTAATTGCAATTAAAGGAGAAAGCAGCGTCTGTGTGTGTGTGTGTGTGTGTGTGTGTGTGAGGGAGCGGTTTATTAATTGTAATTTTTCCCAGTTAATGAAACATAATATTTAATTTAAATAATTGTTGCCAGGCTTCTGCCAGGAGGGGGCCGATCCATCTTCCAGTGACAAATGCTTCCCGGCTTTTCTGGCTCCCTTTACCTTGTGGAATGAATTGGTCTGACGAAAAAGGAGTGATGCCTTTCCCACCCTCTGCAACCTCACATCCGGGTGGTCCTCGGCTTATGGCCACAGCTGACCCCAAAAATTTCTGTCGCTAAGCGAGACAGTTCTTGGGCGAGCTTTTGCTGTGCAGGTTCTGAGGTTTTGCTTGATAAAAAAAATACAGGAAACCAGAAGCTGCCTTGGAGCTTCACATTTTTATTCAGCCGGACAAAGACGGGCTCGTCTAAAAGAGAGAAAAAAGCCCCAAATCTCAGAAAAGCCTTCTTTTTATGCCTTCTTTGATTACATAAGCAATTCACCCAGCAAAGTTGACACACGTAAGATAAAGACTTCGCCCTTTAAGGCTGGCACTCTGTAGATAAGAAGGAAGTAAACAGAAGTAGCTAAAAATGTTCCCTTTTGGGTATTCCCCTAAGACACCCTATGTTCCCGGGTGGGTTGGGATAGTGGGTGCTTCCTTTGCTGTCCTTTTATGACCTTGCATTCATGGTTCTGCAAGTGGCCAGAGATAGTGGGGCCATCTGCAGGTATTCACAGTGGATACTGTCCCCTAAATCCGGGTCAACCCTTTGCCCCATTTTACGACCTTCCTCGCCACCCTCCTTAAGCGAAACACTGCCCTTGTTAAGTTAGTCACACGGCTGGTAAGTGAGTCTGGCCTCCCCATGACTTTGTTTGTCAACAGTCGCAAAAAAGGGACCCGGATACTGCAACCGTCATAAATATGAAGCAGTTGCCAAGCGTCCATTGATCCCGTGATCCCATAAGTGTGAAAAACAGTCACTTTTTCCAGTCGTGACTTTGAACAGTCACTAAATAAGCGGGTGTAACTCAAGGACTGCCTATTTGGGAGGTAAGATAGGTGTCCTTCCTCTTCTTGTGAGAAAGCTTGCATCTTGGGTGTGGGGGCACGTGATTTGTAACCCTCCCAACTGGCTCCTGACAAGCAGAGTCAGTGGGGCAAGCCCAAAACCGTGTCAAGAAAGGCTGCACAAGGAGGCGTGACTCGTTGAATAACTGCCTTGCTTCTCAGTGGAAATTCCATTCCCAGTTCTGGTCGTAAGTTGAGGAGAGCTGGCATTGCCTTGACTTGCAGCAGAGAAACAAACGCTCGCCTTGTATATTTCGGCAGCTCTCGCGCAAAAAAGAAGACATTTTGGAATCTGGCAGGAACAAGGAAACTTCCCTCCGAGTTTATGCTGGATTCGTAGCACGGAACCCAGGATTATATTCAGGGCCGTCAGTTCATCCACCACTAGAATAAGCATGTAGACCAGGGGTCCCCAACCCCCGGTCAGTGGACTGGTAATGGGCTGCGGCATGCCAGCAACCGGTCTGCACAAATAAGCAAAGTCC
Source organism: Bothrops alternatus (assembly GCA_034064705.1). Classification (NCBI taxonomy): domain Eukaryota; kingdom Metazoa; phylum Chordata; class Lepidosauria; order Squamata; family Viperidae; genus Bothrops; species Bothrops alternatus. The sequence continues at coordinate 197,605 of JARGCV010000925.1, forward strand.
CATCTGCGAGATGCAGGCAGCACACAAAACCACGCACCTTCCGGTCCGTGGAAAAAACCTCTCTCCGTGGAACCAGACCCTGGTGCCCAAAAGTTTGGGGACCTCTGATGTAGACCATTGGGCTATGGCTAATTTAATTACTAATGGCCAACAGAGCAGTAGAAATGTCCCCATTCTCCCTTGATCCGAATTTAAGAAGAAAAGAGATAAATGGGGGCAAATTCCAGATCCACGCAACCCCCTCCAATTGGAAAAGCTTACCTCCGTAATGACTCTAAGTCTGCTCCAAGCAATAGCAACACAACTGATCTAGATCAAACAAGGTGAAAGTTGTTTCAGACACACATGCACCCCACATGCACCCCACGCCCCATTATCGTGCCATCCTTAACATCTATTTTTGCTTGATGCTACTCTCACCAATGGTTGGTACTCTGGAAGTGTGTGATGCAGAGGTTTTAATTGGTTTTTATAGTCTCCGTCAACAACCAAGTGTCTTCAGACTGCGGTGGGATAGAAAGGTGCAAAAGGAATAGATAAATAATATTATTTTCCATAAGCCCCTTTGTGCCTTCTGGAGGAAAAAGGCGCAGCAGAAATGAAACATAAAACCGGACTTGAGGGCATGCACATTTTTCTCTTCTGGGTAAACATGAAGACAAAATGACATTCATGTTCCATTTTCACCCTTCCTAAAATCTCTCTGAACTGTTGACGGGCTTTCCCGATGGAGTTCAGCAGGGATAAACAATGGCAGCTGAAGTTATTAACTCTAATACTTACAGACGTTTGGGAAGACCGTGGATTGTGGATGAAGAAACATTTGAAGTGGCGCTTAAGCAAAGGGAGAAGGTTTGTGTCTGTCATCGCTTGATTGAGCTTCCTTGGACAGGCGCAGGTTACCCAAACGTGGTAGGGGGTATTTGCCACCCCCATTGATCAAAAGAGTGGTCTGTGACTGCACAATCAGTGGTGAGGACTTTTATTCACACTTGAATGGCTTTGAAGGGCCCCCAGTCAGCTCCCAAAGCTTCAGTCATTCCTAATCAAACAAGAGCTTCAAAAGAGATGAATGTCCACACAACAGAGCTGGAATTTCTTCTCTGAGATACTTCCAGGCGATCATTAACGGGAAAACCCAGATGAGGAATCCTGAATGAACCATCTGATTTTCCCCATGGAAATGGTTCTCCATGGAAATCTATTCTCCAAAGCGGCTGAAGGCAGGACAAGAAGCAACGGATGGAAACTAATCAAGGAGAGAAGCAACCTAGAACTAAGGAGAAATTTCCTGACAGTGAGGACAATTAATCAGTGGAACAACCTGCCTCCAGAAGTGGTGAATGCTCCAACACTGGAAGTTTTTAAGAAGAGACTGGACAGCCATTTGTCCGAAATGGTGTAGGGTTTCCTGCCTGAGCAGTGGGTTGGACTCGATGACCTCCAAGGTCCATTCCAAGTCTGTTATTCCCTGGAGCTTCTCAACAGAAGGCTCTGAGTAGCTTCCTTAGCTTTATGTTGAATTGTTTCTCCCTTGGATCTGCCCTCCTTGGCTCTGGGGGTTTCGGGACAAGCCAGACAGAATATCTGACTACTATTGAATTTGGGGAGAATTATTGCAAATTACAAATGTGCAAATCACAGGCTGATGCCAAGGAGGGTTTTATAACTAAGTCCGTGGAAAGCTGGACCACAAATAAGCTTAATTTTGTCCTTCCTGACTTTCCACAGAATGTCTGAACAGGCCAGTCCTTGGCTTGGGAATCCATAGATTCCTCCACCCCACCCTGAGTGAATGGATAAGGGCTAGAGCCGGGCGGGCGGGATCCCTTGGCATGGCGTAATCCTGAGAATGCTCACATTGCAAGGTGAGAATTGCAGAGCGACAGAAAAGACGATTACAAACAGGCACTTCTTTTCATGGGTGAAAAAGTGGAAGCCGCCATAAGGTTGGATGCCCATGCAGTGAACCTTTGATTTGCTCTCTCTGCTGAATTTTGCAGGCAGACCTCACCCAACCAGGCCCCTAAAAGTGCACCTTTCTTTTCTCCCCCTCCCAATTTTTTTTCCAGGAAAGAGCCTATAAGGGTGACTTTGTTGCTTGACAGCTGGAGAATAGAGGCTGCGTTTGGAACTCGGCAGGCATATTTTGGGGGTTAGGTGTTTACAGAGTGCTTGGTGATGCCAGCAGCAGGAGAAGAAAAGATTATTGTTCCTTAGCCAGAAACCATCGGCGTCTCCCTGCCGGTGCTCATAAATATCTCTGTTCTAGCCATACGCAGCACAGCCGCCAGGGGGAGGGGGGCAGTGTGTAGCTTCCAGACCAATTTGCATTAGAAGGGATGGCCTTCTCAAGCCAAACCCGGGTTCTGCCTCTTCATTATCTTTCCTAGTTCCCCTAAGAGAGGAGCCCTGCAATCTGCTCCCCCAGAGAAGGAGAAGGGATGGGAGGCAAAATCTGGTGTGCGATTTCAACACCGTTTGCTCTTCCAAGTCCATTTTGGGCTGGCTGGTTGTTGAAAGGTAGAATGGAAAATGGAACTTCTCCAAACCATGAAAAATAATCAGACTGGGATCCAGCAGCTAAAGCCAACGCTCTTAAAATCGTAGAGCAGGAGGGCCTCATTGAATCTAGCTCCCGGCTTTGTAGGAGATGCCAGCTCAGGCCAACCCAACAGATCACGGACCAGCTCAATCAACCAATCAACCAACCAACCAACCAAAATAGAGCTGGAAGGGACCTTGGAAGTCTTCTAGTCCAACTGCCTGGTCATGGACGAGAGCCTAGACCATTTCAGACAAATGGTTGTCCAATCTCTTCTTATTTGCTATGAACCCCACATAGGCATCAGGAAGGGCATCCGGACGGTAAATGCTCAGCTCCAATTAGTTGCCCCAATAAAAGGGATTACAGGATCCTAAAAGGGGGGAAAAATAGAAGACTTTTAGCTCCATTTATTTGGATAACCAGGGCTTCTTTTTTTTGTCATAGAACATCCAGAACGGAGTTCCGGCACCTTTTTTGGATGGAACCTTGTAGGGTAGGCAAGGTGGGTTGTTCCGGCACCTTTTTTTTTTTTTTTTTTTACAAGAAAAGCACTGTAGATAACTGTTGGCTTCTCTGGATAAGGATGGGTTTACTCATTGTTTCTTGCTTAAGTGAAGGCTTTGTTGACTTTGGGATTCAATTTGATGACAACCTAGACAGCCTGGAAGCCCCTTTTGATTCCTGCCCTAGGATCCTACACAGTGCAACGGTGTATGAATTTAGCGCAGCAGTTCTCAACCTGTGGGTCGCGACCCCATTTGGGGTCGAACGACCATTTCACGGGGGTCGCCAAACACCGCAGTCCGCCATTTATTTTGGTCGGCCATTTTTTTTGGTCGGCCATTTTTCCCCCCTTTGCGATGTGGGCCGTCGCACCGCGCATGCGCGATGCGGGCCTGCCATTTTTTTTTGGTCGGCCATTTTTTTTTGGGTCAGCCATTTTTTTTGGTCCGCCATTTTTTTCCCCTTTGTGATGCGCCCATCGCGCCGCGCATGCATGATGCGGGCCTGGGTCAAGTCCCGGAAAAGGTTGAGAACTGCTGATTTAGCAGAATAAATTCCCATTCTGTTGAATTGGGCTTCCTCTTTAGAAACGGCGTTTGGGATCTGAGAGGGCTGAGGGGTTTATTTTTTGCAAATCTGCAGGTGCATACTGGGGGGGACATCTATTCCATCCAGCACAAACGTGGTAGCTTTAGAAGATGTTAATCAGTTATAAAGAGGTTTGTGAATCGCTGAGGGACCCCAGGAAGAGAATCCTCTCAAACACAGCAGTCTCTAAATATGCAACAGGATTGCAACAGTGGGTTTTCCCCTCCCTCCCTTTCCACAGCCGGAACATAATAAAATGGAATTTATAATACTAATTTGGAGCGATGCCAAATTGACCTAAAAATGACTCTGATTACTTCCAAATGAACCCAGAAGATTGGGGGAGAGGAGAAGAAAATATGCAAAGACTCAATTCTTCAGAACTACCAGTGGGAGACAGAGAGAGAGAGAGAGAAACCTTGGAGTCCTTTCTAGACTTGTCGGTTACATCCACTCATCCCCAAGCTCATTTGCTTTGCTTGGAGAGGATAAAAAAAAAAAACTTCTCTTATCCCTTCCCAATTATCCTGTGGATTAATTTCGGTTTCAAAAGAAAAACTTCAGCTGGTGGGGTTTCTCTTCTTATTCCACCCAAATTGCTCATCTCTGAAACTGGGCCCAAGTGGCCTTTTTAAAAATTCCCCAGCAGATTTTTGTGGGTTAAAAACCTCAGATGGATGCCTTCTCTGAATTTCTACAGGAGAAGGAGAACTTTATCCTCAAGGACAGAACTTCACGGGGACAGCCAGCCGCAGCACAGCAGCGGGAAAAATAAATCCCAGAGAGGAATTCCGTATTGCTTCCCGCGGGATCGAAAGAAAATAGAGAATGTCTGGAAAGATGCAGGTGGTCCTTTAGGACAGGGGTTCTCAACCTTGGCAACTTTAAGACTTGTGGACTTCAACTCCCAAACCTGGCTGAGGAATTCTGGGAGTTGAAGTCCACAAGTCTTAAAGTTGCCAAGGTTGAGAACCCCTGCTTTAGGACCACCGTTGAGCCCAAAATTTCTGTGGCCAAGGAAAGCAGTTGTGAAGTGAGCTTTGCCCCTTCTTACACCCTTTCCTGCCCCTGTTGTTAAGTGAGTCCCTGCAGTTGTTGAATTAGTAACACAGTTGTTAAGTGAAGCTAATTGTGCTGACTGCCAGGAATTGGACTGTGACCGGCTCAAGGTTGACTCAGCCTTCCATCCTTCCGAGGTCGGTAAAATGAGGACCCAGATTGTTTGGGGGCAAATATGCTGTAAACTGCTTAGAGAGGACTGTGAAGCACTGTGAAGCGGTATATAAGTCTAAGGGCTTTTGCTATTAAGAGCTGTGGTGGCGGAGTGGTTAGAATGCAGCATTACAGGCTGACTCTGCCCACTGCCAGCAGTTTGATCCTGACCAGCTCAAGGTTGACTCAGCCTTCCATCCTTCCGAGGTTGGTAAAATGAGGACCCAGATTGTTTGGGGGCAAATATGCTGTAAACTGCTTAGAGAGGACTGTGAAGCACTGTGAAGCGGTATATAAGTCTAAGGACTATTGCTATTAAGAGCTGTGGTGGTGGAGTGGTTAGAACGCAGCATTGCAGGCTGACTCTGCCCACTGCCAGTAGTTCGGCTCAAGGTTGACTCAGCCTTCCGTTCTTCTGAGGTCGGTCAAATGAGGACCCAGATTATTGGAGGGCAAATAGGCCTGACTCTGTAAACCGCTTAGAGGGGGCTGTGAAGCGGTATATAAGTCTAAGTGCTATTGCTATTAAGAGCTGTGGTGGCAGAGTCGTTAGAATGCAGCATTGCAGGCTGACTCTGCCCACTGCCAGCAGTTTGATCCTGACCGGCTCAAGGTTGACTCAGCCTTCCGTTCTTCTGAGGTGGGTAAAATGAGGACCCAGATTGTTGGGGGCAAATAGGCTGACTCTGTAAACCACTTAGAGGGGGCTATGAAGCACTGTGAAGCGGTATATAAGTCTAAGGACTATTGCTATTGCTTTCCCAGAATAGCTTCTTGAGGGACACCTATGAGAGCAGCTAGCTCAAGGGAGTTGCCCTTTCTGGCATTCTCCCACAACCCAACCCAGGCAACCTCTGTGTGAAAATTGTCTACATCAGCTGAGCTTTCCCACAGATATGGCGAAACAATGCAACACAGATATGGCGAAACAATGCAACGAAGCTGATGAGATATTTTTGGCGACTCCCGCCCAGATAGATGTTGTGATCTGATAGTGAAGGAGACAGCTCTTGGGAGGAGAATCTGAGTATGGAGGCAAATTTAAGAGGTCCTTCTGGCAAAGATGTGGCTTGAAGAACAGATGAAGGGATCATCTCTTAGAGTGTGTGGTTGCCGGCCCTGCTGGCTTGTGTTTTTTTTTAAAGTGTCTGCAATCCAGAGGAGATGATTTATGACCGTTCTCTCCCTCTATCAGCTGGCAAAAACCTACCTTCTTCATCACCTCTGGCCTTGTAAGCTATTATCCTCCTCCCCCTCTCCTCCCCTTCCCTCTAAGATTTCCCCTTTCACACCTTCTTGCAGCCCAACAGTTAAAAGGAGCGCCTTTTAGAGAAATAGCTTCTTATCTACTATAGCTTAGAAAAATCTCCTGTCTGCTTGACCTGCCATATGGAGGTCAAGAAAAGTGCTTGGAGATACATTTCAGCTTATCTGCAGGGACGGAGGGATTCACACCTGGGCTGTTGGATGGCTGCCTTTTTTTTCCCAGCAGGAAAGGGCTGGATTGCAAGCCTAGTTTTAGGCATGAACTTCAGAATAGGTTCAAAATAAAAGAAGGCATAGAGACGGTTCAGGGTTGGCTTCGCACGTGTCCTTTAAGTAACCATTGAGCTCCCTACTAAAGAAAGCGGAGATGGGCATCATTTAACAAATACATCAAGACACAATTGATAAGGTAACTGAAAGGTTCCTCAGTGATTCCCAGAAGGCAAAGATGGCCATGAAATTCTAAGATGGCGCCAGGCAGCTGTCCAGCCATCCTTCTTAAGTGCAACCTAATTACAAGCAGAGTCCAGTCAGGTCCTTGGTGCTCTCTGAATTTGGATATTTTCTCGCAGATGTTTCATGACCCAGCTAGGTAACTTCATCAGTGCTAGAAGGAAAGAGGAGGAGGAAGAGGGTTGGGGAGGGGAGGAGGAGGAGGAGACAGCTGCAAGGTCTTTGGTGCTCTCTGAATTTGGATATTTTCTCGCAGATGTTTCGTGACCCAGCTAGGCAGTATCATCAGGGCTAAAAGGGAGTGGGATTTGCAGAGAGAGAAGAGAAGAGAAGAGAAGAGAAGAGAAGAGAAGAGAAGAGAAGAGAAGAGAAGAGAAGAGAAGAGAAGAGAAGAGAAGAGAAGAGAAGAGAAGAGAAGAGAAGAGAAGAGAATGAAGAAAAATATGAGGTGCTTGGTGCTCTCTGGCTTGGCTATATTCTTGCAGATGTTTCATGACCCAGCTAGGTAACATCTTCAGTGCTAGAAGGAAAGAGGAGGAGGAAGAGGGGTGAGGAGGAAGAGGAGGCTGCAGGGTCCTTGGTGCTCTCTGAATTTGGATATTTTCTTGTGGATGTTTAATGACCCAACTAGGTAACATCATCAGTGCTAGAAGAGATGATGAGGATGCGGATGAGGAGGAGGAGGAGGAGGGGGCAGCGGCTGTGGGCAGACGTTTCATGACCCAACTAGGTAACATCATCAGTGCTAGAAGGATGGGGGGGTTCATCCTCTCCCTCTTATTGGGTAATGACACGTCTGCAACCCCACTGGAGGATATTTCCACGTATATTTTGCATCCTATTTTCGAGAAAACAAGTGTTTTACAAGAATATGTGTGTGTTGCACAAATATTTCGACAGGGGAAATTACATTTCACAGATCAGGAAAGTGTGAAGTCCGAAAGTCTCCTTCAGCTACAGTTCACATTTCAAAATTGTGATCCCCAGCAATTTATGCATTAAAATGTGGACTCAACAACTTTCATCCCCTGCACAGCTGCTGGTGCACCAGATGCTTAGTAGGGCAAAGACACAACCTGTTTAGCATTTCAAATGCAGAATAAGGACTTGTGTCTTTTGTGAACATGGTAGAGAGGCAGTTGCTATGAAAATGCAATTTCTGCACTGCCTCTCTGAGAGCTTGGATGGAATTGAAGAGGGCAGGTGGGAAAGGCCCGTTTAATGGGGTCACGCTCATCTGCCTTTTTTCTTCTAATAGCTGGTGGCTCCTGGAAAAATATGTTTTTTTATCCAAAAGCAATTGTGCCTCCTTAGCATTCCCTCATTCCTCCTTTTGCTCTTTCCTTCCTTCTTTCCTTCCTTCCTTCCTTCCTTCCTTCCTTCCTTCCTTCCTTCCTTCCTTCCTTCCTTCCTTCCCTTTCTCCCTCCTTCCTTCTTTCCTTTCCCTCCCTCCCTCCCCCACCTCCCTTCCTTCTTTTCTTCCTCTCCCTCCCTCCCTCCCTGCCTGGAGGAACGTTGTTCATGGGTCAAGATGGATCAGATACAACTTGGTAACTAATAACAACAACTCTAGAGGAAAGAAGGACTAAGGGTAACATGATAGCAGTGTTCCAATATCTCAGGGGCTGCCCCAAAGAAGGGGGGGTGTCAACCTATTCTCCAAAGCATCTGAAGGCAGGACAAGAAGCAACAGATAGAAACTAACCAAGGAGAGGAGCAACCTGGAACTAAGGAAAAGCTTCCTAACAGTGAGGACAATTAACCAGTGGAACAACCTGCCTCCAGAAGTTGTGGGTACTTCATCACTGGAGGTTTTTAAGAAAAGACTGGACAGCCATTTGTCTGAAATGGGATAGGGTCTCCTGCTTGAGCAGGGAGTTGGACTAGATCACAGGTCGGCAACCTGCGGCTCCGGAGCCGCATGCAGCTCTTTGATCCTTCCATTTCTGCAGGAAGCAGGAAGCAGGAAGGGCAGGAGAGAGCTACCGTAGCTAGTCCAGCTATGCTGACTCAGGAATTCTGGGAGTTGAAGTCCATGAGTCATAAAAGAGCCGAGGTTGCCTACCCCTGAGCTTGTTGGAGAACAACTTGAAGCCAGCTTGCCAGGTGAGCAGCAGATAGGAGGGGGGGGAGAAAGAGAGAGAGAGAAAGAGAGAGGGAAGGAGGGAGAGAGAGGATAGAGAGAGAGAGAGAAAGAGAGTGGGGGAAGAGGACTAGCAGACCAAGGGCAGATAGAGAGAGAGGGAGGGAGGGAGAGAGAGAGAGAGACAGAGAGAGACCCTTTTGACATCTAACATGAAGATAACACTGCATATATCCATTTTTACCTGTCTGTGTATGTGTGTGTGTGTGTGTGTGTGTATACATACACACACACATACACACACACACACAAACACACACACACACACCTACCTATAATAAAGGTAAAAAAGAATATATGCAGTGTTATCTTCATTTTAGATATCAAAAGGGTTTTGCGGCTCCCAGTGTTTTGTTTTCAGTGGGAAATGGGTCCAAGTGGCTCTTTGAGTGTTTTGGGTTGCCTACCCCTGGACTAGATAGAAGACCTCCAAAGTCCCTTCCTGCTCTATTCTGGTTAAGGAATTCCTTGCAGACCCTGGACATCTTGCCTAAAACAAGCTTGGATGAATGACTTCTTCCCATGCCTTGTCCCAACACCAGGTTGCCGTCTGCCATCTTGCTCACAGGGCCGGCCCCAAAATTACGGAATAAAAGGGAGGGCAAGGCAGAAGGGGAGACATTGGGCAGACCTGGGTCAGGAGGGTGACCGAAAGCCGATTAGCTCTATGTTTGCTACCGGTAGCACCCTCCAATGTCCTTGCTTAGGGAGGGAGCCTTCCCTTCTCCTGCCTTGTTTCTTAATTGCTGGCCTTGTAAATTGCATGATTTATGTCTCTGCTCCTCTGCTCCTGGGGGGGGCAGTTTCCCCTTCCAGACGAAGAAACAAATAGCAGATTTAACAGCCCTTCGGAAGGTTCAGTATGAGTCAGGCACTGAGGGATTCTCACTGGGCAGCTTTTGCCAAGAAGCGGCTTCTCTGACTGCCGCCTGTACTACGTGCACACATGTTCTTCCCACTCGTCCTCTTTCCCCCCCCCCAAAAAAAATCCCTCTCTCTCTCAAGTAGCAGCTGCACCAGAGATGCTTCATCAAACAGGGACCCTTTTAATTATCCTTATAGAAGAAATTCTCGAAGGAGATTTTTGGTTTAAGCAGCGGTTTCCTTGAAATCTTGCAACTGGGAGCCAAGTCCTTGAAGTAAAATTACGTCTGGCTTGAGCTGGGAGAAATGTTCCCCAGCAGAGGGAGGGTTGGGGGAAAGGGAGGCACACGTCTCTGTGTGTCTCTTCTGTGCGTACAAGGCTTTCCCCCCAGAATCAGTGACCCCAAACCATTCTTTCAAGCAGCTTTTGACGACTTCAGATCAATATTTTTTTTTAAAAAAAAGGACCAGGGGTGATAGGATAGCACTGTTCCCATATTTGAGGGGCTCCTACAAGGATGAGGGGGGGTCAAGCTATTTTCCAAAGCACCAAAAGGCAAGACAAGAAACGAGCAATCTGGAATTAAGGAGAAATTTCCTAATGGTGAAAGCCATCACCCAGTGGAAAGGCTTCCCTTCAGAAGATGTGGGTGCCCCATCACTGGAGACTTTTCAGAAGACACTGGACAACCATTTACCTGAACTGATATAGGGTCTCCTGCTCAAGCAGGGGGTTGGACTAGAACAGCGGTTCTCAACCTGTGAGTCGCGACCCCATTTGGGGTCGAACGACCATTTCACGGGGGTCGCTGGACACTGCAGTCCGCCATTTTTTCCCCCATTCGACCCATCGCGCCGCACATGCGCGATTTGGGGCGTCGTGCATGCGCCACGCATGCGCGGATCGGCCCGTCGTGCCGCGCATGTGCTGTTCGGGCCATCATGTGTGCGCCACGCATGCGCGGATCGGCCTGTCATGCCGCGCATGTACGGCACGGGTCGGGGTCACGTCGCACATGGGCGGCGCAGGTGGGGTCTCGGCCTGAAAAAGGTTGAGAACCGCTGGACTAGAAGATCTCCAAGGTCCTTTCCAACTCTGTTGTTCTATGTTCTATGTTCTAAGCCAGGGTCTCACAAGAATGAACATTAAGTAGGTCTCCTCCTTCTCCTTGTCCAATCTGTTTGAAGAGCTGCCACCCACTGTAAAATGAAGTGTGGTGCAAGAAGAGGGTTCCTAAAATTTCATCCACGTTATCCAGAAGTATCACCTCCCGGAGCGGCATATAAGCCTAAACAAAATAAATAAAATAAATAAATAATTCATCATTTGTGTACCGTTGATTTTGAGCTGGGCCTTCTCTGCTGGGAGACATGTTGTCTTAGTTTAGTTTAGTTTAGTTTAGTTTATTCACACTTATATGCCGCCCTTCTCCGAAGACCCAGGGCAGCTCACAATAAGAATACAATAACAATTTTAAAATTAACCACACTCATACCACATACAAACACAATCAATTCGCAGCCGCTGATGGCAGGACACTCTTAGGGCCGAGGGGCAGAGCACAGCTCACATGCCCCAAGCCTGTCGGCATAGATGTGTCTTCAGCCCTTTCCGGAAAGCTAGGAGGGAGGAAGCAGTACGAACCTCTGAGGGAAGCTGGTTCCAGAGGGCTGGGGCAGCAACGGAGAAGGCCCTTGCCCTAGGTCCCGCCAGATGGCATTGTTTAACAGACGGGACTCGTAGGAGGCCAACCCTATGCACCCTGACCGGTCGCTGGGATTCATGAGGCAGAAGACGGTCCCGCAAGTATCCTGGTCCATTGCCATTGTCTTCCAGGTCAATGGTCTCCAGGTCACCTCTTGATCCAAAAAGTTCTATACATCACTGCATCGATTCAGTTTCCAGGAGATCATGAGGATAAACGGACCTCCAGTACAAAACATGAAGTTTCTGCAAATCTTTCTTCCAGTTTCTGCTTCCCTATCTTCTAAGGCTTTTGGAAAGTGAATCAATTTTTCTGGGTGCTACAGAAGCCAACGAAGAGCTGATGCCAACTTGAGGGGGAACGCAACTAGAATTCAGAGGGCCAGAAAAATCGCATCTTTCTTGCCAATGAGATCATCACTCCTTGAAACCTTTCCAAAAACCGGGACTCTGAAATTAAGCTTCCCAAGCTTGCATCTTGACTCCTCACCCATGGTACCTACAGTAATGGAAAAACTGAAACTACAAAATGTTCAGCTTGCTCTGAAAGCTCACACACACCCAGACCTTTGCCTAACCTAGACACAAGGTTGTAGAGCCTATATATTTAAAAAGATAATAAGGAGCAAAAGGAGGATGGATGGAAGAGCCAGAAAGATTTGGATGCCTGGGAAAGCCCAGGGAAATCATCAAAACAATTAAAAAACGAAAATTAGAATATTTCGGACATGTGATGCAACACCCAGAAAAATACGGCATACTCCATTTAATCCTCCAGGGAAAGACGGAAGGCAAATGAGGTCCAGGCAGAACATCGGGGCTTTAAAATCTCAGGGACTGGGTGATAGACTAGATATAGTAAATAGACCATATATAAGATTCACCTCAGGTTATTAAACTTTTACCTCAGGATTTTTGGTTAGGCACCATAAAAGATTGTACTAATACTGAGATGAATAATATGTGATAGACTAGAAACTGTGGATAGACTATAGAAAAGAGAAACACCAATCAAATAAAGTGTAACAGGCGTATAGTTGAGGCTTGATGTGAGGAGTGAAAAATGTTTACCAAACCAGACATTTACAAAGATTAATACTTAGTGATGTATATCAGGTGCTATGACGATTGATGCATACTAAGATTTTATGTTTAATGCTGATTGTTTTAATAAAAGAATTTTTATATATAAAAAAAAATCTCAGGGACTGGTTCGGACAAAACTCAGCAGCACTTTTTCGTGCGGCTGCTGATAAAAACAGGATCTCCAACATGATCGCCAATGTCCGATAACAGATATGGCACAAGAAGAAGAAGAAATGAAAAACTACCAGGCTGAAACTCCTGGGGAGCCAACCGATGGCTGCAGAGGAGATGGAAGTGAAATTGAATCTCTGTAAAAGAATAACGGATGCTGCTGTCAAGATTCAGTCATCCTGGGAGGACTGGAACGGGCCTAATTCTGGCAGATTTCTGTCAATTTCAGCATGTTTGGTTGAACTGTGTCCTTGACCTCTAGATGTCTGATCAAAGAGAGAAGCAACCTGGAATTAAGGAGAAACTTCCTGTTCCACTGGTTGATTGTGAGGACAATCAACCAGTGGAACAGCTTGCCACAAGAAATTGTGGGTGCTCCATCACTGGAAATTTTTAAGAAGAGACTGGACAATCACCTGTCTGAGATGGTATAGGTCAGTAGTGGCGAACCTATGGCATGGGTGCCAGAGGCGGCACGCAGAGCCCTCTCTGTGGGCACACATGCCATAATCCCAGTCCTAGGCCTTCAGCTGGTTTTATAAAACATTTTTGCTTTAGGCCTCCGCTGCTGTGTGAAAAAAAAAAAAGGTTCAATCAATCAGTCAATTTCAACTTCTCGCAAAAAAAAAAAGATCTCGAAAAGTTGGAATTGATTGATTGAACTTTTTAGTCCCACCCAGTTTGCCGTTACCACCACAGCCACGCCCACCCAATGGGCCACACCCACCCAGCATCCGATGATGCATAAGTGGGTTTTGGGTTGCAGTTTGGGCACTCGGTCTCTAAAAGGTTCGCCATCACTGTCATATATAGGTATATAATATATATAAAAACACTTCTGCCTGGCACAGAAGGAAGGGATAAAACCCCGAGAATCTCCATCAGCAATTCTAAGCCACTCATCACTTTGGTGGGAAATTCTTCAAAGGGTGGAATTAAGGAAGATGAATGGCTTGATTTGGAAGACCAAGAGGCCCTGTTGATTCAGGAGACAATGGCTTCTCTTCCCTCCCTAGCTGCCCTCTGCTCCTTCAGTATTGTCCACATATGCCAGGAAAGACCACAAGAGCTGTAAATTAACCCACCCAAACCCAGGCGGGGGTAGGCCCAGGCCTGGGACTGACGCCTCATGTGCAGTTTCAAAAGCACATCTCCCCAGCACTCTGACAGCTTCCGCAGTGTTGTCCCAGGGGCGAAGGGATATAAATCCCATCTCTGCAGCTTTGTTGTTGAAGAGAGCATCGAAAAAGAGACATCAGGGAGCTGGGAGGGAGACTGACCTTGTGGAGACTCCATCCTACACAGTAGGTGGGGAAAAAACAGCAGTGGGGAGGAAGCACAGCAGACAGGACAGGAGTTGTTGCATCACACACACACACACACACACACATCAAATTATGCGTGGGGGACTCTTCCTGGGCTGATGGGAGAGTCTTGCCTATGGCTTTAATGGAAGAGGTTTTAATGCACAGGAGGGAAGCGATGGGGCGCTCAGGCAGATATGACCCAAAGGAGAGCCCCACACAATTTCTGCCCTCCATCCCATCTCCGTCAGCACAAGTCCCTTCTCTGCCTGCTTGTGGCGGGCAGCTGCTGCCACCAATTCCACCTGCAATTGTGCGATACGGTCGCCAGGAATCAACACCATTCAGTCTCCTCTCCTCCACCCACAACGCTGCTTGCCGTTGGGTTCCTACGTTGCCAGCACCATGTTGCCAGTTTAAGATAAGGGTCAGGCCAGTTCTGTTGGCACGGCTTGAAAGGGAGAACTAAACTGTGGCTCGCTCACCCTGCTTGTCCATCGCTTGTTGAATCCAGGTTTGCTGATTCCTAACCAGGGTTTTAAGCAGTGGTGGGATTCAAATAAGTGAACAGCCGGTTCTCTATGTGGATGCTGCTTCCAGAGCAACAAAAAATTAGCTACCGGTTCTGCCAAAGTGGTACAAACCGGCTGAATCTCACTACTGGTTTTAAGGCTTCGTTAAGTTGATCGAACCATGATTTGTCAATTACCGTGGGCAGGTTCATGCAAACAATCTCAACTGGTGGCTTAGTGTGACCTGAGATCTTTTCCAAAGTCAGGGAAAGACGTTTTAAAGATCTCAAATCAACGGCTGCATGAGACAGTCCAGCTTTATGAAATACAACATACAGTATATATTGAATTACAGATTTTTCTTTTTTTAAAAAAAAAAATCTTGGTGGTTTCTAATGTATTTTTTTTGCAGCTTGACATAACGACCACGACGGAGCCTCAATTTTCTGTTGCTAAGTGAGACGTTTGCGAAGGGAGTTTTGCCCCGTTTTATGACTTTTCTTGCCACCATTGTTAAATGAATCGCTGCAGTTGTTAAATGGGTAACACGGTTGTTAAGTGAATCTGGCTTCCCCATTCAGAGGGTCTCAAAAAGAGATCCTGTGATCCCCCGGGACGCTGCAGCCATCATTGATATGAGTCATTTGCCAAGCAATTTTGATCACGTGACCGTGAGGATGCTACAACGGTCATAAGTGTGAAAAGCGGTCATGAGTTGTTTTTTCCAGTGCCGTTGTAACTTGTGAATGAACACTAAACAAACTGTTGTTTAGGCAAGGACTATCTGCACTGTCTTCTAGAACAGAAGCCGAAAAACAACAACACTCTAAATCAGTGGTTCTCAACCTTTTCCGGGACTCGACCCCGGCCCGCGCCGTGCAAGCACGTTGCGATGGGGCGCATCGCGCATGCACGGTGCGACGGGGCGCATCACGCATGCGCGGTGCGATGGGGCACATTGTGCATGTGCGGCGCGACGGCCCGCATCATGCATGCACGGCGCGACGGCCCGCATCGCAAAGGGGGAAAAAATGGCCAACCAAAAAAAAAATGGCCGACCCCAAAAAAAATGGCGGGCCTGCATCGCGCATGCGCGGCACGACGGCCCGCATGGCAAAGGGAGAAAAAATGGCCGACCCAAAAAAAATGGCCAACCAAAAAAAAAAATGACCGACCAAAAAAAAAAATGGCGGGCCCGCATCGCACATGCGCGGCGCGACAGCCCGCATCGCAAAGGGGAAAAAAATGGCCGACCAAAAAAAAATTGGCCGACCAAAAAATAAAAAATAAAAAATGGCGGACTGCGGTGTTTGGCGACCCCCATGAAATGGTCGTTCGACCCCAAATGGGGTCGCGACCCAGGTTGAGAACCGCTGCTCTAAATGGCCCAGTTGCCTGATCCAAAACCTCACTGAAAATGCCTCAGCTTTTGAGAAACTGCCCCCCCAGTCTTTGGAGACGGCCTTGATCCCGCTGCAGAATTTAATATGAATTTTCCTCCCCAAACATTTCCTCTCTCTCTCTTCATCCTGCGACGCACAATATTTTTTTATAAGTTTTTATTGAGTACAAAGAAAAAAAAGGATTAAAAACATTGAACATGGTAAATCATCTTTGACTGACATCTCAGTCCATATTGTACATTAATTACATATAATATATCTATATACAAACTATACATTTCTGGTCTCTATCTTAACTTCTCTCTTTATTTGTGACCTCCATTTCTTTTCCCCTCCATCTATAAAATTTATTCCACATTCGATAAATTTCTGTTTCTTCCTGATTTTTTAATCTTTTAGATATCCTATCTAGTTCTGCGCAATACATAATTTGCTTTATTAGTACTTCCTCACTCGGTACTTCCATGGCTTTCCTGTGACGCACAATATTGATTTGATTGGTCTTTTAACCTCTGTATGTCTCTTAATTCAATATCTTGTGTTGTAATTTTCTCCACTGCTGAGTTAATGTTTCGTTTCCAATCTTTTTAATCTTTTTTTCCACTTTAGCTTCAATTTTGTCTCTCTCTCTCTCGCACACGCACGTATCCCGCACACTCTTCTTTTAATCTCTTCTCTTCTGTTCTTTTTTTTTTTTTTTTTAAATCAGTTCCTTCTCATCATTAGGGAAGCGGAGCCACGTTTTTTTTTTTATCCACCTCAATTTCTTCGCAGAAAATATCCCCGAAACAGCTTGTCCCACGAAAGAAAACCCCTCCAGCATTTGCCCTTGAAATGAACTGTCCAGGGTTTTTATCGGCTTTTTTTGCTTTTTTAACATGGAATTGTTTCGGGATTCCAACACGATAGGCGACAACAGGGAGTCCTCCGGTTACAATCACAACCAAGCCCAAAATGTCTGTGAGACATTCTTAAGGGAGTTTTGCCCCATTTTATGACCTTTCTGGTCACAGAAACCGAATCTCTACAATTATTAAATTAGTCACACAGTTGTTAAGTGAATCCGGCTTCCCCCGTTCGCTTTGCTGGTCAGGAGGTCGCAAAAGGGGATCACGTGACTCCGGGACGCTGCAGCCGTTATAAATACGAGTCAGTTGCCGAGTGTCTGAATTTGAACAAGTGACCCTGGGGATGCTGCAATGACAATTAGTGCGAGAAATGGTCCTGAGTCCCCTTTTTTCAGTGCCGTTGAATCTTCGAAACGGTCACTAAATAAACTGTTGTAAGTCGAGGACTTTTTCTACTTAGCTAGGTGGGGGCCGAGAAGATTTGTCGGCAGGCCCCTCCAGTTTGGGAAAAGCAGGGGATATTTTTTTTTTTCAATAAACCAAGCCGCCATCCCAAAGAGCTCCACGGAGCCCACTTTCCCATGAAATCCTCATTCCAAAATCCAACTCTTTGCAGCGGAGTTGGCCCAACCCTTGTAGAACCCCCCCTTTTTATAACTAATAATAGTAATAGTAATAGTAATAGTAATACGGTAGTAATAGTAATAGTAATAGTAATAGTAATAGTAATAGTAATAGTAACAGTAATAGTAATAGTAATAATAATAATAATAATAATAATAAAGTTGGGACCTTGGAGGTCATCTAGTCCAACCCCCTGCTCAGGCAAGAAACCCTATACCATTTCGGACAAATGGCTGTCCAGTCTCTTCTTAAAGACTTCCAGTGTTGGAGCATTCACCGCTTCTGGAGACAGGTTGTTCCACTGGTTAATTGTTCTGACTGTCAGGACATTTCTCCTTAGTTCCAGGTTGCTTCTCTCCTTGCTTAGTTTCCATCCGTTGCTCCGTGTCCTGCCTTCAGGCGCTTTGGAGAATAGCTTGACTCCCTCTTCTTTGGGGCAGCCCCTGAGATACTGAAACACTGCTATCATGTCCCCCTCGTCCTTCTCTTCGTTAAACTAGACATCCCCAATTCCAGCAACCATTCCTTATATGTTGTAGCCTCCAGTCCCCTGATCATCTTTGTTGCTCTTCTCTGCACTCTTTCTAGAGTCTCAGCATCTTTTTTACATCGTGGTGACCAAAACTGGATGCAGTATTCCAAGTGTGGCCTTACCAAGGCCTTGTAAAGTGGTATTAATACTTCACGTGATCTTGATTCTCTCCCTCTGTTAATGCAGCCAAGCACTGTGTTGGCCTTTTTGGCAGCTGCAGCACACGGCTGGCTCCTATTTCGGTGATTGTCCACTAGGACTCCGAGATCCTTCTCACAGTTACTACTATTGAGCAAGGTACCCCCTATACTATACCTGTGCATTTGGTTTTTCTTGCCTAAATGTAGAACTTTGCTTTTTTCACCATTGAATTTCATTTTGATAGATAGAGCCCAGTCTTCAGGTCTGTCCAGATCCTCCTGTATCTTAAGCCTATTTTATAACTCTCCCTTTTGATTTCCCCTATCATTTCTCTTTTCTTTCCAAGACTTCAGTGGGATTTTGCAGTTGGAGCACTGATCTCTCTTTGTCTTTTTTTTTTTTTTTTTGTACATTTGTGTTGTGGGAAATTCCTAGGAACTTTTTCTATTCTGGCAGTACAGGCAAGGAAAAATAATACATATTGATCAATAAAAACATTTAGAAATAATTGCTTCTGTGTTGGGCCACTGTAATTCACCCCAATGAGACTCTTTGTAGTCGAGAAGAGATATTATTTACTTTGTTGAAGCATTACACATCTCTATGTGGCCTCCTCCGGTACTTGGGACAGGGGATGCTCAGTAGATGTAGGAGCTTGGTCTAGTTCAGCGGTTCTCAACCTATTTCAGGTTGCGACCTTGACCTGCGCCGCGCATGCGCGACGCGGCCCCGGCCTACACCACGCATGCGCGGCGCGACGGTCCGCATCGCACATGTGCGACGCACGCGCAATGGTCTGCATTGCGCATGCGTGGCACGATGGCCCGCATTGCGCATGCACAGTGCGACGGTCCACGTCGCGCATGCGTGGCGCGTGTGCAACGGCCCGCATCGCACATGTATGGCGTGACGGCCCGCATCGCGCATGCACAGCGTGATGACCCACATTGCGCATGCGCGGTGCTACCCCGCACATGCGCGGTGCTGCCCCCTGCACCGGCCGGGGGAAAAAAATGGCGGACTGCGGCGTTTGGCGACCCCCTGTGAAATGGTCGTTCGACCCCAAATGGGGTTATGACCCATAGGTTGAGAACCGCTAGTCTAGCTTCTCTTTTTTTTTGCACTTTTCTAGAAAATTTTGCCATGAATGGGTAGAGCCTAGAGATCAAGGAAGAAGCTTCTTGGATGAGAAGCAAAATGTCTCCAAAGAAAAACAAGTCCAGTTTCCTTGTGAAAAAAAGCATCTTTGGAACCACCAGGACCTGGATGGCTGAGAAGCTCCATAGACATAGAATAGAGCTGGAAGGGACCTTGGAGGTCTTCTAGTCCAGCCCCCTGCTCAAGCAGGAGAACCTATACCAGTGAGGGTGAACCTTTTAGAAACCGAGTGCCCAAACTGCAACCCAAAACACACTTATGCATCATCAGGTGCCGGGTGGGCGTGGCCCATTGGGTGGGCGTGGCTGCGGTGGTAAGGGCAGACTGGTTGGGACTAAAAAGTTCAATCAATCCATTCCAACTTTGCAAGATCTTTCCCCCCCCCCACGAGAAACTGAAATTGATTGATTGAACCTATTTTTTTTTTTGCACACGGTGGCAGAGGCCTAAAGCGAAAAGGTTTTATAAAACCCAGCTGAAGGCCTACGGTAGGACTGGGGCGACAGCGCACGTGCCCACAGAGAGGGCTCTGAGTGCTGCCTCTGGCACCCGTGCCATAGGTTCATCACCATGGCTATAGGATTTCCTGCCAGAGCAGGGGGTTGGACTAGAAGATCTCCAAGGTCCCTTCCAACTCCATTGTTCTGTGTCTACCAGTCAAGATGCTCATTGTTCATTTTTCCTTTTCACCATCTCTTAAAGTCTTCAAAATGCATGTCCATCTTTTGTCCCTATCTGGCGTAGGAAAGACTGAAGGACCATTTTTCCTGAAAACTAGCTTCTGATGCCTTGTAGAAAACCTGCAGTTTACCTGCATAGGTATGCCAGATATGGTCCCTTAAGGAGAGGACCAAGGTAGCCGCCCTGAGTTCTCCGGAATAGGGCGGCATAGAAATCGAATAAATAATAATAATAATAATAATAATAATAATAATAATAATAATAATAATAATAATAATAATAATAATAATTGGTCATGCTTGTGGGGATTTTGGGATTTCCTGTGACATCTAACAGATGGTCTACATTGGGGGGAGACTGTTCACACCAGATGTCCTGAATCAGCCTTGGGGGGGGGGATAAAATCCTTTTTTTTCTTGCCAAACTATCCCCATCCAAGCCTATCAGCCCCAGAAAAGTATAGCCCAAACCAGAAACAACCAGAAACGCACTGGGGTTTTCATCTTCAGAGAGAAACAATTTGGCTGTATTCCTTTAATCTTGTCTTTGCTGATGTCAGCCAAGCATCTCGTGTGAACAGGATAAAGTATGCCTGGCTGATAACTGTCTTTGGTCTGCTGATTTTGTGTTCCCAGTTACAGCCAATTGACCTCATGGACTGTACTAGGCCATCCATCTTAAAGCTTGCTGGCTGAGGAATTCAGGGAGCTGAAGTCCCCGGAATTTAAAGTCTGCTGGCTAGGGAATTCTGGGCTCCATGCATCTTAAAGCCTGCTGGCTGGAGAATTCTGGGAGCTGAGGTCCACTGAATTTAAAGCCCACTGGCTGAGGAATTCTGGCAGCTGAAATCCACACATCTTAAAAGCCTTCAAGTTGGAGAATCCTGGAAGCTGAATTTCATACGTGTTAAAACTAACTGGCTAGAGAATTCTGGGAACTGGGCTCCATGCATCTTACAGCCTGCTGGCTGGAGAATCCTGGGAGCTGAGGTCCACCGGATTTAAAGTCTAATGGCTAAGGAATTCATGAAGTTGAAGTCCACCCATATTAAAGTTGCAAGGCTGAGACACAACCTTAGAAAGAGATTGAGGAAGTTGGATGCAAAGTTTAATTCTGGCCCTCGAGCAAGTGGCAATTTTCAATCCTACCTGCGCTCATTAGTGCCAGCCTGTTAAACCCCACCCAGCTGGGCCAGATCAAGGAAGCGAAAAATGACACACTTTTCAGTAGCTTATCTTTAACATCCCTTTGGGGAAGATGCAGAACCTTGGAAAGGGTAAGAAGGATTTCCCAGCCTCATTTTCAGTGAGTTAGGTAAAGCAGAATCTCTTTGGTGGGATCAAAATGCTTCTTCCCAGGTTGCTGCGAGCTATTGGTGAGTGGCGGTTCAAGAGATGAGCTGTCTCTCTATTCCCCCCCCCCTCCAGCCTCCCCACAACCATTCACACAATTTTTGTGAAGGATGGCTGGGCAAAAAGTCATTGCTCAGCCTTGGAAGGACATTCTGCCCCTGATTTCACTGCAAAGGTTTTTATTTGGGCGTTTCAGGTTTACGTGATTTTCTTGGACCAAAAGGCAAAGGCTTGGGTTGGGAAGTAATGAGAATTGTGACCAAATTTTCCAGGTCTTTCCCCTTCCGGTTTCCCCCCCACCCCATTCCTTTTGCTCTCGTCTCCCCTTTGTTAACACAGAAAGTGATTCTCTGTTAGTTTCATACAATAAATTAACTTTAAAATACTAGGAGTTTTTTTTTAAAAAATTGTGATATCTTACTAAAAGCAGTTTCTGCATCTCTAGATTAGTAGAGAAGAGAAATCCCACTGAAATCAACAGGATTCCCACCTAAGGAAACCTACATAGAGCCGGTTTGGTCTAGTGATTGAGGAGAAGGGTGTGTTGGAGATAGATAGATAGATAGATAGATAGATAGATAGATAGATAGATAGATAGATAGATAGACAGACAGACAGACAGACAGACAGACAGACAGACAGACAGACAGACAGACAGACAGACAGAGAGGCAAAAAGATAGATGATAGATAGATAGTTGAATAAATGATAGATAGGTAGGTAGGTAGGTAGGTAGGTAGACAGACAGACAGACAGACAGATAGAAAGATAGAAAGATAGATAGACAGACAGACAGATAGGCAAAAAGATA
This sequence comes from Bothrops alternatus, assembly GCA_034064705.1. Classification (NCBI taxonomy): domain Eukaryota; kingdom Metazoa; phylum Chordata; class Lepidosauria; order Squamata; family Viperidae; genus Bothrops; species Bothrops alternatus. The sequence continues at coordinate 219,511 of JARGCV010000925.1, forward strand.
GATGATAGATAGATAGTTGAATAAATGATAGGTAGGTAGATAGATAGATAGATAGATAGATAGATAGACAGATAGACAGATTGAAAGATAGAGATAGATAGATAGATAGACAGACAGACAGACAGACAGATAGGCAAAAAGATAGATGATAGATAGTTGAATAGATACATGATAGATAGATAGGAAGGTAGGTAGGTAGATAGATAGATAGACAGACAGACAGACAGACAGACAGATAGACAGATAGATAAGATAGATAGATAGATAACCTTTATTGTCATTTTTTTCTACTATGGGCACATTGGCACATATTAAAACTGAATTTTTTGTTGCTTGCTCTCAAAAGTGTACACATACATAACACACATTTAAACATATGTTCGGTGCCTTGAGTTATTTGTAAAAATAATAAAGGCAAGAAATTAACTGACTGACTGACTAACTAGACTCCTCTTTAAATGGCTGACACAGCAGCCAAGTGTTATGCTGTCTTGCAGAACCTGATCCCATCACTTAAAATGTTTCCATTTATCTTGAGATCTTGGAGGAGAAGCGAGAGACTTCAGCATAAGCAGCAGGCCCTGGGCTGTTTCACGAAAAAGCAACCCTGTGTGGCTTGCTCAGTCTTGGGGAAGGAAAGGCTGAAATCTAAATATCCCAAGGAAATTCAATTAAGTTGAAAAAAAAAGACTCCCTTTCTTCCGTTTACACTCCCTGTCGAGTCTTGAGCTTGGCTTGGGTTTCACCCTCTCTCCGAGTGGTTCCAGAGGAAAAGAACCACATTCCTGACTTTAAATAAGGTGTTTAGGACTTCAGCTGTTCCATGGGGCTGGCTGGCTGGCTCTCTTGCACAATGGTTGTTTTCGGAGGCTAAAACACACAACAAAGGGTTGCGGAAAGTGGGTATGTCTCGTTTAATGAAAAGAAGGACTAGGGCAGCGGTTCTCAAACTGTGGGTCGCGACCCCATTTGGGGTCGAACGACCATTTCACGGGGGTCGCCAAACGCCGCAGCCCGCCATTATTTTTCCCCCCTTTTCCCCTCGGCTGGCGCAGGGAGCAGCACCGCGCATGCGCGGGGGTAGCACCGCACATGCGCGATGCGGGCCATCGCGCCGCGCGCACTGTGCATGCGCGATTCGCCCTGTCGCGCTGCACATGCATGATTCGCCCCGTCACGCCGCACATGCACGATTCACCCTGTCGCGCTGCACATGCACGATTCACCCCGTCACATCATGCATGCGCGATGCGGGCCATCGTGTGCGCGCCACGCATGTGCGATGCGGGTCGTCGCGCCGCGCATGCGAGATTCGTCCCGTCACGCTGTGCATGCATGATTCGGGCCGTTGCACGTGCGCTGCGCATGCGCGATTTGGGCCGTCGCGCCGCGCATGCTCGGTGCAGTTCAGGGTCTCGGCCTGAAAAAGGTTGAGAACCGCTGGACTAGGGGATGGACATGATAGCAGCATTCTAATATCTCAGGGGCTGCCCCAAAGAAGAGAGGATCAATCTATTTTCCAAAGCACCAGAAGGCAAGACAAGAAGCCACGGATCAAGGAGGGAAGCAAGCTAAAACTAAGGAGAAATGTCCTGACAGAACAGTTCATCAGTGGAACAACTTGGCTCCAGAAGTTGTGGCTGCCATTTGTCTGAAATGGTCTAGGGCAGTGGTGGCGAACATATGGCATGCGTGCCAGAGGCGGCACTCAGACCCCTCTCTGTGGGCACGTGCGCCATGCCCTGGAGATGCCCCGTCCCTCTTCAACCAGCTGCCCGCTAACTCACCGAGGTCCCACGTGGCCGGATGCATCCCAGCCCCCATGCGCTCGCTGGCCTCTGTGTGGGGGGGCCGATGGTGTCAGGCAGCAGCCACCCCGGCCCCTGCCACCCCTTGCCCTCTGACAGTGGCACCCCTGCCCTGCCTCGCCTTGCCTCGCCTCACCCTGCAGGATGAGCTTCCTGCCCACCACCCCACCTACCAGAGACCCCCTGGATCTCCCCCAACCCTGCCCGGCCCCCACAGGCATCCCTTCCCCAAGCAACATCGAGGTGATCACGGCCACATTGGCCACACCCACCCAATCTGCCATGACCACCACAGTCACGCCCACCCAGTGAGCCACGCCCACCTGGCACCCTGTGATAAATAAGTGGGTTTTAGGTTGCAGTTTGGGCTCTCGGTCTCTAAAAGGTTCTCCATCACTGGTATAGGGTTTCTTGCCAGAGCAGGGGGTTGGACTAGATGACCTCCAAGGTCCCTTCCAACGCTGCTGTTTTGTTATTCTGTCTTTGGAGGACGCTATTTGCAAGGGGAACCCTTGATCCCAGACCATACAATAATCCTCTGGGTCACTTGTCCTTTCTTTCTCTTTCTTTCTTTCTTTCTTTCTTTCTTTCTTTCTTTCTTTCTTTCTTTCTTTCTTTCTTTCTTTCTTTCTTTCTTTCTTTCTTTCTTCCTTTTTTTTTTTTAAAGAAAGGCATCCCCAATGTTTTCGAACCAGGACTTCAGAATAAACTCCTCTGTGTTTGGTTTCTCTCTCTCTCTCTCTCTCTCTCTCTCTCTCTCTCTCTCTCTCTCTCTCTCTCTCTCTCTCTCTCTCTCTCTCTCCCTCTGTGCATTGAGTTTACTCACTTTGAAATCATGCCCATCTGGTTATAGGAGGAATGTTTCACCACAGAGTGGGGTAATGAACATCAGCAGTGAAATGCTCGCTAACATAGCTGCACAGCTGTGCTTACTTTAAAAGCTCATCAACAGCTTCCTGCTCTTCAAGCTCTACAAGAGCCGGTTCTAGGCTTTCATTTTGGACGCTGTTTCTGCACCAGGGTTTGTGCTTCGGATTTCTGTTTCAAATTCTGGGGCGCACTGCTTTGAGATAATGATTGATTTCACTCACCGTTGAGGCCTCCTGGCTCCACAGGGCAGCTCACAACGGAAAGCTACAACAGTATGCAAAACTTGTGATGTAGAATATCAGATAGACTAATAATAATAATAATAATAATAATAATAATAACAACAACAACAACAACAACAACAACAATAGTCAGCATTTGTCAGGACAGCACACTCTAAATATAAAATAAAAATCTAACAAAAGGACTATGGCCGCTTTACCCCAAAGTCTGGGAGAACAGCCAGGTTTTCAAGGGCAACTGAAATACCATCTGGTGGGGGCTCAATCTTCTGAATTGCTTGAAGGATTTCATTAAAGACTTTAAAAATATATATATTCTGAGTTGTATTTTGTTTATCCACCCATTTTGTTCCAATAGCTGACTTGAGGAGGCAGAGAAAAAACAATCTAGTAGATAAGGGGTATGTATGATAACCGTATCTTCAACTTATTGCTAAGAAGTATATGCTGGAAGACCATCATTCTGTCTCTGTACCTTTTCAAAAATGTAAATTAAAAACCATTTGTTGCTATCAAGCTACGTTTTGCAAAGCCCTGGGTCTGGATTAAGAACAGATGTTTCTGTAAAGTGTAAGTAACTCTGTACATGAAACTTCAGGGGCAAAAAAAAAAAAAGTCCTGCTGAGTTTGATGAAATGTATTACTGGGTAGATGGAAATGGCTAGGCTAGGGAAATTTTAGCCTCCGCATGTGGCTGGATTACATTTCCCGGAATCAGTAGAAGAGAATATATATATTATATGTTTCATTGTATATGTTTCATTATTCAGCCAGGTTAATATAATCAGTGTGAGAAATTGTGGGGTGTGCAATAGCTTGCTCTGCCAGTTTTGGTGGGGTGTGTTTCCCCCCCCCCCTTGATATTTCCTTGATTAGGGTATTACTCTCAGCCTGATTGTTTGTCTGCTGTTAATCCCTGCTTATCTGGGTGGTGGCTGCTGGAGCAGATGCTAGTTCTGGTCTTTTTGCTCCTGGAGTCTCAGTCTTGCTCTCAGTCTTCTCAGTGAGGAAAAAAACAGTAAGGGAAAAAAAAAATCAGTGAGAGAAATTTCCTAAGAGTGAGAACAATCGATCAGTGGAACAGCTTGCCTCCAGGAGTTCTGTGTGCTCCATCCCTTGAGGCTTTTAGGAGGAGACTGGACAGCCATTTGTCTGGAATGGTCTAGGGTCTCCTCCTTGAGCAAGGGGTTGGACTAGATGACCTCCAAGATCCCTTCCAAGACTGTTGTCCTGAAACACTAATTCTGAAGAATAAGTGGGTCTTTCTTAGCCGTCATCAAGTAAACCTCTCCATGTTCAGCTCTGCTTGAATGTAATTCAGGTGGGCAGAAGGAGTAAATGTCATCTTAAAAAAAAGAGGGAGGAAGGAAGGAAGGAAGGAAGGAAGAAAGAAAGAAAGAAAGAAAGAAAGAAAGAAAGAAAGAAAGAAAGAAAGAAAGAAAGAAAGAAAGAAAGAGCTTGCTGGCTTATTGAAAATTGGAAAAGATAAATCCAGATCTGTACAGTATGTTATTTGTCCCCCAACTGCGAATGCAAAGCTTGAAAGGTGAGAGGCTGCGTCTTTTTTGCTTTGCCAGGAGAAGCTGCAAAAGGATGCAGAATCAGAAGGCTTGGAAGAGAAGGCCTGGGGGAGATCAGACGTGGCCAAATGAAGTCCCCACGAGTTGGTTCTTGATGAAGGGGGAACACCTCCCCCCCTCAAGCCGCTCCTTGTTTTGTGGCCAAGCTTAGAAAGATACGTCCCCCCCCAGATGGAGGCAAGCAGCTAATCTGCCCAAAGCAGTAGGACTACCCCTTGAGAAGGTGAACACACTGGGTCAGCTTCTGTTCTGCTTGCATTCAGGGAACCCCACCGATTTGGTGATGAAAGCCGAAAGCCGACCGTGATTCATTCCATATCGCCTCTGAACAGCCAGGCTGGCAAAAGATTACACACCCGGACGGCAGAGCCAATAGAGGGAAGATGGGCCCTGCAGGAAAAAAAAATGGGGGAAAAAGAAAAACAACAACAACAACAGTTGGAAAAGCAACAACATGAAATTTGAAGGACACGAGAAGTGAAGGAGAGCCTGGCGGACTCATTTGACTGGCAGCCAAATTGGATAACATGAAAGAAGCCCCCTTATCCCTTGTGGTGGTTTTGGCGTTAGGAGATAAATCATGTATGCATCCATACAAACAAACATACATAATTATATGTAGGTCTTTGGTTATTCGGGTTTTCTCCCGCGTCAAACTGGAAGTGTCTTGGTGACGCGGGAGAAAACCCGAATAACCAAAGACCTACATACATACATATATGTGTCAAGTGGTTATTTTTTAGATTGCACCCTGTAAACCCAAATATGGGAGGAAGAAATCATTCTTTCCTTTGCTTGTTTCAGCTCAACCCAGAGCCATCTGCAAGCACAAATATATATATGTTTTTTAAAATTGTTAACAAAGAAATAAGGGATTTCTGAGATAGCTATTTCGAGTTATTTAACTCTCTTCAGTCAGAACTCACCCTTTCCGGGATTCGAACCTGGGCAGTCTGCATGCTAGGCAGAAGCTTTAGCCTCAAGCCACAGGCTCTCTCCCGCTTTGTTAACAGTCAGGGAGTGAATATGTGTGTCAAGTGGTTATTTTTTAGATTGCACCCTGTAAACCCAAATATGGGAGGAAGAAATCATTCTTTCCTTTGCTTGTTTCAGCTCAACCCAGAGCCATCTGCAAGCACAAATATATATATGTTTTTTAAAATTGTTAACAAAGAAATAAGGGATTTCTGAGATAGCTATTTCGAGTTATTTAACTCTCTTCAGTCAGAACTCACCCTTTCCGGGATTCGAACCTGGGCAGTCTGCATGCTAGGCAGAAGCTTTAGCCTCAAGCCACAGGCTCTCTCCCGCTTTGTTAACAGTCAGGGAGTGAATATGTGTGTCAAGTGGTTATTTTTTAGATTGCACCCTGTAAACCCAAATATGGGAGGAAGAAATCATTCTTTCCTTTGCTTGTTTCAGCTCAACCCAGAGCCATCTGCAAGCACAAATATATATATGTTTTTTAAAATTGTTAACAAAGAAATAAGGGATTTCTGAGATAGCTATTTCGAGTTATTTAACTCTCTTCAGTCAGAACTCACCCTTTCCGGGATTCGAACCTGGGCAGTCTGCATGCTAGGCAGAAGCTTTAGCCTCAAGCCACAGGCTCTCTCCCGCTTTGTTAACAGTCAGGGAGTGAATATGTGTGTCAAGTGGTTATTTTTTAGATTGCACCCTGTAAACCCAAATATGGGAGGAAGAAATCATTCTTTCCTTTGCTTGTTTCAGCTCAACCCAGAGCCATCTGCAAGCACAAATATATATATGTTTTTTAAAATTGTTAACAAAGAAATAAGGGATTTCTGAGATAGCTATTTCGAGTTATTTAACTCTCTTCAGTCAGAACTCACCCTTTCCGGGATTCGAACCTGGGCAGTCTGCATGCTAGGCAGAAGCTTTAGCCTCAAGCCACAGGCTCTCTCCCGCTTTGTTAACAGTCAGGGAGTGAATATGTGTGTCAAGTGGTTATTTTTTAGATTGCACCCTGTAAACCCAAATATGGGAGGAAGAAATCATTCTTTCCTTTGCTTGTTTCAGCTCAACCCAGAGCCATCTGCAAGCACAAATATATATATGTTTTTTAAAATTGTTAACAAAGAAATAAGGGATTTCTGAGATAGCTATTTCGAGTTATTTAACTCTCTTCAGTCAGAACTCACCCTTTCCGGGATTCGAACCTGGGCAGTCTGCATGCTAGGCAGAAGCTTTAGTCTCAAGCCACAGGCTCTCTCCCGCTTTGTTAACAGTCAGGGAGTGAATATGTGTGTCAAGTGGTTATTTTTTAGATTGCACCCTGTAAACCCAAATATGGGAGGAAGAAATCATTCTTTCCTTTGCTTGTTTCAGCTCAACCCAGAGCCATCTGCAAGCACAAATATATATATGTTTTTTAAAATTGTTAACAAAGAAATAAGGGATTTCTGAGATAGCTATTTCGAGTTATTTAACTCTCTTCAGTCAGAACTCACCCTTTCCGGGATTCGAACCTGGGCAGTCTGCATGCTAGGCAGAAGCTTTAGTCTCAAGCCACAGGCTCTCTCCCGCTTTGTTAACAGTCAGGGAGTGAATATGTGTGTCAAGTGGTTATTTTTTAGATTGCACCCTGTAAACCCAAATATGGGAGGAAGAAATCATTCTTTCCTTTGCTTGTTTCAGCTCAACCCAGAGCCATCTGCAAGCACAAATATATATATGTTTTTTAAAATTGTTAACAAAGAAATAAGGGATTTCTGAGATAGCTATTTCGAGTTATTTAACTCTCTTCAGTCAGAACTCACCCTTTCCGGGATTCGAACCTGGGCAGTCTGCATGCTAGGCAGAAGCTTTAGCCTCAAGCCACAGGCTCTCTCCCGCTTTGTTAACAGTCAGGGAGTGAATATGTGTGTCAAGTGGTTATTTTTTAGATTGCACCCTGTAAACCCAAATATGGGAGGAAGAAATCATTCTTTCCTTTGCTTGTTTCAGCTCAACCCAGAGACATCTGCAAGCACAAATATATATATGTTTTTTAAAATTGTTAACAAAGAAATAAGGGATTTCTGAGATAGCTATTTCGAGTTATTTAACTCTCTTCAGTCAGAACTCACCCTTTCCGGGATTCGAACCTGGGCAGTCTGCATGCTAGGCAGAAGCTTTAGTCTCAAGCCACAGGCTCTCTCCCGCTTTGTTAACAGTCAGGGAGTGAATATGTGTGTCAAGTGGTTATTTTTTAGATTGCACCCTGTAAACCCAAATATGGGAGGAAGAAATCATTCTTTCCTTTGCTTGTTTCAGCTCAACCCAGAGCCATCTGCAAGCACAAATATATATATGTTTTTTAAAATTGTTAACAAAGAAATAAGGGATTTCTGAGATAGCTATTTCGAGTTATTTAACTCTCTTCAGTCAGAACTCACCCTTTCCGGGATTCGAACCTGGGCAGTCTGCATGCTAGGCAGAAGCTTTAGCCTCAAGCCACAGGCTCTCTCCCGCTTTGTTAACAGTCAGG
>JARGCV010000928.1:0-53123 GCA_034064705.1 Bothrops alternatus
TGGGTAATGAAACGTCTGCAAGAAAATAAGCTCAGAGAGCACTAAGGAGCACCACAGTCCTCCTCCTCTTCCTCCTCCTCCTCCTTTTCACAATTCCCATCCCCGTCTAGCACCGATGACGTTATCTAGTTGGGTCAGGAAACGTCTGCTCAGAAAGCACCCAGGTCTCCCCAGGTCAGCCCTGAGCCACAAATATTTCTTCCCATTCTGATACTTGCCATAAAATTAAATAACGAAAACGTAAGGAACAAGCTTTTAAGTTTTGCTGGCATCTGGAAGCCGCAAAGCAGCTTCTCCGCCACGGAGGAGAAAATGACTTAGTTCCTGTAAACAAAGAGCTTTACAAGGGGATACCCTGCCATCATCTTAATTATTAGACACAGCAGAGAAACGAGTTACAGAGCGGTCGCTAATGATCGTTGTAAGGCTGGCATTATCTTATCGTCCGCCGAGATCTCACCTGGATGACTAAAGCTGAGCAAAACAATCCAGGCAGAAGATCCGCCACTTTTGGCAAGCCGAGAACCACAATCTTGACAGGCGTGGGATTATTATTATTAAAAAGAAATATTTTTTTTGGATCAGCAAGATAATTGGCATATTTGGGATAAGGTTTTAATTTTGCTGGGAAGCCCAAAAGTGATTTGGCTTTTTAACGGAAAGGCAGGATTAAAAATCATAATAACCAGCCTTGGCCTTGTTTCCAAAGCCTGGAAGGTATTTTTGGGGGGGATGGATGCTGAGAAGAGCAATTTTTTTTTCTCGCACTCTCTATCTTGGGCAGGGCAAAAGGAAGGAACATAGGCATTCCTCGTCTTAGTGACCGTCCAAAGTTACAGCAGTCTTGCCAAATGCACCTTAGGATAGCTTTTCATAGTTTCCACTCTGAGCTACAAATAGTCTCCTTTATAATTACGTCCATTGCATCGTCCCCATCGTTGCAGGATCAAAATTGCAGATACTTGGCAACTGGCATGGACTTAAGACGGTTGCGGCGTCCCGGGGGGGGGGTGGGGGGTGTCAGGTGACCCCCCCTTTTGCAACCTTCTGACAAGCAAACTCAATGGGGGAGCCAGAATGACTTAAGAAACGGGTGACTAACTTACCGACTGCGCTAATTCGCTTAATAAATGTGGCGAGAAAAGTCATAAAACGGGGGCAAATGCAACAGGAGTTTGGGACTCACTTGACACCGTAAGTTGAGGACACTTTGGTAGACCGTTTCTTAAGTCCTTGCTTGCTCCCAGGCTGATGTCCGCCAACCCCCTGGCTTGTTTATTATCTGGTAAAGAATACACTGATTATGAAGAGGTGGGACGAACGTGTGAATATGTGAAGCTGTGAATCCGTTCCCCAGCTTCTGTTTTCCATAAGTTGTCCAGCTGGTGGATTGGGGGAATTTAGACGATGTACTTTATCTTCATTTGATTACATTGCTTGATAAGCAGGGGTATATGCGGGGTGGGGGCGAGAGGGAGAGCTCAGATGATGAAGCATGGGTAGGGCACAATGATACAAATTTTACTCCTTTCGTACGTGCGCAAAATTCTACAGGGCACACCAGCGGAGAATTTTGGCTGGCTTTGGAAAACCAAATCCTGCAGAAATTCCTGCTGGCCAGGATTTTCTGACTAGGCTGCTGATGCACCGAGGGGGTTCACTCAGCACACAATACACCAACTCAAATGGCTCAGCACAACCCACAAACCACAGAAAAACACCGACACTTGACATGCCCTAAACTCCGCCGAAGTTGTAACCGAGCCTGGTAACCAAATGTTCGGAAACCAACCCACCAGCTCGGAGAGCGAAACGTCACCCCCACAACCCACAGCGCTCCAAGGGGGCGTGTGTGAAACCGGGACTGTGTTTACAGTCTGACTTCAGCTCTCCTGTGCTTTACCAGCCTGCGAAGATTGTAAAGGCAAGGAGTGGTTGTCAAGTTGTAAAGCGTTGCTAAGCGAGGCAGTTGTCCAATGAGGACTGGAGAAAATTGGAATTTAAATCCCTATCCAAGGAACTGGGCAAAGCGAAGGGCGGTTGTGTTAGAAGTACAACTTTATTTTGAAACCAATTTTATAGCGGGGTGTGATTTGCAACCTTGTGTGTGCCTTCCTTTATCAGGTGCAGCTCTGGCTGTCAGGATTAATGAAGATGGACATAAAATCATTTACTTGCCTAAAGGGGAGTCGGTAAAACTGGGGTGCCCCTTTTCTTCAGATCCCGAAGATAACACTCCGGATAATGACTGGGATATTCAGTGGAGGCAGGTGAAACCTGGACCCCACCCCCAATACAATCCGGTGAGTTGGATTTAGACTCCTCCGTAATTGCAATCCACATTGTTATTATTAATCGAATCCAGGTATTTCGTTCGTTTGGCGACGGTTCAAAGTTGCAACGGTCTTCAAAAAAAGGGCCTCGTTGCCAGTTTACGTTGTCAAACGCTTTCTGTGCATCAAGGAACATTAAAGCCATCTGTTTCCCTGGATGAATTTTTTCATAACACTCTAACACAGTGTTTCTCAACCTTGACCATTTTAAGGCATGTGGACTTCAACTCCCAGAATTCCACAGCCAGCATTGCTGGCTGTGGAATTCTGGGAGTTGAAGTCCACATGCCTTAAAATGGTCAAGGTTGAGAAACACTGCAAACACATCAAGAATCATTCTTAGATTATTTTTGATCTGTCTTTTAGGTAAGAAACCGTTTCGATCGGTGTGCCTAAATTCCGATCCAAAATTTCTTTCGTCTTTCTGCCGTTATCGAAGCAAAGCTTTTGCAATCGACATTTCATAATGATATTGGTCTATAATTTTTTTTTAAAATTTGCGTTAAATCAGAGTCTTCTTTAGGCATTAAAGTAACCTTGGCTTCAGTCCGTGTATTTGGTAGTTTGGCCTCCAGGAGAATTTCATTACACAGATATAGAAGTATAAAACCATTGGAATCATAACCAAGCCGTCCGGAGTTGTTTGGCTAGAGCGATGGGCCTCGCAACTTAATACGTTAAAAATAAAATAAAATGATGACCCACGCCAGGCTTTGAATCTCTGCTTTCAAAAACGGTTTTGAACCGTTTCTGCTAAAACAGGCTAGGAACCCATTTGCAAATGTGGTGGTTCTCTGGTTTAGGGATGCGATAAGCGAGAGGGATGGAGGCAAAACTGCAGCCTCTCGGCACCCTTTGTGTACTCTTTTCAACGGAGCAAAGATATGCGACATTTCCAGCCTCTTCGCTTTGGCATCTGGCAATCTGCAATTTCAATGAGATGGTTATCTTTTCAGGGTTGGCGATAAACATGGGTGGACTCTGAATGATCTCAACGCTGGGGAAGCTTCTGGACATTCCTCAGCTTCTGAAAGTCAAATCAGGCATTACCTGTTGCCCGGAATTTATTTATTTATTCCTTTTTCTTTCTTTCTTTCTTTCTTTCTTTCTTTCTTTCTTTCTTTCTTTCTTTCTTTCTTTCTTTCTTTCTTTCTTTCTTTTCTTTCTTTCTTTCTTCTTTTATTGACTCATGAGGACTAGCCACTTGGTTCTCGCGCCCGGTCGCCCAAACTCATCCAGCACGGTGCCTTTCCTTTTCATTATTCTCCTCTGATTGATTGATTGATTGATTTATTGGCCAGCTCCTGGGTTATCACAACCAACGTATCTTCTACCCGGGAACCCCTGATTTCCAAAAGCGCGTGGGCTTCATCTCGTCCAATCCCAGCCTCTACGACGCCTCCATGCAACTCCGCGACCTGCAGGTTAGCGACTCCGCCACCTACGAGTGCACGGTGAAGAAGACCACCGAAGCCACCCGCAAAGTGACCATCACCGTTCAAGGTAAGACCCCCCCCACCCCACCCCACCCCTACCCACCCCACCCAGTCAAGGCACCGGGCTCCTCCCCCACGCTGGGGAGGACACCAAATTAACATTTTGCCTAGTCGTCATTTAACGAGGAAGGATTCCTTAATGACGTTCCCGCGATTGCACAACCCTGGGAGGAAAAAAAAAAGCAGACTTTGTGGGATGCTAAGAAACGCTTGGAGAGTCTTTTGGCGCTGGGCTTCTCCCTGACCTCATTTGCACCGATGCCCACACCAGGAGTTGCGACCGGTTTTTGCCACCCAATGGAGGATGTTTCCCAGCTGGGTGTGTGCTTTATCGATCCGCGCGCTCCTCGGCTGGCAGCCCCCAATTAGGCTGAAAACCGTTCCTTGAGAAGCAGTTCAGGCTTCGAGGGAATTGCACCCGGCTCTGCGACTTTTTTGACACGGTCACTAAGTGAATTGCATAGTCGTTAAGTGAATTTGGCTGTTTCACCCAGATGGAAGGAGCTCGCACAGGGTGATCACGTGACTCAGGGGTGCTGCAAGCATTAGAAACACAGGTCGGTTGCTAAGTGGCCAAATTGGGATTTGGTGATTGGCAGGACACCACGACAGTCATAAGTTTGAGGACCGGTCGCTTTTTTCAGTGCCTTCCTCCCTTCTTTCTCTCTCTCTCTCTCCTTTCCTACCCACTTCCTTCCTTCCTTCCTTCTCTCTCTTTCTCTCTCTCTCTCTCTCTCCTTTCCTACCCACCCCTCCCTCCCTCCCTCCCTTCCTTCCTCCCTCCTTCCCTCCCTCCCATCTTCCTTCCTTTCCTCCCTCCCTCCCATCTTCCTTCCTTCTCTCTCTCTCTCTTTCTTTCTCTCTTTCTCTCCTTTCCTACCCACCCCTTCCCTTCCTTCCTTCCTTCCTTCCTTCCTCCCATCTTCCTTCCTTTCCTCCCTCCCATCTTCCTTCCTTCCTTCCTTCCTTCCTTCCTCCCTCCCTCCCTCCCTCCCTCCCTCCCTTCTTTCCTTGAACTCATTTCTACAAGCAGTCCTCAATTTACAACCATTCCTTGGGAGCATTCGAAGTTACAACGGTCCTGGGAAAAAAGTGACTTACAACCTGACCTCCCACTTACGACCGTTGCAGCCTCCGGGGGTTGTGTGATCTCTACCCACGAGTCCCTGGATAAGCCAGGCCGATTAGCTTTGCTTCGTGACCATGTGGTGCCCTTAACTGAGTGATCCGCTTAACAACCGTGCCCCCCCAAAAAGCCGTAAAATGGGGCACACAACTCACTGCCAGCAGCTTTGTTTAACGCTGGAAATCCTAGTCCTAAGCCGAAGACTACTTCAGTTTCTCAGTTTCTCAATTGCAAAGAGAAGGGGAGTGCTGTGCAATGGATGTTTATCAAAAGAATTTCTGCAATTTGTCTGAAATGGTGTAGGGCAGAGGTAGGCAACCTTGGCTCTTTTAGGACTTGTGGACTTCAACTCCCAGAATTCCTGAGCCAGCCATGCTGAGGGGAAAGGGAGAGGTTTCCAAGCTGAGCCATGTTGGCTCAGGAATTCTGGGAGTTGAAGTCCACGAGTCATAAAAGAGCCAAGGTTGCCTATCCCTGGTGTAGGGTTTCCTGCCTGAGCAGGGGGTTGGACTAGATGACCTCCAAGGTCCATTCCAACTTTATTATTATTATTATTATTATTATTATTATTATTATTATTATTATTATTATTATTATTATTATTATTATTATTACTATAGAGCAAAGCCACAGAAGAGGTCTTGTGTGGGGCAGCAGCCATATTTACAAAAGGTCCCAGACCCCCAAATTAGAAAAACTTAACCGGTTTATTTTCTCTGCTCACTACCCAGAAAAACCAGCCTTTCCTCACTGCTTGATCATTGGTGACATCGAGTATGGGCAGGACATCATTCTTCGCTGCATAACTTCCACGGGGACCCCGCCGCTCAGCTACCACTGGTCCATGGCAAACGGCAATTACCGCGATTGGATGCCCTCAGGCAGTGAGTGTCAGCCTTCCTGTAGTGTCTCCTTGGGGCAGTTGGGAGCCAAAGGAGAAATCAGCCGTGAGCCTAGACCTCCAGCTTACGGAACCCCCTGCCACTAGATGGGAGAATGGGAGAAATACGACAGAGAGGGCGCAGAGATCTGGGCAGAGGTATTAGCTGGCATACGTTGAGCTTCTGAGCTCCAGAGAAGTCTACCTCTTGGCTTCCCTGTATCACGCTCGTGTCTCCGTCCTTAAGGTCTCAATCCAGGGGATCTCCAGATCCGTAATCTGTGTGACGACCACGTGGGGGTCTACGAGTGCAGTGTGGGCAATAACGTCGGCGTGGCTCATTGCTCTGTGGAAATTCAGTTCGGAGGAGGTAAGGAGCGCTGGGACAGTTGGGAAGGAGCAAGGAAAATGTAAAAGAATTGGCAGGCTCAGGGGTTTCCGTCCCGGAGACAAAGCTGCTCAGAAGATACAGTATAGTGCAGGGGTCTTCCAAGCTGGCCCTTTGAGGACTTGTGGACTTCAACTCCCAGAATTCCTCAGCCAGGCATGCATGCCTGGCTGAGGAATTCTGGGAGTTGAAGTCCACAAGTCCTCAAAGGGCCAGCTTGGAAGACCCCTGGTGTAGTGCTTTTGGTATACCACGAGACCATCAAGACTTGTCTGCTTCAGCAAACCTTTGGAGATCTGAAAGCTTGCATAGCTTCTCCTATAGGGAGATATTTTTCACCCTGGTGCTTCCCAATGCTAACAGTTCGAAGTAGTTGTATTAATTCCTATTGTTGATATTGTTGCTACTGTAATGGTTTTGTCTCTTTTTAACGATGAGTAGATGAGGTACGTAAACCATTTATTGGCTGGAATGGTGTATAAGCCCCGTCGAAGGAAAAACCTTCATCAGGGTCCAGTCCAAGCCGGGAATAAACTAAAACCTTCTTTCTAAAGCAGTCATCGTGTTGTTTATTCCCGGCTTGGGCTGGACTAGTCTTCGTCAGCCCAGTAAGTTAAAAAATGGCTTTACTGGAAGGCCTTTTGAGAATCGTGGAGCCATCAGTGCTTACCTACTTGTTACTGTAATTTTAATGTTTAAAAGGAATAGTATATCAATGTTATTTTAATATCGATAAACTGCTTAAAGTCCCCCCACCCCAAAATGGAAGAAGATACAGTACAGGTCATCCTTTGAGCCCAAAATTTAGGTTGCTAAGTGAAACATTTATTAAGGGAGTTTTGCCCCGTTTTCTCGCCACCGTCCTTAAGCGAATCATTGCAATTGCTAAATTAGTCACGAGCCACCTTTGTAAGGGCCGTCGTAACTCCAAACGGTCGCTAAAGGAACTGTGGCAAGCCTGGGCTGAAAAAAAGGGACTGATGACCATTTTCCACACTTACGACCATTCCCACGTGATCCAAAGCCAATCCCGCTGGCACCTGGCATGTATTTATATACCCTTGGCACTGTTTGGGGTCATGGGGTCACCGTTTGTCACTTTCGTCAGTGGATCTTTTTAAGGGCTAGCGGTAACTCCGAACGGTCACTCCACCGACGGCGGTAAGTGGCGGGCTAGGTGCAGTCCTACCCTGCAGGACTGTTGTGGCCGAAAAGACCGGTCTGGTGCGCTGAAGGCCCTTCCCCCCCCCCGGTCTTGGTTTTGCTGCAGGTTGGAGCCGAGGCTGGATCATCACGGGCTCCGTGATCATCGCACTGCTGTCTGCGGCGCTCATCATCGGGGGCGTGATCTGGTGCTGTTGGTGCTGCTGGGGCAAGGCGGGGGGCTGCTGTGGGGACCAGTGCCCCAGCTGCTACTGCGGGAAAGACTACTGCTGGGACTGCTGCTGCAACTTTGGCTCCGACAGTCGCGACACGAATCAGCAGTACTCCCAGACTAAGGCCAGCGACATCTGGTGAGCCTCTCGGCCTAGCTTGGGGGGAGGAGGAGGGTCCGGGGGGGGTCCAGGAGCCCCAGGGGGCTGGCAGAGTTCCTGCTTCCTTCCTTCTCTTTCTCTCCTTCCTTTCTTCTTTCTCTTTCTCTCCTTCCTTCCTTCCTTTCTCTCCTTCCTTCCTTCTTTTTTCTTCTTCCCTCCCTCCCTCATTTCCTCACTTCCCCTTCCTTCCAAATTGCTTCCTTCCTTCCTTGCTTCCTTTCTTCCTTCCCTCCCAATTCCTTCCTTCTTTTCCTCCTCCCTCCCCTCTTTCTTCTCATTCCTTCCTTCCTTCTCTTTATTCTCCTTCCTTCCTTCTTTTTCCTTCTTCCCTCCCTCCCTCATTTCCTCACTTCCCTTTCCTTCCCAATTGCTTCCTTCCTTGCTTCCTTTCTTCCTTCCCTCCCAGTTCCTTCCTCCCTCCCTCGTTCCTTTCCTGCCTTCCTTCTCAATTCCTTCCTTTCTTTTCTCCTCCCTCCCTCCCTCCTTCCTTCCTCCCTCCCTCCTTCTTCGCTCCCTCCCTTCTTCTTCTACCCTCTCCCCTCTTCTTCTTCCCTCTTTTCTTCCTCCCTCCCTCCCTTTTTTCTCTCCTCCATCAACTCAATTCCCTTTGGGAAGCGCTATTTTGGTGCTCACTTCCTGGGTGCCTTGCCAATGGGAGTTGTAGTCCCCTCTTGGGAGGGGGCCGGGCTGAAGAAGGCTGCCTGATGCGATGTGCCCCTTGTGTGTGAGCTGCAGCCTCACACTGGCCTTAGCAAAGCACAAGGGCTCTACGCAGAGAGACCCCCTGGCTTAACCAGTGAGCCGATTCAGATCCCAAGCAAAGATGAGAGATCTTTTGAACGACCCACTTAAATCTAGTCTAGCCTCTTTCTACAACTGTACCCAGCTTGGACAATCCTTTTTCGCTTCTTAACACCAGCCGGGCTCCTGGCGCCTGACTTTTTTTGTTGTTGTTGTTAGGAGGAGAATTTGCAAAGCCCTAAAGGGAGAAATATTACACTGCCAGGGAGAAATTAACACATTAATGAATAATAATATCCAGAGAGACTTTGCTTAGTAATAAGGAAAGACATCTTCGCTGATTGGGACAAAAGGAATGAAGGACGCACAGACACACAAAAGTGTGGAATAAACAGATGAATAATAAAAGCAATTAAGTTGAGGTGAGCTGCAGGCCAGAAGAGCAGAAGGTATATTTCTTAAATCGCAGTTCTTGTCTCACACCTTCCTCCTATTTCTTGCATGCTCCACAAAGGGAGCCATTAGCAAAATTAAATTTCCTTCTTCGGAGGGAAGATAATGGGCACCTGGCGAGATGCACTGTTTATTCAATTTTGTTTGCAGGGACGGGGAATTCTCTTTAGGCACAAATGTGCAGGTTCAGTTGGGGAACACCTTTTCCCCGATGGGAGCATACCTGCCTTTAAAGTTGTGTCACTTCCAGCACCGGAAGGCAGCAAGGGAGGTCGATAGGAGCAAAGGTGAGGATTAGGAATTGTGGCACTCCCACTCCCACGGGAGGTGGTGAAAGCTGGGAAGATCAGCTGGCTGGAATCTGACTCCAGTCCAGTAAGCTGCTTTTTATATTCTTATGGCTCATTCTGACTTTTATTAGTTCAGTTTATATCCTAAGTTCTTTTTTTAAGAACAAAAAAAGCTTGGTCTTAGGAGAGGAGATGGGAGATGGGAGGGGAGTGGGAAAAGGAAGGAAGGAAGGAAGGAAGGAAGGAAGGAAGGAAGGAAGGAAGGAAGGAAGGAAGGAAGGAAGGAAGGAAGGAAGGAAGGAAGGAGATTGGAATGAGGAAAGGGAGAAAGGGAAGGAAGGAAGGAAGGAAGGAAGGAAGGAAGGAAGGAAGGAAGGAAGGAAGGAAGGAAGGAAGGAAGGAGATTGGAATGAGGAAAGGGAGAAAGGGAAGGAAGGAAGGAAGGAAGGAAGGAAGGAAGGAAGGAAGGCAGGAAGGAAGGAAGGATAACAACAACACTGAGTCCATCACTCTCCCTAACTGGGTCTCCCTAATCCTAACTTCAGACCTTAACTATTGTGCTTTGCACCCTGTTGCATAAAGAGGAAACGGCAAAGAGGGAGAGATCTATTGTCTTCATGGCCTGCTCCAAAAATTATTTCCGTCATCTCCATCCCAGACAGGTGGGGCAGGAGGCCAATTCTGGCAGCTGCACAGTGGCTAGAAGCCAGCAAATACTGAGCCAGGATTTTCCCCCCATCAGCCTCACCTCAAAAGCCCAGACGCGTCTCACACCCCCAGGATCCCTTCGGGGGTCCCAGAAATAACTCCAAAGAGGAAACTCGGTGGGGATAGAGGAGGAAGTGGCAGTGGAGGATGGGGCGGACAGGGAAACCAAGGTATGCAATGGAGCACCCTGAAAAGAGGCCCAAGTCCCTGGTTGGAACTGGAAGACAGATTTGATTATCATATTTTCTGGCAGTTCCCAGGTGCTTCTGCTCTTCCTGCTCCTGTTTGCACTCTTTTCTCTTTCTGGAGTGATCATTAGCCTTTTTTCTATATCTTTTCTCTCCCTGGATTGATCATGGTCCTTTCCCTTCCTGGATTGATCATGATCCTTTCCTTCCCTGGATTGATCGTGGTCCTTTCCCTTCCTGGATTGATCGTGGTCCTTTCCCTTCCTGGATTGATCGTGGTCCTTTCCCTTCCTGGATTGATCGTGGTCCTTTCCCTTCCTGGATTGATCGCGGTCCTTCGCTTCCCTGGATTGATCATGGTCCTTTCTTCCCTTCCCTGGATTGATCGTGGTCCTTTCCCTTCCTGGATTGATCGTGGTCCTTTCCTTCCCTGGGTTAATCATGGTCCTTTCGCTTCCTGGACTGATCATGATCCTTTCTTCCCTGGATTGATCGTGGTCCTTTCCTTCCCTGGATTGATCATGGTCCTTCGCTTCCCTGGATTGATCATGGTCCTTTCTTCCCTGGATTGATCGTGGTCCTTCCCTTCCCTGAATTGATCGTGGTCCTTTCCCTTCCTGGATTGATCATGATCCTTTCCTTCCCTGGATTGATCGTGGTCCTTTCTTCCCTGGATTGATCGTGGTCCTTTCCTTCCCTGGATTGATCATGATCCTTTCCTTCCCTGGATTGATCGTGGTCCTTTCTTCC
Organism: Bothrops alternatus; assembly: GCA_034064705.1. Classification (NCBI taxonomy): domain Eukaryota; kingdom Metazoa; phylum Chordata; class Lepidosauria; order Squamata; family Viperidae; genus Bothrops; species Bothrops alternatus. Next base: position 10,889 of record JARGCV010000928.1, read on the forward strand.
CTGAATTGATCGTGGTCCTTTCCTTCCCTGGGTTAATCATGGTCCTTTCGTCCCTGGACTGACCACGTTCCTTTCTCTCCCTGGGATGACCGTGGTCCTTCCTCTTCCTGGGTTGCTCACGGTCCTTTCCCTCCCTGGACTGACCGAGCGTGCTTTTTCTGCCCCTCCCTCTTCTCCCTGGACTGACCACCTTCCTTCCCGCTCCAGTGTGGATGCTGATTCCCCCCTCAGCCGATCTTGCAGCCAGGCCATCAGTCGGGCCAGCAGCCTCCACTCCTTGTTGGGCTATCAAACGAAGGGCATCCAGTATCCCCAAGGCCGCAAGTACACCCCTCCCATCGTCCAGGTCAAGATGAGTTCTCCTCCGGACAGTGACGTCAGCGTGGTCCTGCCGCTCGAGATCCCTTCGCCCCCCGATTCGGAGCAAGGCGAGATCCGCGAGCCTTGCTACCCTACCAAAGGGAGCAGCGTCTACCCCGACCCGGAGCCTTGCTGCGACCAGCTCAAAGTCGACAACATCAAGGGGTCACGGTCCCAGATCTACTGTGAGCCACACAATTACACCTCGGCTTGCTCGGATCCCTCCGGGCTTCGCTGGAAGGACGGAAACAGCCGGCAGTATAAGAGTGCGGTCCTCATGATGCGGTCTTCCAGCAGGGATGGTCTTTTGATATAAACCCGAGACGGGCCAGCGGGAAGGGAGGCGAGCAAGTCTGACTCTCTTTTCTTCTCCATCCAGACATCTCCACCCCACGAGCCAGGATGCGGGCCAACCCTTCGCTCTTTAGGGGTGACACGGATCAGGCTTCCCATGCTAAAAGGCGGTAGATTTTGGCCTGCAAAGTCACCCTAATTTTGCCCATTTATTTACCCCGTAGGAATGAGCCAGCCTGCTAAGAAGAAAAGGTCCTTCTGGGCAGTTTTGGCAGCAGTAGAATAGACTAACAGACTTGGACCTTGGAGGTCATCCAGTCCAACCCCCTGCTCGAGCAGTAAACCGTTCCAGACAAATGGCAGTCTAATCTCTTCTTAAAAACCTCCAGTGATGGAGCATCCACGACTCTCAGAGGGAAGAAGAATTGATCAGATTTCCCAGATCATTTTGATCCGGAGTGATCTGGAGGAATCCGACAAATTTGCTATCCTTTAAATATTAGCCCTGCTGCACGGAAGCCACGGGTGGAAAAAAACTCGGAGGGGGGGGTGATGTTTAAAGGATTGAGCAATGATTGCAAGAGTGAAAATCTAATCTGTGTGATTTTGTCCGTGTCTACTCCAAAGTAAGCCTGCATTGAATAGTATTTAATCCAGGCAGAGGTGCCCCAGTGTGAACAGACTTTTCATGTTGGATTCCTGCCTGCTTTGGCACACCCCTAAGGAGCGAACATTTCCCCTTCCAAAACGTAGAAAAAAATTGCATTTATTTGCTTTCAATCGAAGGCCTGGAGCTCAATCTGTCTTTTGCTCGTAAAGGAGCAATGATCTCTTGTTAGCAAACTCAGAGAGAGAAAAACCCTGCCTCAAGGCAGCCCACAAGCATTCATAGAAGGTTTAAGCATTAGAAAAACATAATATATATTAAATGTGCGCTGATCGTTTGAGAGCAACCTTGCTAAAGATTTGCCTGGCTCTCTTAGCAACGTGTTGTTGTTTTTTTAAGAAAAAAGAAAGAAAAAAGACTGTAAAAAAAAAACAGTAGCAGGCGTGAAAAAACAGCAGTATTGATCCAAAATGAAATATTAACATTCCAGCAAGAATCTTGTCCGAAAGACATTTTATACTGCAAGGCAAAACAGGCTTTATCCAATCAGCCCTGTTCCAAAGTAGATCGTTGGATTTCAAACTTTTTTCAAGTCCGTTCATTAAAAAAAAAAAAAAAACGGAAAAATCCCCAGAATGCATCAAGTAAAAAAAAAAAAACTCTAGAAAGTAGGGCTACTTTTTTTTTTCCTTTTTAAAAACCTTCTCGTGAAACTACAAGTACACGGTTCGAAACACTCTGAACTAGATTACTCTAAACTGATAGCTGGCATGTTTTATTTTTTTATTATTTTTTTCCTTTCTAGCATTTTCCCAAAATTTCATGTTCTCTTTTCGGGGGGGGGAGGGAATCTACGAGTGAATAGAATAGAATAGAATAGAATAGAATAGAATAGAATAGAATAGAATAGAATAGAATAGAATAGAATAGAATAGAATAGAATAGAATAGAATAGAATAGTCTGGGAAAGCTATAATTTTGCTGAAAGGTCTGTCATAAAGAAACCCCAAGAACGGGCAATTTACATATATAAACGTGGGACTGCTTTTAGTCCGTTGTTTACATGTGGATCTTTCTTTCTTTCTTTCTTTTGTTTTCCTTTTTCTTTCTGTTTTATAAGATACTGTACACAGGGACCGCAAAGCCTCTCACCAGACAGAACTCGCAAGCACTCATAAAATAATAATAATAATAATAATAATAATAATAATAATAATAATAATAATAATAATAATAGTAAAGTTGGAAGGGACCTTGGAGGTCATCTAGTCCAACCCCCTGCTCAGGCAGGAAACCCTATCTACCATTTCGGACAAATGGCTCCACTGTGCGATCTTGTTGTCTGTTTTAAAATTTTGTTTTCTAGCAAATTGGGATTGTAATTCCTTAGCATCGGCCTGCTGTCTGTCTGGCTTTGTGTGTGTGTGTTGTTGTTTTTTTTAAAAAAAAATTGTGCAGTCTCTAACACGCTCTTAAAATGTAGTTGCCTTTGTTTGTAGAGGTTTTTAAGTAAGAGGGCCTTTTTCCTAAAACGTGGTGGGTCATCCCACCTCAATAAAATCTGTTTACACTGACTGATCGTTTTCCTGTCTTTGTTTTGTTTTGGTTATTTGTTTCAAAGTTCCCTTTTAATGCTCAACTTCCAACGTAATGTAAGGAATAAAGAGAGGGGGTGAAACTGTAAGAAAAGTTGATCATTCTTTGGGTGCGATGGCAGCCTTTAGAAAGAAATGTGGGGTTTATTTTTTCTCCCCCATGTTTTGAAAACTCTAAGCCTATGGGAAGTCCTTGACTTACGACAAGTATGAGAGCCTGAATTTCCGCTGCTGAGTTAGACGGTTATTGAGTGAGTCGTGTTTGATACACGATTTAAAACCTTAACCTTAAATTATTTTAAGGACGTAAAATGGGGCAAAACTCACTTAGCGACTGTCCTCGCTTATAGCAGTAGAAATTTTGGGCTCAGTTAATATTAATAGAGACTAGACATTCACCCGTCTGAGATGGTATAGGTTCTCCTGCTTGAGCAGGGGGCTGGACTAGAAGACCTCCAAGGTCCCTTCCAGCTTCTATTCTATTCTATTCTTATTTCTATTCTATTCTATTCTATTCTATTCTATTCTATTCTATTCTATTCTATTCTATTCTTATTTCCATTCCATCTATTCTATTCTATTCTATTCTATTTTCTATTCTATTCTATTCTTATTTCCATTTCAACTATTCTATTCTATTCTATTCTATTCTTATTTCTATTCTATTCTATTCTATTCTATTCTATTCTATTCTTATTTCTATTCTATTCTATTCTATTCTATTCTATTCTATTCTATTCTATTTTCTATTCTATTCTATTCTTATTTCCATTTCAACTATTCTATTCTATTCTATTCTATTCTATTCTTATTTCTATTCTATTCTATTCTATTCTTATTTCCATTCTATTCTATTCTATTCTATTCTATTTTCTATTCTATTCTATTCTTATTTCCATTTCAACTATTCTATTCTATTCTATTCTATTCTATTCTATTCTATTCTATTCTATTCTATTTTATTCTATTCCATTCCATTCCATTCCATTCCATCCTCTATTCTATTCTATTCTATTCTATTCTATTCTATTCTATTCTATTCTATTCTATTCTATTCTATTCTATTCTATTCTATTCCATTCCATTCGACATTCACCTCTCTGGGATGGTATAGCGTCTCCTGCTTGAACAGGCGGCTGGACTAGGAGACCTCCAAGGGTCCCTTCCAGCTCCCTTCTATTCTATTCTAATTTATGGTCGTAAGTCGAGGTGTACGCGTATTTTAATCTCGATCAAACAAACCAACTTTGTATTCTTTCCCATTGCTGAGGTTTACATATTTCCTATCTAGGTCTTTGACGCGACAGCTGATTCGGTCAGTGTGTTGCCAGTTGTCATCCCAAAGAATTAGGTCAATCGGTTTAGATATGCATCTGCTTTGACCTACTTACTAGCGTCTGGAGGAGGTATATGGGGACAACTCCTGTTGTTTGCAGGTTGTGGGTAAAAACACGCCGAAACTGATGTGGTTAGTAATCACATCAGGTCAATCTTTCCAATGTTATCTAAAGAACAGCTGAAGCTGGCAGTTTCTCTCTTGGGTTTTTGATCACTGCGGCCAGCAAACTTTCCAGTGTGTGAATCCAGTGTGAAAGCATGTTTCCAAGCCAATCAGGGTAGTCCTCTGCTTACAACGGTTCGCTTAGTGACCGTTCAAAGTTACAACAACAGTAGAAGTCGTCCTCAAGCCTGCGACCCCAGTGGAGCCCAAAATTTCAGTGAGTTAAGTGAGTCTTGCCTCATTTTGTGACCTTCCTTTCCGCCATTGTTAAGTGAATCACTGCAGTTGTTAGTCACACGGTCGTTAAGTGAATCTGGCTCCCCCCCCACCTTGACTTGGCTTGTTGGAAGGTCACAAAAGGGGAAATCACGTGACCCCGGGACACTGCGACCATCATAAAAGTGAGTCAGCTGCCAAGGATCTGAATTGTGACCACGTGACCACAGGGACGCTGCCAATGTCGTAACTGTGAAAAACAGTCATAAGTCCCTGTTCTCAGTGCTGCTGTAACTTTGAACAGTCACTAAGCGAACCGTTGTAATTTGAGGACTACCTGTACTGGAAGAAAGGAACCTAGGACCGTGTTTCACACTTACGACCATTGCAGCGTCCCATGTGATCAAAATTCAGGCCCTAGGGTCTGCAGCTGGAGCAGGGGGTGGACTAGAAGACCTCCAAGGTCCCTTCCAACTGCTGTTGTTCTGTTCTTCGGTTACCATCCGCAGAGTACAGAAACTTGATCCAATTCAACCGATGGAAGTTCCCTCGGAACATACCGGTAGATCTGATCTGACATTTGATCCACTTCCTGTGGGATCTCCCCAATCAACAGGGGAAGAGATCCTTCCGCACACACCAGAGAAGGGTGCAAACTCACTCAGATTGACTGCAAGGTGTCTCATTTCGTTCCATGGGGGAGATTCCATGGGTCCAGTCTCCTCCAGGTCAAAGTCTTTTCCTGCTACTGAATCACCCAGTAGAAATACAGGTTCCATTTGGACAGCAAAACGTAACAAACCAGGTTAAAAACCACCACACTCCGCCTGTTTGCGAAAACTTCCACGAACTTGGATCAGGGTGGTCCAATCTATCAGATGGGCATAGGGTTCAAAAAGCTTTGATCAACTTCCTGCTTAGGTAGCCATCGATAAGGATCAATCCTGGATAAGGATCAAGCCATCTGACCACCTGGCCATTAATTACTGGTTATTATCAATCATATTAGGCTCTTTCATGCTTGCTCAAGCAACGGGTGTGACCTGCCGTCACCCTGGAGAAAAGACAGAGCTTGCATGGTGGATCAAGACCGAACTCTCAACAAGGGGCACGACGAAGAGCTAGGAAGATGGAAAAATCTGCAGGAAAAAAACTAGGACAGAACAAGCTGCCTAACGAAGAAAATTTACACAAAATGTTTTACAGATGGCATCTACCGCCTGCGAGGTTCGCAAAAACGTTTAAAAACATGTCCAGCAATGGTTGGAAATGGAGGCAAAAGCCAGCCTTTGGTGGACATGCCCCAAAGGGGGGAAAATGGTCAAAAATACATATGTGGTTAGAGAAAATGTTAAGAAAACACGTCGATTTTAAGCCAGAATTATTTCTTTTAGGTATCACCTCCGGAAATCACGATAAAGAATGTGTATATTCAATGTTACGTGTCTTAAACAGCAGCGAGAATATTCAATTGCACAGTGTTGGAAAAATGAAGAAATGCCAGCTGAAGAAGAGATAATTAAGAACATTTTCAACTCTGAAAACGAAAAGGAAAGAAGATACAGAATACTTTCAAATGTGGGGTGTATTTTACTAGTGGCTAGAAAAACGGGGTAGAGAGTAGGAACTTAAGGTGCATTATCAAGAGTAGGAACCTAAGATGCATTATCCAGTTAAATATGTGGACCCAGACAACACGTTTATTAAGCCCTAAAGATTTGTCACTATAAAAAAATTAATAAATATTTTATAAAAAAGATTGAACTCTTAACATCTTAATTAGAAATTCCAGTCCCAACTTTAGCCACCAGTTGAAAGCTACCTGTATACAGATAGTCCTCAACTTATAACAGTTCCCTTAGTGACCGTCTGAAATTACAACAGCACTTATGATCGTTTTTCACACGACCGTTGCAGCATCCCCAGGGTCATGTCATCAAAATTCAGACACTAGGTATAAAATGTTTTATAGATGGCACCTTCCACCAGCAAGATTAGCAAAAATGTTTAAAAATATGTCAGATAGATGTTAGAAATGTAAACATAACATAGGCATGTATTATCATATTTGGTGGACATGTGGGAAGGCAAAGGCCTATTGGAAAAACATACATATGTGGTTAGAAAAAATATTGGGCGAACAAGTGGATTTTAAACCTGAACTTTTTTTGCTAGGCATTATGTCTGAAAAGACTAATAAGCAGAAATTATATTTAATTTTACACATTACCACAGCAGCGAGAATAATTTTTGCACAACACTGGAAGAATGAAGGACTGCCATCAGAGGAAGAAATAATCAGGAAGATATTGGAACGTGCAGAGATGGACAGACTAACTATGAGGCTGAAAGACAAAGAAGATACAGAGGACTATCAAATTTGGAATTTATTTTATTCTTGGCTAGAGAAAAGAATGAAGGATTAGGAATTGAACGTGTATTAGCTTAGCAAACTCCAGACAACTTGTTGATTGGAAAAATTAACATATGTTGATGAAAAAAAAATTAATAAAAAAGATTGACACCGAACATTCAGACACTAGACAACTGACTCGTATTCAGGAGGGTTGCAGTGTCCCAGGGTCACATGATCCCCTTGTGTGAGCTTCCGACAAGGGGAAGCCAGACCCACTTCACAAGCGTGTGACTATCTTAACAACTGCAGTGATTAACTAATGGCAAGAAAAGTCACAAAACGGGGCAAAGCTCCCTTATCGACCATGCATGGGATAGAAAAGGTGGATAGAGAAAAATTCTTCTCTCTATCACACAATACCAGGACAAGGGGGCACTCCCTAAAGCTCATAGGTAAGAAAGTGAGGACAAATAAAGGGAAACATTTCTTCACCCAGAGGGTCGTTGGTTTATGGAATTCACTTCCAGAAGAGGTCGTGACAGCTGTCAGCCTTGACAGCTTCAAGGCAGGGCTAGATAGATTCATGGATGCCAAGTGTATTGGTGGTTATTAAAACAGATGTCCATGTGCCGCCTCTATGTTGGCTGAGGCAGGCAGGATTCCCTTGAGTACCATTTGTTGGGGGTCAAGGGAAAGGGAGGGTTTTGCCTTCTCTTTCTGCTCAAGATCCCCATGTACAATTGGTGGGCCACTGTGTGACACAGAATGCTTTGGCCTGATTCAGCATGGCTCTTATTATTATTATTATTATTATTATTATTATTATTATTAATTTAATTTCTATGCCGCCCTATTCCGGAGAACTCAGGGCGGCTCACAGCATAATAGAAATTACATACATATAAAAAACCCTTAAGTTAAAAAAACAAAAAACAAAAAAACAAAAAACCAATCATTCCACGAACATACACTGGCTAGGGGCAAGGTGTTAGCTGCCCCAGGCCTGCCGGCAAAAGTGTGTTTTAAGCAATTTGCGAAAGGCGGAGAGGGTGGGGGCGACACGGATCTCCGGGGGAAGTTGGTTCCAGAGGGCCGGGGCCGCAACAGAGAAGGCCCTTCCCCTAGGCCCCGCCAGGCGACACTGTCTGGCTGACAGGACCTGGAGAAGGCCGACTCTTTGGGCCCTAACCGGCCGCTGGGATTCATGAGGCAGCATGATGTTCTTATGTTCTTATGTTCTTATGTCTCGCTTAATGACAGAGTTTGGTCGTACATGGAGGGCTATCCCTGTGTGATTCTAGGGTTGCGTTAATAGCATTTGAAAAGCGCGAAAGTCTATTGCCTTGACGGCCCAAGAAATTAAGATGGTCCTTTCAAAATGAAAAGCCAACACGCACATTTCCACGGTCCCTTAAACAAGGTCCAGTCTGAACGTGGAAGGGTTGGTTGGTTGGTTTGTTTGGTGATCAAACAAGCCAGTTTCTCAGGCTGGCTTACGATTCAGGAAATGCGAGCCAGAAAATGGGTTAACTCTGTTTTGAGCATCACCCCGTTGTCATTTTAAAATTTGGGAGTTTTTCTGGCAGCCCATTATTCAAGCATTTCCTGTTGAGCAAAAAAAAAAAAAAAAAAAGCAGGTTTGTGGATAGTCCTCAACTTACAACAGTCATCTCATCATCCAGTTTGCTGTTCTCTTCAAGAGATCCGGTAAGATCACCGGGAAAAAAAAGTCCATACTGGTAATAAAGCTATTTCAAGGATCTCTAGTCCTCAAGATTCCTCTGCCTGGGAGGTATGGCTAGTGGGAACCTTGATTTGCATGCCGCCGAAGAAATCAGATCGGATCCTGGGAAGAATTCCACTCGCATGTAAACATCTCCAGGTACTATAGATAATCCTCAACTTACAACAGTTCAGTTAGTGACTGTTTGAAGTTACGACGGCAAGGGACTTAGGACCGTTTTTCACACTCATGACCGTTGCAGCATTCCCCACGGTCACGTGATCCAAATTCAGACCTTTGGAAACGGACTCCTATTTATGATGTCGGCAGCATCCCGGGTTCACGGGATCCATTTTTGCGACCTTTGGATAAGCAAAGTCAAATGGGAAGACAGATTCACTTAAGGACAGTGTTTAGGAACAAGGGCAGTGATTCACTTAGCAAAGTGGGGCAAGAAAAGTCGTAAAAGGGGGGGGGCAAATTTCAGTTAACGGCTGCCTTGCTCAGCCAGAGAAATGGGCGGCTCCCTGGTGGCCGTAAGTTTGAGGACGACCTGTATTGTGGTCCTTCCTGCCACCTAGTGGCCCTGGGGCAGCACTACAGATTTTTCAGAAGTCAAGACTTCCAAAAACGGGTGTCTAATGGTATGTGACAGATTTTATCTTCCTGGGCTCCAAGATCGACCGCAGACGGGGACTGCAGCCAAGAAATTAGAAGACGCTTGTTCCTGGGGAGGAAAGCTATGGCAAATCAAAAGCCAACTTCCCCCGGAGATCCGTGTCGCCCCCACCCTCTCCGCCTTTCGTAAATTACTCAAAACACACCTCTGCCGGCAGGCCTGGGGTAGTTAACATCTTGCCCCAAGCCAGTGTATGTCTGTGTGTATGCTGAATGATTGGGTTTTTTTAAAAAAAATTAAGAGGTTTTATATTTATATGTATTTTTATGTTGATTTCTACTGTGCTGTGAGCCGCCCTGAGTTCTCCGGAATAGGGCGGCATAGAAATCGAATAAATAAATAAAATAAATAAATAAATAAAGCAGAGACATCACCCTGCCAACAAAAGTGCGTAGAATCCAGGCCATGGTTTTCCCAGTTGCAATGTACGGCTGTGAAAGTTGGACCATAAAAAAGGCCGAGTACCAAAGAATGGAGGCCTTTGGACTCTGGTGCTGGAGAAGACTCCTGCGAGTCCCCTGGACTGCAAGGCGGTCCAACCGGTCGGTCCTAGAGGAGATCAACCCCGGCTGCTCTTGAGAAGGCCAGATCCTGAAGTTGAAACTCAAGTCCTTTGGCCACCTAATGAGAAGGAAGGACTCCCTGGAGAAGAGCCTGATGCTGGGAAAGATGGAGGGCAAGAGAAGAAGAAGGGGACGACGGAGAATGAGGTGGCTGGATGGAGTCCCTGAAGCGGCAGGCGTGAGCTTCAATGGACTCCAGAAGATGGTAGAGGACAGGAAGGCCTGGAGGAACATCGTCCGTGGAATCGCGATGGGTCGGACACGACTTCGCAACTAACAACAACAACGGTATCTAGGAATGACCTCTGGAGACGGGAGGAAGAATTACGGACTACTCAGAAAAGAAGGGGATGAGCCTCATAGGAAGGAACAAATCTAGTGAAGGACAGGGAATCCTCGACTTATGACCACAACGGAGCCCAACATTTCCGTCGCTAAGTGAGACGGTTGCTAAGTGAGTTGTGCCCCGTTTGACGACTTTTCTTGCCACAATGGCTAAGTGAATTTGCTACAGTTATCAAATCAGTGACACGGTTGTGAAATGACAATGCCCCCCCCACTGACTTGGCTTGTCTGAAAGTGGCCAAAGGAGATCACATGACCATGGGACACTACGACCGTCATGAATAGGAGTCAGTCGCCAAGCGTCTGAATTTTGATCACGTGACCCTGGGGATGCTGCAATGGTCTTAAGTGTGAGAAACGGTCATAAGTCACTTTTTACAATGCCGTTGTAACTTTGAACGTCGCTTAACAAACTGTCGTAAGTGAAGGACTACCTCAACTTTGTTTAATGAATGTTTAAGTTATATCTGCACTGGAGAAAAAAAAAAGCAATTTGCCGTCGTAAGTTCTTTGCCGAAATTCACAAAACACAAATCCACTTGGCTACACAATAAGGTTAGGAAGAGAGTGACACTCCGACGCCCTTTTTAATGATTGGTGTATGTTTCATCGGCTATTTGCAAAAACAGGACCTGAGTCATTTTAGTAACAAATACCTTGTTTATTAAGAGGTTTTCTACGCCTTTTCCTTCCGACGGTAAAACATTAACAAATGACTTAGGTCTACCTTGAACGCCACGAAAACTCACACTAGAGTCAGCCTGTCAATCACAGGCTGGACTGTGCCCTATATCATTTTAATAAATAATCTTGCAGCACAACCAAAGCCAGAGTTAAAAGTGTCAAATTTGTGGGGGGGGGAAAGCTTTCTCAAATTCAAGAACTCAAATTCTCAAATTTGGGAGAGACAAGTAATAATAATAATAATAATGATAAGTTCTTGGGAAGGATTTGATAGGCAGACAGGAGTGCAAAATCCGGTCTGAACATCTGGTTGACTCTTGACCGATCGTTAATGCAATGGTGGGCTTGATTGATGTCATCTTTTAAAAGGTGGGGCCAGTTCAAATTAAAAGTGAATAACAGGGGAAAACCAAAAATAGAAGTGTTCCTCCATGCTGGGGGGAGGGGGGATGGCCGGAATCATATAATAAATTGCAAGAATTGTGTCCATTTTCCGCAATTTGGTGTGTAATACAGCTGCATCAGCTCCTGCTGATATATCACCAGCTATGTTGGCTTTGTCTGTCTGGAATAGAAAAAGAAGAATAGAATAGAATAGAATAGAATAGAATAGAATAGAATAGAATAGAATAGAATAGAATAGAATAGAATAGAATAGAATAGAATAGAATAGAATAGAATAGAATAGAATAGAATTACGGGATAGAATAGAATAGAATAGAATAGAATAGAATAGAATAGAATAGAATAGAATAGAATAGAATAGAATAGAATAGAATAGAATAGAATAGAATAGAATAGAATAGAATAGAATTACGGGATAGAATAGAATAGAATAGAATAGAATAGAATAGAATAGAATAGAATAGAATAGAATAGAATAGAATAGAATAGAATAGAATAGAATAGAATTACGGGATAGAATAGAATAGAATAGAATAGAATAGAATAGAATAGAATAGAATAGAATAGAATAGAATAGAATAGAATAGAATAGAATAGAGAATTGGAATAGAATAGAATAGAATAGAATAGAATAGAATAGAATAGAATAGAGCTGGAAGGTACCTTGGAGGTCATCTAGTCCAACCCCCTGCTCAGACAAATGGGGGTCCAATTTCTTCTTAAAAACTTCGGAGCATTCACAACTTCTGGAGGCAAGTTGTTCAGCTGGTTAATTAATTGGAATTGTGGGTCTCCAGGCAGCAGATTGGAAAACACTGAATTATTGCATTTTTTTAAAAAAAATAATAATAACCTGCTGCAAGTTTGATCCATTTCCCTGCCATTTTGGGACTCCGACCCCACTGTTCAGGATAAAAAAATCAAGAGCGGGACACTTAAATGACGAGTCCCTCGCGGGTTTTAGCTGGCATCATTATGGGAACACCTCCATATTGTCCGGGGTGGCTCCGTTTTACGTGAGATGCATCCCGGTCACAAATTGGGGCCTCTGAATTCGGACTCTCGCGGCATGGAGTGTTAGAAGACCCTGAAGCGGCGGCTCTTCCGTGGCTGTAGGAAGGCCCGCTGGCGTCGTAATGAACACGGGCCTTGGTGGTGACCACTGAAGGATGGCCACTGGCCGGGGGCGAGGTGCAGGAATTCGAACTCAGCTCTGGGTCCTGATTTGGAGAGAGCATCTCGACCCCTTCTTGTTCCCGGGGGGACTCATATTTCCGGCGTTGCATGAAGTTGATGTTATGGGGAATGTACCCCAACACGGATCTTAAGCTGCTGTTGCGGCTTTCCTGTCTGGGTCTGGGGGCAGCAGTGTCCACTCTGCAAGGGGTAGGGGGAAAAAAACACTCTTATTTTCTTCTCCGTGCAATTTTATCCTCTCTTTCTAAGGAAGCCCAGCTGGGAGAGAGAGGCGGCTGAAAGGATGTCCAGCCTTAAAGGACATTTTGTACAGCCGTAGAACCCTGGAGATGGAAGCAAACAGGAACCCCTGAGGCCATCAAGTCTCACCACTGCTTGGTGCGAGAATTTAAATTAAAGCATCCTGTTCAGATGGATACCTAGGTTCTAACCCTGCTGGTCCTCCTCACTGGAAGAAATGTTGGAAGGAAGGAAGGAAGGAAGGAAGGAAGGAAGGAAGGAAGGAAGGAAGGAAGGAAGGAAGGAAGGAAGGAAGGAAGGAAGGAAGGGAGGGAGGGAGGGAGGGAAGGAAAGAATAGAAAATAGAATAGAATAGAATAGAATAGAATAGAATAGAATAGAATAGAATAGAATAGAATAGAATAGAATAGAATAGAATAGAATAGAGTGGAATGGAGTGGAGTGGAGTGGAGTGGAGTGGAGTGGAAGGGAAGGGAAGGGAAGGGAATAGGAAGGAAGGAAGGAAGGAAGGAAGGAAGGAAGGAAGGAAGGAAGGAAGGAAGGAAGGAAGGAAGGAAGGAGGATTTGTGTGTGAAAGAAAAGAGAGAAGGAAGGCAAGAAGGAAGGAGAAGGAAAAATTCTGTGTGAATGAGAAGGAGGGAAAGAAGGAAAGGAGAAGAAAAGGAAGGAATTATGTGAGGAAAGGAAAGGAAGGAAGGAAGGAAGAAGGAAGAGAATAGGAGGGAGGGAAAGAATGGGAGGGAGGGAAAGAAGGGAGGGAGGGAGGAAAGAAAGTTCTGGACCCTTGAACAAGAGGTTTCAATCCCCGTAGAGATTAGGCATTTGAAACCCAAGGAGCATTCATTTATTTGACAAAATAAATAAAAGATTCTCAGAGGAGATGCTGCAAAAACACACCAGTGTTCTGGATGGGCTAATGGCGCTTATGATAACAGCATCCTTGAGGTCCTCAAAACTGACCCCATGACAAATTCAGGAAGAGCGGACACGGCCTGCCCGGAGGGTAATTCCCAGATGCTGTCCCCCTATCTCCCCCCAAGCCCCTCCCTCCTTGGCCTCCCCCCCTCACCTGATTTGGTTGGATTCCTCCTTGCAGCGTTTTTTCTTGCAACAGCGGACCAGACAGACGATGAGGCAGATGAGCAGCACCAAGAAAAGCAGCGAGCCCAGGACGGCTCCCACGATGATGGTCAGGAGGGGGGAATCTGGAGGAGGAGGAGGAGGAGGAGGAGGAGGAGGAGGAGGAGGAGGAGGAGGAGGACATTTAAGTAAGGCAAGGCTGTGATCATAGATCAGAGTGAAAGAGGCTGGCTACATTTGCTAATTTAACGGTGATCTGGATATCTTTCTAGAGAATATGATGTTGTTTTTCTTCTTTCTTTGAAGACTTCCACTCCTTCCTTCCTTCCCTCCTTTCCTCCCTCCCTCCCTACTTCACCTCTCTCTTTCCTTCCTTCCTTCTTTCTCTCTTTTCCTTCCTTCCTTCCTTCTTTCTCTCTCTTTTACTTCCTTCCTTCCTTCTTTCTCTCTCTCTCTTCCTTCCTTCTTTGCTTCCTTCTTTCCTTCCATCCATCTCTCTCTTTTCCTTCTTTTCCTTCCTTCTCTCTCTCTTTTCCTTATTTCCTTCCTTCCTTCGTTCTTTCTCTCTCTCTTTTCCTTCCTTCCTTCCATCCATCCATCTCTCTTTTCCTTCTTTTCCTTCTTTCCTTCCCTTCTCTCTCTCTCTCTTTTCCTTCCTTCCTTCCATCTCTCTTTTCCTTCTTTCCTTCCTTCTTTCCATCTCTCTCTTTTCCTTCCTTCCCTTCCTTCCTTCTTTCTCTCTTTTACTTCCTTCCTTCTTTCTCTCTCTCTTCCTTCCTTCTTTCCTTCCTTCCTTCCTTCTCTCTCTCTCTCTCTCTTCCTTCCTTCCTTCCATCTCTCTCTTTTCCTTCCTTCCTTCCCTTCCTTCCTTCTTTCTCTCTTTTACTTCCTTCCTTCTTTCTCTCTCTCTTCCTTCCTTCTTTCCTTCCTTCCTTCCTTCTCTCTCTCTTCCTTCCTTCCTCCCTTCCTTCCTCCCTTCCTTCTCTCTCTCTCTTTTCCTTCCTTCCTTCCTTTCTTTCTTTCTTTCTTCCTTCCTTCCTTCCTCCATCGCTCAAGCCTGGGGCTTGAAAAATAGACAGAAAATGCTTTCCACTTACCATGTGAGACCTCCAATGTACACCGAGCTGATCCGACTTTGTTGGAGACAATGCACTGGTAAACCCCAAGATGTTTAGGTGATATTTTGTGGATGACCAGATCCCCAGGACTGGAACCTTCAGAGGAGAGAAAGGTCAAGAAATGTGCAAAACTACATTTGTCTGTCTGTCCATCTCCATCTATTCCTCCACCCATCCTTCCTTCCATCTATCTGTCTATCCATCCATCCTCTGTCTGTCTGTCTAACTGTCTATTTATCTATTCCATCCATATCTGTCTGTCTGTCCGTCCGTCCGTCTCCATCTATCTATCTATCTATCTATCTATCTATCTATCTCATAATCTACTTATTCATCCACATATCAGTTTATCTCTTCATCCATTAACAATTTGTCTATCCATGCATCCATCTATCTATCTATCCATCCAGCCATCCACCCACCCACCCACCCACCTATCCATCCTGCCAGCCAGCCAGCCATCCACCCACCCACCCACCCACCCATCCATCCATCCATCTCTCCATCCTTCTATCCCAGAAGTTTCCTTTATATTTTGTTTCGTCCTTTTCAATTTTATTTATTCAATTCAGGCACCAGCCAGCTCCAAATTGATTCTGGGTGGCGAAAAATAAAACTAAACCAAATATAATTAAAACGACGAAGGAAAAGGAATAAAGACCGGCAAACATTATTTCTTCTTTAATATGAAATTTGCTGTCTAACCTGGCACCCTTTTAGATGTGTTAAACCACCATTTCATTTTCAGGCGGTGGCTGATGGGAATTGTAATCCAGCACATCCCAGAACACTCCATTGGCGCTCTAAGCAGGGAGTTTTAAGCCATGCGAGGAGGGTTTTAAACAAACCAGTTTCATCGTGGTTTCCTGAGGCCTGGGCTTCCTCTCTCCCTCCCTCCCTTTCCAATGAAGCCTTTTGCACCCCATCAACCCAATTTTTGGGGCGCTCCCTCTATTTATCTTACCTGCCACGGTGCTGGCGGGCAGCCCACTCTCTAGGGGGAAGTCTGCCATTTTGGTCCAGCGGTACACGAGCGGGTGGCTGCCGGCTTCAGAGCCACAACGGAGGATAATTTCATTGCCGAGGAAAACCTTGCCTGAGACGGAGCAATGTGGCATCGAGGGTTTCTCTGGAAGAAGGCCACGAACGGGGTGTCAGTCAGCAAGAACATTGTCAACCTCGCCAGGTAAACCAGACAGGAATCACAACTGGGTGAGCTAATTCTAGTTTGTGGTAAAGCTACATGGACAGAATCTTGCCAGTCTGGAAGTGCAACTCTCCTGCCATCTCCTTTACAGCCTAAGAAACTAGGGAGGGTCCCATCTGAGCCTCTCGCCCTGTCTGTTACACAGCTGAGGGCTTTGCTGTCTCTTATCTGACCGTTCCCGCTTTGCTCCATCTCCCAAGGTCTTCCCCAGTTATCATTACACATCCCTGCACACATTCTGAACTGTTTTACGTAGATCTAGATTCTCCCCCCCCTTTACAGCCTGGGAAACTAGGGTGGGTCCCTTCTCACCCTCTTTGTCTACCCATTATGCAGCTGAGGACTCAGCTATCTCTTATCTGACTATTCTCTTGGCAGTATCTCTTCATCCTGAAGTCTTTCCCACATTCCAGCTCTCTCCTTCACAGCCTGAGAAACTAGGAAGGGTCCCATCTGAGCCTCTCGCCCTGTCTGTTACACAGCTGAGGGCTCTGCTGTCTCTTATCTGACTGTTCCTGGGGTCTTTTTGCTCTATTTCCAAAAGTCTTTCCCACTTACCTGCACAACTCTGAACTCTTTTTGTAGATCTAGACTCTCTCACCCCCTTCCTTTACAGCCTAAGAAACTAGGGAGAGTCCCTTCTGACCCTCTTTCTCCATCCATTATGCAGCTGAGGCTCAGTTGTCTCTTATCTGACTATTCTCTTGGCAGTATCTCTTCATCCTGAAGTCTTTCCCACATTCCAGCTCTCTCCTTCACAGCCTGAGAAACTAGGGAGGGTCCCTTATCCGTACAGAACATCCAGATTCAGCCAGAGTTTCATTCCATGCAGCATTAACCTTGTGAACTCTCAAGCTTCCTCCTTCCCTTATATATTCAAGACGGACAGTATTTAACATTTATTTGCTACGTATATGTAGGGATGTGGGTCTATACATATGTTGTACATAGTATGTTTTCGGTGTGTGTCATGTATGTGTTTCACTTTGAGAGCGGGCAACTAAATTTCATTTTCGATGTGTGCCATTGTGCCCACAGTAAAAAAAATGACAATAAAGGTTATCTTATATCTTCTCTTCTCTTCTCTTCTCTTCTCTTCTCTTCTCTTCTCTTCTCTTCTCTTCTCTTCTCTTCTCTTCTCTTCTCTTCTCTTCTCTTCTCTTCTCTTCTCTTCTCATCTCATCTCATCTCATCTCATCTCATCTTATTATGTAGCCGAGGGCTAGGCTGCCTCTTCTCAGACAGTTCCATTAACAGCATTTTTTCATCCCGTCTCCCAAGGTCTTTCCCAATATCATTCCTTTAGAGCCTGAATAACTAGGGAGGGTCCCATCTGAGCCTCTTGCCCTGCCTGTTACACAGCTGAGGGCTACGCTGTCTCTTATCTGACCGTTCCTGGGATGGGTCCCTTTGCTCCATCTCCCAAAGTCTTCCCCCGTATCCTCGCACACACTCTGAACTCTTTCCATAGATCTAGAGTCTGCTTCCCTTTTACAGTCCACAAACTAGGGAGGGTCCCTGTCCGTTATCCAGCCGAGGGCTCAGCTATCTCTTGTCTGATGTTCCCTTGCTAGTCTCTCTTTGCCCTATCTCCAACTAAGCACAAACACAGATTGCTGCTGGGAATCAAAACACGGCACATAAGAACATAAGAAGAGCCATGCTGAATCAGGCCAAAGCCCATCGAGTCCAGCATTCTGTGTCACACAGTGGCCCACCAATTGTACATGGGGATCTTGAGCGGAAAGCTGGCCAACAAGAGCCCCACATTTTTGCACATTCGGTGTTTCACATTACAGTTGTGTAAAGGGCCCATTGGCCACAGCCACCCACTTGTCCCCTGAGCTGTGCTGCTGTCACTCACTCACCCAGCACCATGACGGTCACTTTCCGGGTGGCTACCGTAGTTTTTTTCACTTTGCACTCGTAGGTGGCCGAGTCAGAAATCTGAACGTTTTGGAGATTGATGGATGCGTCGTACTTGCTTGGATCGGGGACCACGAAGTTAACACGCTGTTGTAAGCCGTTGCAGCAATCGTTGGCCGATCCAAAAGGGTGACCACCTTCGCTCTGCTGAAATCCTGGGTTACTAAAACGGCTGGCATCTTGGTTTCCTGACCCTCCCCTGGGGTGCAAATATGGATATCCCGGCTGGATCACTTGCTGGCCTTGATAGCTCAAGATCTGATGGGCAGGAAGCAGAGAACAACACTGTTGAATCAAAACAAGAAACAAAAAAGAGAGAGGTTTCTGATTGGCTTAAGGAGAAATGAGATCTGTTTGCTGCATTTTCGCAGACTGACCAAATTGAATCCTTCACTTTGATCTGGAAATTGGACCACACGCCTTCCTTTCCTTTTGGGGGGCCAGTCTGCAAATCTCGTGGTGCCGTCCTCCCATCCGAACATGAAGTTTATTTTAATTATTAGTTTTGATTCGTTTGTTTTCTCTCTCTCTCGACCTCGCAAAATCCAATAAAGTAATCTGAAGCACAGCAGCCAGAGTTAGACTGTTAATTAATCTAATTAATTTTCCCAATGAATTAGCATCGGAAAAGGGGACATTAGGACGAAGTCTTGAAAAAGTGTATATGGGTGGTCCTCCATTTACGAAAAAGGGAACTGAGGCCTGAATTTTGGTGGCTTGGCAACGTAGGCATGATTATGGCAGTTTGCAGCATCCTGCGGTCACGTGACCACGTTCTATGCCGGTTTTAGCAAAAACTGGCACACACTTATGCGTTTTGGAAAAAGCACGTCCCTAGTCAACCATTGGTTGACTTAATGACCGCCATAAGAATGGTTTTAAAATCAGGTTGATCCAGCAGCCTACAAGTTACCAATAAGATCAATGAATAGATATTAATTATGATATAATTGTTCCCTGGATTCTTGGTTATAAAACTCCTGTTTTATAAAAATAATATCCATGAAACGGCAGCGGTGTAACCAACTTTAAGAAGGTTCCATCTTTCAGATGTGAGTTTCAAAGCTTGAACAGAGTTTCTCAAACTTGGCAACTTCACTTTGGGTGGGCATCAACTCCCAGCGTTCCCCAGCTGCTGAGTCAACATTTGAGAATTGCATGCCGGCTAGGGAATTCTGGGAGTTGAAGTCCATCCATCTTAATGTGTGCAGGCTAGGGGATTCTGGGAGTTGAAGCCCACCCCTCTTAAAGCATGCTGGCTGGGGGATTCTGGGAGTTGAAGTCCACCCCTCTTAAAGCATGGTGGCTGGGGGATTCTGGGAGTTGAAGTCCACCCCTCTTAAAGCATGCTGGCTGGGGGATTCTGGGAGTTGAAGCCCACCCATCTTAAAGCATGCTGGCTGGGGAATTCTGGGAGTTGAATTCTAGTTGCTAAAGTTGAGAAACATTGGAATAAGCATTGAATCTGGATGACCTCAGCAAACTCACCACACTGTCCAAATTCGTGGGATCAGCATTCATCTGTGTCCACTCAATATCCAAATCATTGGGCCCATCGTCTTGGGGTTCCAGCTCAAATGGACACCCCAACTTTACCGACTCCCCCTTGGCCAGGTAGAGGATTTCTCGGCCTTTCGCCTTGATCTTCACAGCAGGTGAAAGAGCTGGTCGGCAGAAAAAGGAGAGACGTGTCTTAGCTTGGTTGCCCAGCTGGAGACTGACTGACTGCATAAAATATTGTAGAGAATTTCCCCAAAAATATCCTAGCAGAGAAATGATTGCTTACACTTAGAAAGCTCCTTTCCTCTTCCTTTCTTTCTTCCTCTCTCTCCTACCCACCCACCCACCCACCCTCCCTCTCTTTCTTTCTCTTTCTTTCTTTCTTTCTTTTCTTTTCTTTCTCTCTCTCTCCTTTCCTACTTTCTTTCTTTTTCTCTCCTTTCCTACCCCCTTCTTTCTTTCTTTTTCTCTCTCTCTCCTTTCCTACCCATCTTTCCTTCCTTCCTTCCTTCCTTCCTTCCTTCCTTCCTTCCTTCCTTCCTTCTTTTCTTTTTCTTTCTTTCTTCACTTTTGGCTTCCCTCTCCCTCTCTTTCCCCCTTTTCTCTCTTTCCTGTCATCGTTATGAGTTTTGACCTCATTTTCTCTCTCTCAACTTTACAAAACCGATCCAAGTCATCTTAAAAAAAAAAAAAGAAAGAAAAGAAAGAGGACTAGAAACTTGGCTGCCTTTCTCTTTGCAAAGCGTGCCCCCCTCCCCCCCCCGGTTCAGAGGCACCCCGTTTTCCCATCTCCAGCTTCTTTCCAAACATCTCCCGAGTCAGGAAAAGCCACCCGGGGTGGGATGCCTTCTGCTGCTTGCCGAGAACGACGAGGCCAGCCTTACCCGGCGTCAGGCAGAGAAGGAAGAACCTCAGGGCTTGAATTCCAGTCATGCTCCCCGCGGGACTTGGCAGGCTGGGGAGAGAGTGTCGTCCTGCCAGACTGGGGAGAAGCCTGGAGGAGCCGGGCTTTTCATGCCGCAGGGCCTGGCCCCCGCCCTGCCCCTTTGGATGCCTTTGGGGTGAATTGAGGAGCCACTAGGCCACTCCCCACGAGTGAACTGGCATGGCCACCGCCCGCTCGCCCTTCCAGTCACGTTCTTACTCAGCTGTCAATGGACAAGCAGGTGTCCTTTCACACCGGACGCAGAGAGGGGATGCTCCTGGAGGGGAAAGGCTTCCTTTCAGCTTTGCTTTTATTGCCAGAAGAAGAGAAGGGACCTTAGAGCAGGGCTTTTCAACCTTTTCACCCACGGTACCACTTTTAGGATACGGCAACATCCGAGGACCACCAGGCGCCTAGCAAGGGGTCCAAAACCTGATAACTAAAAAAAAAAAGGGGGGGGGGAAGGGATAAAGTACAGGTAGTCCTCGACTTACAACAGTTCGCTTAGTGACTGTTCGAAGTGACAATGGCACTGAAAAAAGTGCCCCCCCCAAGCCACAGCCGAGCAAGACAGCTGCCTGCCCGCCCGCCCGGCCGCGCTCTTCCTCCTGTCCGAGGTTTTCATTGTTGTGAGCATTTCTGCTGGGGATTGGCAGCGGGGGTGGGGTGAGGGGGTGTTTAGTTTTTATTCTCCCCCCCCCCATCTGCTGGGTGGTTGCAGCAGGTTTTGGTCCCTTCACATGACCCTGGGACACTGTGACCGTCATAAATATGAATTGGCTGCCAAGCATCTGAATGTAAATCACAAGACCCTGGAGAGGCTGCAGCGTTCCAGCTGATATGGGCTGAGCAGAAGCGCCAGGATCAGCGCTGCTTTCCAGGTGATTGGTGCTTCTTCTGGGCTCAGCAGAAGCGCCAGGATCAGCGCTGAGCTCCAGCTGGAGCCTGGTGCTGATTCTGGCGCTTCCGCTGAGCCCTGACAGCCCTGAAGAAGCGCCGATCAGCTGGAAAGCGGCACTGATCCTGGCGCTTCCGCTGAGCCCTGACAGCCCTGCAGCTCCAGCCGTCTCTCGCTCAGGCTTCTGCGGTGCTGCCCCTGGTTCAGCTCATTCCCCTCCCCCGCTACCACTTTTCTAGGATGGTTGCGTACCCCCTGCCAGTTGCCAATGTATCACAGGTGGTACCTGTACCACTGGTTGAAAAGCCCTGCCTTAGAGATCATCCAGGCCATCCCCAGTCAATGTGCAGGAGGCTGTACTTCTTCTGTGCTTCCTGAACTTAGAAGACTACAGTTCCCCTAATGCCCAGCCAGCCTCATTCCTCCTACCTCCCCCAAGCTACCTTGTGGGGGGGGGAGGTGGTAGAGGTGGGTAGCTGGACGTGAGCAATGAGAGGCATTACCTGCCAATAGGGACAGGGGGAGCGGAGAGAGTGGGGGAAGGGTGCTGGTCAAGGGGGCAGCCGTGGGCCCGGGAGACCTAGATTGTAGTCTCCCCTCAGCTATGAAAGCTCAGTGGGGGTTTTCAAACCCATCCCCGTCTCCGCCTAGCCTACCTCGCTGGGATGGTGTGTAGTGATAGAAAAGGAAGGAAAAGGAGGAGGAAGAAGAGGAAGGGAGGGGGAAGGGAGAAGGAGAGGAGGACTGAGAAGGGGAAGAGGAAGAAAGGAAGGAAAGAAGGAGGGAAGGAAAAGATAGAGAAGGAAGGAAGTCAAGAGAAGGAGATGGAAGGGAGGGAGGGAGGACACAAAGTTGGATGGATGGATGGAAGGAAGGAAGGAAAAAAGGAAAGAACAAAGAGAAGGAAGTCAAGAGAAAAGGAAGGAAGGAAGGAAGGAAGGAAAGAAGGAAGGAAGGAAGGAAGGAAGGAAGGAAGGAAGGAAGGAAGGAAGGAAGGAAGGAAGGAAGGAAAAGATAGAGAAGGAAGTCAAGAGAAGTCAAGAGAAAGAAGGAAGTGAGAGTGGAAGGAGAGAAGGTTGATGGAAGGAAGGAAGGAAAAAAGGAAAGAACAAAAAGAGAGAAGGAAGTCAAGAAAAAAGAAAGGAAGGAAAAGATAGTGAAGGAAGGAACTCAAGAGAAGTCAGGAGAAAGAAGGAAGGGAGGATGGAAGGAAAGAAAGAATGAAAAAAGGAAAGAAAAAGAGAAGGAAGTCATGGGAGAAAGAAGGAAGGGAGGGAGGGAGGGAGGGAGGAAGCAGAAGGAGAAGAAAGGGAAGAGAGAGATGAAGAATGACAAAAAAAGATAAATAAAAAGTGAAAGCAGCAGCAGAAGAGGAGGAGAGTGTGGGAAAGAGGCATGGGGAAGAAGAAGAGGAAGAGGAAGAGGAAGAAGAAGAGGAAAGATGGGAGCTGGCACCTGCTGAGGGCTGACAGATGCCCGTGACCTTCCCATCCTCTCCGAGTATCATTTCAGGCTCACCAAGGAGAGGCAATGACTATCCCGCTGTCTACAACGGGCAGGATATGATCCCGGCCATCCGCTCTAGAACCCACAATTAATTCCCGGCTTGTAACAACCCAGCTTGGGTGCTGCCCCAGGAGATGGCTGAGCAGGAGGGGTGGAGACGGCTGAGGAATCAGCCGAAAAGGGAAACAGTTTCTCCCCGGCAATCCATTTGCTTCCTCCTCAAAGCTTGGCACAAAACCTTTGCAAACTTTGGCACAAAAAAAGGGCAGGATTTTTTTTTTTTAAAAGAATGCAAAGACGGCTGCTTCCCCCCCCCCAAATGACTTTAGCTGCAGCTCTGCTCAGTGACCGTGCTCTGACCCGCATTTATGACCGTTTGCAAGCCTCCTGCGTTCCCACCCTGACTGCAATTTGGGGTGTTTTTTTCCCCGTTTCCAACATTTACGTCTGGTTTCCAGCAAAACAAAAAACAAAAAACACCCATTAAAGAAATCGGGGTACGTTCCAGATTGAGGGGTTTGCTTAATGTCCGCTGCAGGAAAAGGTTGTAAATTGGGGTGTTGCGATGCGGTGACCCACTTAACAACTGCCAGGACAGTAGTTCCAGCCTCAAATGCACTCGTAAGTTGAGGACTCCCTGTAGATAAACAGGAAACAACTCAAGGGCACTACTCAGAAATCAACACAACATCCCTTTCAATTTGGGTTAGTTGTTATATTCGTTTTGGTGTTAGTTTTGGCTCACCGTGACCTGTTATTATGTTCATTGTATTGTTTTTATTAAAATACATTAAAATTTTCAGGCTGTTTAACTGGCTGCAGTGGAATGGCTGTATTCCATACTCCTCAAGGTGAGGTGATGATATCTGTTGATTTAGCTAAGTGTTTCTCAAGCACAGTTGCATTAAGAGGGGTGGGCTTCAACTCCCAGAATCCCCCAGCCGACATCCTTTAAGACAGGTGGGCTTCAACTCCCAGAATCCCTCAGCCAGCATGTTTTAAGATGGGTGGGCTTCAACTCCCAGAACTCCCCAGCCAGCCTGCCTTAAAATAGGTGGGCTTCAACTCCCAGAATCCCCCAGCCAGCATATTTTAAGATGGGTGGACTTCAACTCCCAGAATCCCCCAGCCAGCATGTTTTAAGATGGGTGGATTCAATTCCCAGAACTCCCCAGCTAGCCTGCCTTAAGATAGGTGGACTTCAACTCCCAGAATCCCCCAGCCAGCACGCTTTAAGAGAGGTGGACTTCAACTCCCAGAATCCCCCAGCCAGCATGTTTATTTTATTCAATGCCCGCCTGTCTTTCACATGTGTGAATGCATGCATAGTACACTTGCGTAAAATAGACAGATGAAGAGATTTATACTAAGAAGCAGGAGATGTGTGAAAGGGAGGTTAATCCCTCCATCCCCCTCTTCCAAGATTCAGCATTGCTGTCCTCAAACATGCCTTTTTTTGGCAGCTAAGGTAGACTGCGCCCGGCCAAGGGAGTTCCACAAACCCTTCTCAACCATTTCCTCGGACTGCAAACATTTTTTTTACTGGATCTCGCTCAGGCATTCGTTTATTGTTCACCTTCCTGGCTGGCCGTATGCAACGGACTCACATGTGGCAAAGTGCGTTACACAGCAGGCGTGCGGCCAAAAGGAAGTGACTTGCCAACTGTTGACAAAAAAGTGGGCGGTGGGGCTAGATTTTCCTGTCCCAGCCTGATCATGCTCCTAGCCAGAGTGAGGACTCGAATCCGGTTTCAAGTCAGCCGTTGAGAGTTGTGAAAACTTGGCAGAAAGGTTAGCTTTGCGTAAAAGCATCCAAGCGATATTCAGACAAGCCTAATGAAAATTTTCCTCCCGTTAAAATGCCAAATTATGGGGATCCAGGGTACTCCGATCACCATCGCTCTGAACCTATCCAGGCAGAACAATTAACCAGTGGAACAACCTGCCTCCAGAAAGTTTATTTGTTTATTTATTTTATTTATTTATTTGTTTAATTTATATGCTGCCCTTCTCCCAAGACTCAGGGCGGCTCACAACAACACCACAATTAAAAACACAATTAAATTAAAAATTAAAAATTAATTCCATTCACACAACATACAAACACATTCAGCCCACAGTCACCGATGGTAAGAAGAGATTGTACAGCCATCTGTCTGAAATGGTCTAGGGTTTCCTGCCTGAGCAGGGGGTTGGACTAGATGACCTCCAAGGTCCCTTCCAACTTATTATTATTATTATTATTATTATTAGTAGTAGTAGTAGTAGTAGTAGTAGTAGTAGTAGAAGTGTTCGAAAGTCGAGGACCACCTGTATTTATTTTTCAAATCAGATTTTAATAACATTGTTCCCTCTTCGTTTACTGTTATTTGGGCTGGCTTCCTTTATTTTATTTTATTTTATTTTATTTTAATTTTCCTGGGGTTTTATTTCTGTTAGATTTGCCCCGTCCTACCAGGGCAGGAATCTTTCGGGTCACAAGGCTAAATCTAAACCTTTCCAGGGCAGAAAGAAAAAAGGGTGCTTCCTTGAAATCGCTCGATTCCCTTTTCCTGGGAATTACCAGAGCAGGGGAAAAAAAACCAAATAAACATTTATCAGAATTTGCAGTTTTCTTGTAGATCAGCCTCCAGGTTGGTTTTTTTTTTTTTTTGCCTTTTTTTTCCCCAGTTCTGCTTTCTGCAACAGGCACCAAAGATTATCCGTGGGAGTCCCCAATTATTCCTTGAGTGATAAACGGGGATTTCCTATGGGGGAAAAACAACAACAGGCTTCATCATGTGATATCTACTTTCTCTTTTGCTGACGCCTTTCCCGCTTCTGCTGTCTTCCAGAACGGAGCTGGGATGGGTTGGGTCCTCCTGATATGGATGATGGCTTCAGGTAAGAGAAATGGCTTAAATTCACACGGGTAGACTCCAGTTAACTGCCCCTTGGTTGAATATAGAATAACAGAGTTGAGAGGGACCTTAGAGATCATCTAGTCCAGAGGCCCCCGACCTTTTGGGCACCAGGGACCGGTTCCGTGGGGAGAGGTTTTTCCGTGGACTGGAGGGTGCGTGGTTTTGTGTGCTGCCTGCATCCTGCAGATGGGACTTTGCTTGTTTGTGTGGCCTGGTTGCTGGCGTGCCGCAGCCCGGTACTGATCCACGGCCTGGGGGTTGTGGACCCTGTTCTAGTCCGACCCCCTGCTCGAGCAGGCGACCCTATACCTCTACCATTCCAGACAAGTGCCTGTCCACTCTCTTCTTAGAAATCTCCAGGCATGAAGCACCCACAATTTCTGTTCCACTGGTTAACGTTCTCACTGTCAGGAAGTTTCTCCTTAATGCTAACAGATTAACACAGCTGAAAGGGACCTTGGAGGTCTTCTAGTCTACCCCCTGCTCTAGCAGGAGACCCTATCCCATGCCAGACAAATGGCTCTCTAATCTCTTCTTAGAAACCTCCAGTGTTGGAGCACCCACAATTTCTGGAGGCAAGCTGTTCCACTGGCTAATCATTCTCACTGCCAGGAAAATTTCTCCTTTGTTCTAGGTTGCTTCTCTCTTTAATGACCTTCTGCTTGTTATGTTTTGTCCTGCCCTCAAGTGCTTGCTCTAAGAGGGCTCCTGCTTTGAGCAGGGGGTGGGAGTAGAAGACCCCTGGAGTCCCTTCCAGAGCCATGATTCCACCTTTCTTTGCCAGATTTGTTTCAGCCCAGAGCTGGAGACATGAATCAAGACGAGGTCTCCTTATTGTAGAAGAAGAGAAGAAGAATTCCACACATCTTTGATGTAAAGATATATATTTTTTTCTCTTGTAGCTCTTCTCTTGTCGAGGGCCTACACACCAGCGCAGGTGGTCGGAGTAGCGGGGGGCTCTGTTGTCTTCAAAGCGAGCCCCCCTCCCAATTTTCACGTCCGGGAGATCATCTGGCGTTCCTTGACACCTTCCGAAGAGATGGTGGCCACCTCATTCAAGGGAACCCCAGAGATCCAGTATCGGTCCCGTTTCTACGGGAGGACTCAACTCCACGACAACTTCACCTTACAGATCAACCCGGTGGACTTAGAAGATGCTGGGATCTTCTCCGTCCTCCTGGTGGACACCACCGGACAGATGAAACAACAGATTTTCGAGCTGAAGGTTTTTGGTACGTTGTGCTATCCAAAAAAGGGGGCATGTCAGATTAGAAGACCGATTGATTCATCTGTTTTTAACTCTTTGGTTTGAAACAAAGATCTGTTCCTTTGGTTCTCTTCTAGAATCTCCGACCTGGATTAATCCCATGGTGGGGAATATTATCCTAACGATTTACTCCATTCTCAATTCCAATAAAAACTATAGTTCTCAGGACTGATTAGTGCAGCGTTCCTCAGCCTTAGCCATTTGAAGATCGGTGGACCTTATTTCCTTCCAGAAGTCCACCCATCTTCAACCTGGACAAGGTTGAGGTTAGATTAGAAGCTTGGTGTCCTTCAAAGATCACCGCCTTGTTAACTAGTGTAAAAGTTGCATTCATATCATATGCAAAAGTTGCTTGATATATAATCTTGGTTAGCTTTTGGGGGAGGATGGGTCTTAATGGGAGATGACAGCCTTTGCTGGCTTAGTTGTACTAAGTTTGTACTCTGTACTCTGAGTTTGGTGAGTAAAACCAACTTGCAAAAAGAGGACACAGGGTGCCTTGCCTCAAATTGGGTTTTAAAAAAAAATGATTAAAATATTTGGGAGAGGGCGGCCTTTCCCCCTGGCATCAAAAAAGCATCAACCCAGTGAATTATGTAATTATTATGTAAACTATGTGTTCTTTTGTCTGGGTTGCAAGTCAGCAATTTCTGCCCCTTGCCCTTCGCTTCGCTTCATTTATTTATTTTACTTCACTTCATGTTATTTTATTTTACTTCATTTCACCTTGCTTTTTTCTTTGCATTGCTGTGCTGTGTTGTATTTGATTTTGACTTTGCTTTTTTATTTCATTTTATTTCATTGCCTTACTTTATTTGAGATGACTTTTTACTGTATTTTGCTTTACTTGTTTTATTTTAAATTACCTAGCTGACATTGAATTATCTTTTTATATTATTTTAGAGGGCTTTTCACTTATTTTACATCGTGGCTTGCTTTATTTTGCTTTGCTTATTTTAAATTCACTAACATTCAATTATTTTTTTATATTATTTTAGATGGCTTCTTGCTTATTTCATATCACCTCTTACTTTATTTTAAATTACTTTAACATTAAATTACCTTTCTGTATTATTTTAGATGGCTTCTACTCCATTTTACGTTGTTTCGCTTTCTTTTATTTCACATTTTACTTATTTTATCTCATTTGTTTTGTTGTGTTTTTCAGGACATTATTTTGGATGGTTTTTTGTTTATGTTGCATCGTGTCTTACTTTATTTTGCTTTACGTATTTTAAATTCACCAACACTGAATTATCTTTTTATATTATTTTAGATGGCTTCTTGCTTATTTCATATCACATTTTACTTTATTTTAAATTACTTTAACATTACTTTATCTTTTTATATTATTTTAGATGGCTTCTACTGCATTTTACGTTGTTTCACTTTCTTTTATTTCACATTTTACTTATTTTATTTTATTTCATTTTGTTTTGTTCTGTTTTCCAGCAACAACCTAACCCAGAAATGGAAGCCAGAGAAGGAACTAAAATATTACCCCTTCCCATACATACAATAATACTTTTTCAACCAACATGCTGTCTGAGTTTACATTCGCTAAATTCCTAATCCTTTATTCTTTCCTCTAGCCATCGATAAAATAAGTCCCAAATCTGATAATATTCTGTTTCTTCTTTTTCTCATGGTTTCATAGTCTCATTGTCAATCTGTCCATCTCTGCGCACTCTAGTATTTTTTTGACTATTTCTTCATCTGATGGCATTCCTTCATTTTTCCAATATTGTATGTATGGAAAAAAATTAATAAAAACTTTTACACCCCCCCCCCAAATATTACCCCTTCCCCACATTGCTCCCTCCCCTGATTTTTCTCCTCTCTTCTTCCAGGTACAATTTCTACCCCAGTTATCCGGGTGTTTCCTGAAGCAAAGGACGCAAATGCCTCCACGGAAACCTGCATACTTTTTCTGAGTTGTCATGCAGCCAGCAGGACTAACGTCACGTACGAGTGGGCAGGGCTGGGCGGGAAGACCAGCCCCGGGCCGAAACATTGGCGCACGGAGGAGGGCCAGGTGCTACGGATCCAACTGGATCCCAAGGAAGCTCTCCAGGTGAGCTACACCTGCACGGCCTCCAATCCTGTACTCCACAAATCAGCGGTGGTTGAGCTCCAGGACTCCTGTCTGCGACGTTCAGGTACGTGGCCAATTTGGGGGTTAGCCTGTTTCCCAGTCCCCAACCAGCCCCTTCACAAGGGACTATATGGATAGTCCAGGGGTAGGCAACCTTGGCTCTTTTATGACTGGTGGACTTCAACTCCCAGAATTCCTGAGCCAGCATGAGGGAACTATGGCCCCCTCATGACTCGTGGACTTCAACTCCCAGAATTCCTGAGCCAGCATGAGGGAACTATGGCCCCCTCATGACTGGTGGACTTCAACTCCCAGAATTCCTGAGCCAGCATGAGGGAACTATGGCCCCCTCATGACTCGTGGACTTCAACTCCCAGAATTCCTGAGCCAGCCTGGCTCAGCTTGGAAACCTCTCCCTTTCCCCTCAGTGTGGCTAGCTCAGGAATTCTGGGAGTTGAAGTCCACGAGTCATAAAAGAGCCAAGGTGGCCTACCCCTGGACTATATGGATAGTTCTTGACGTAGGGTCACAATTGAGCCCAAACTTTCTTTTGCTGAGGGAGACAGTGGTCCAATGAGTTTTGCCCCATTTTGCCACAGTTCTTAAGTGAATCCCTGCAGCTGGTTAATTAGTAACCCGGTTGTTAAGTGAATCTGGCTTCCCCATTGAGGGGGTCAAGTTATTCCCCAAAGCCCCTGAAGGCAGGACAAGAAGCAACAGATGGAAACTAATCAAGGAGAGAAGCAACTTGGAACTAAGGAGAAATTTCCTAACAGGGAGGACAATTAACCAGGGGAATTGTGAGAGCGCACAGGGTTGGCCTCCTCCGGGTCCCGTCAGCGAAACAATGTCGTTTGGCGGGCCCTAGGGGGAGGGCCTTCTCTGTTGTGGCGCCCGCCCTCTGGAACCAACTGCCTCCTGAAGTCTGCGTTTCTCCGACTCTCCCGGCCTTCCGGAAAAATCTAAAAACTCATCTTTGCCGGCAGGCCTGGGGATGATTGTGGTTGATTGTTGAATTGAATGTGTGTTTTATTGTATTTTTTAGATATCGTTGTTTGGGGGGTTTTTTTGTTTTTGTTTTATTGTAATTTATTGTTATATATATATGTTGTTAGCCGCTCCGAGTCCGCGGAGAGGAGCAGCATACAAACCCAAATAAATAAATAAGGAACAGATTGCCTCCAGAAGCTGTGGGTGCCCCATCACTGGAGGACTTCAAGAAGAGCCACTTGTTTGAAATGGTAGAGTAGGGTGTCCTGCTCAAGCAAGGGGTTGGACTAGAAGAGCAACCTTTTGAGCACCAGGGACCAGTTCCGTGGAGAGAGGCTTTTCCACGGACCGGAGGGAGCGTGGTTTTGTGTGCTGGCATGCCACGGACCAGGGGTTGGAGAACCCTGGGCTAAAAAACCTCCAAGGTCACTTCCAACTCTTGTTATTCCATGTTCTCCAGAAGGTGAGAAGACGACCACATACAGTTTCAGGGAATTCCTCTTGATCGTCATCCCAGTGGTCTCGTTCTCCTTCTTGCTGGCTGTCCTTTCGTGCATGTGCTACAAACAGCATTCGGGTAAGTAGCTGTTTTGTTGATTAAATGTTCTCCTTAGTTCCAGGTTGCTTCTCTCCTTGATGAGTTTCCATCCGTTGCTTCTTGTCCTGCCTTCAGGTGCTTAGGAGAACAGTTTGCCTCCCCTCTTCTTTGTGGCAGCCCCTCAAATATTGGAACACTGCTATCCTGTCCCCCCTCGTCCTTCTCTTCATTAAACTAGACATCCCCAATTCCAGCAACAGTTCATGTTTTAGCCTCCAGTTCCCTAATCCTTTGTTGCTCTTCTCTGTACTCTTTCTAAAGTCTCAGCATCATTTTTACATCGTGGTGACCAAAATTGAATGCAGTATTCCAAGTGTGGCCTTACCAAGGCCTTGTAAAGTGATACTAACACTTCACGTGATCTTGATTCTATCCCTCTGTTAATGCAGCCCAGCACTGTGTTGGCTTTTTTGGCAGCTGCAGCACACGGCTGGCTCCTATTTAAGTGATTGTCCACTAGGACTCTGAGATCCCTCTCACAGTTACTACTATTGAGCAAGGTACCCCCTATACTATACCTGTACATTTGGTTTTTCTTGCCTAAATGTTTAATTATTAGTTTTGATTCGTTTTTCCTCTCGACCTTGCGCAGCAGCTGGAATTAGGCTGTTAATTAATCTAATTAATTAGTTCTTCTTTTCATTAAACTAGACATCCCCAATTTTAGCAACCGTTCTTTGTAGATTTTGGCCTCCAGCCCCCTGATCATCTTTGTTGCTCTTCCCTACACTCTTTCTAGAGCAGGGGTTCTCAACCTTGGCAACTTTAGGGCTTCTGGACTTCAACTCCCAGAATTCCTCAGCCAGCAAAGCTGGCTGAGGAATTCTGGGAGTTGAAGTCCACAAGTCTTAAAGTTGCCAGGGTTGAGAACCCCTGTTCTAGAGTCTCAACCTTTTTTTGTATTGTGGTGACCGAAACTGGACATGTTATTCCACGTGTGGCCTCACTAGTGCAATATAAAGCAGTTAAAAAACAATTTCATGTGATCTTGATTTCTATCCCTCTGTTGATGCAGCCCAGGATTGTGTTGGCTGTTTTGACTACGAGGATGCCGCAACGGTCCTAAGTGTGAAAAATGGTCATGTCGTCTTTTTCAGTGCCGTTGTAACTTCAAATGCTCATTAAATGACCTGTTGTTGAGGACTACCTCTAGATTTCTTCCTTGGGTGGGCATCTGCAGAGGACTACAAATGCCATTAAGCCTGGTATCCAGAACATGGAAGGGTTGGCCTGCCTTTAGCCATTGCTTTCCCTCTTTCCTAATGTCATTTCATCTAATTTGATTGGTTGGTTGATTGATTGGCTCCCAATTTCTTTCTTTATCAATCATGTTTATATAGCCACCAATTCCTTGCAGGGGAAATAATACAAAACGCCCTAATACAAGATGTTAATATGTCTCTGTAGGGAAGAAAATGTTCTACACGGTTCCTGGAAGCGAGTCAATCCAGCTTTAATGGATGGGAAACGCGGATCTTGCTCTGGTTGCTTCGGCTGAGAAGGTGGAAGATGTTGAGAAGGGAGAAGATGTTGTGTTGGTGGAAAACAACTTCCTTTCTATCCTCTTGTGACACTTTTAAGGACGTTGGAGGTGGTTTGCTTGGAATTCGGCTGGAAGGACTTTTTGAAAGATGACCGCCACCGTCCAGTTGTGAGTCTCAATGCCCAGAGCTCTTCAACCAGCATTGCCAGTGTTGAGCATTCTAGGAGCTGAAGATTGTCTTCTGGGTCTGGGTACTACAATTCCCAGAATTCCTGAGGCAGCACAACAACCCACTGAGAATTCTGGGAGCAAAGATTGTCTTCTGGGTCTGGGTACTACAACTCCCAAGTTCCCTAGGCAACACAGCAACCACTGAGAATTCTGGGAGCTGAAGATTGTTTTCCAGGTCTCGATACTACAATTCCCAGAGTTCCTGAGGCAGCACAGCAACCACTGAGAATTCTGGGAGCTGAAGATTGTTTTCCAGGTCTCGATACTACAATTCCCAGAGTTCCTGAGGCAGCACAGCAACCACTGAGAATTCTGGGAGCTAAAGATTGTTTTCTGGTTATTAAAAGATTGTTTTCTGGTTATTAAAATATTCTTTTGTGGTTATTAAAACGGATGTCCATGTGCCGCCTCTATGTTGGTTGAGGCAGGCAGGATTCCCTTGAGTACCATTTGTTTGGGGGTCAAGGGAAAGGGAGGGTTTTGCCTTCTCTTTCTGCTCAAGATCCCCTTGTACAATTGGTGGGCCACTGTGTGACACAGAAGGCTGGACTCGATGGGCTTTGGCCTGATTCAGCAGGGCTCTTCTTATGTTCTTATGTTCCAGGTCTCAATACTACAATTCCCAGAGTTCCTGAGGCAGCACAGCAACCACTGAGAATTCTGGGAGCTGAAGATTGTCCTCTGGGTCTGGGTACTATAATTCCCAGAATTCCTGAGGTAGCACAGCAACCACTGAGAATTCTGGGAGCTGAAGATTGTCCTCTGGGTCTGGGTACTATAATTCCCAGAGTTCCTGAGGCAGCACAGCAACCACTGAGAATTCTGGGAGCTGAAGATTGTCCTCTGGGTCTGGGTACTATAATTCCCAGAATTCCTGAGGTAGCACAGCAACCACTGAGAATTCTGGGAGCTGAAGATTGTCCTCTGGGTCTGGGTACTATAATTCCCAGAGTTCCTGAGGCAGCACAGCAACCACTGAGAATTCTGGGAGCTGAAGATTGTCCTCTGGGTCTGGGTAATATAATTCCCAGAATTCCTGAGGCAGCACAGCAACCACTGAGAATTCTGGGAGCTGAAGATTGTCCTCTGGGTCTGGGTACTATAATTCCCAGAGTTCCTGAGGCAGCACAGCAACCACTGAGAATTCTGGGAGCTGAAGATTGTTTTCCAGGTCTCGATACTACAATTCCCAGAGTTCCTGAGGCAGCACAGCAACCACTGAGAATTCTGGGAGCTGAAGATTGTTTTCCAGGTCTCGATACTACAATTCCCAGAGTTCCTGAGGCAGCACAGCAACCACTGAGAATTCTGGGAGCTAAAGATTGTTTTCTGGTTATTAAAAGATTGTTTTCTGGTTATTAAAATATTCTTTTGTGGTTATTAAAACGGATGTCCATGTGCCGCCTCTATGTTGGTTGAGGCAGGCAGGATTCCCTTGAGTACCATTTGTTTGGGGGTCAAGGGAAAGGGAGGGTTTTGCCTTCTCTTTCTGCTCAAGATCCCCTTGTACAATTGGTGGGCCACTGTGTGACACAGAAGGCTGGACTCGATGGGCTTTGGCCTGATTCAGCAGGGCTCTTCTTATGTTCTTATGTTCCAGGTCTCAATACTACAATTCCCAGAGTTCCTGAGGCAGCACAGCAACCACTGAGAATTCTGGGAGCTGAAGATTGTCCTCTGGGTCTGGGTACTATAATTCCCAGAATTCCTGAGGTAGCACAGCAACCACTGAGAATTCTGGGAGCTGAAGATTGTCCTCTGGGTCTGGGTACTATAATTCCCAGAGTTCCTGAGGCAGCACAGCAACCACTGAGAATTCTGGGAGCTGAAGATTGTCCTCTGGGTCTGGGTACTATAATTCCCAGAATTCCTGAGGTAGCACAGCAACCACTGAGAATTCTGGGAGCTGAAGATTGTCCTCTGGGTCTGGGTACTATAATTCCCAGAGTTCCTGAGGCAGCACAGCAACCACTGAGAATTCTGGGAGCTGAAGATTGTCCTCTGGGTCTGGGT
This sequence comes from Bothrops alternatus, assembly GCA_034064705.1. Classification (NCBI taxonomy): domain Eukaryota; kingdom Metazoa; phylum Chordata; class Lepidosauria; order Squamata; family Viperidae; genus Bothrops; species Bothrops alternatus. The sequence goes on from JARGCV010000928.1 coordinate 45,394, forward strand.
AATATAATTCCCAGAATTCCTGAGGCAGCACAGCAACCACTGAGAATTCTGGGAGCTGAAGATTGTCCTCTGGGTCTGGGTACTATAATTCCCAGAGTTCCTGAGGCAGCACAGCAACCACTGAGAATTCTGGGAGCTGAAGATTGTCCTCTGGGTCTGGGTACTATAATTCCCAGAGTTGCCCAGTCAAGACAGCCGCTGCTGAGAATTTGGGGAGCTGGAGATGGCCCTTCAACTCTGTGAACAGGCCACACGACCTCTTAATTTCTGAGCCAAAAACTCAACAGAGTTTCGCTTCTCGTCTGTGTGTGTTTGTGTGTGATTTTATAGCCCAAAAGCGCCCCTGCTGGCAACGGGAAGACATATTCCTCCAATGTCATTCAAATTTAAGTGTGCATAGTTAGCACAGTTCCACACTGTTCCTTATCCCTGGGCACAAGTGAAAACAACACACACACATGCACACACCCTAAGACACTCCAGAAAAAAAAGCGGTCACTCTTTGCGACCCCAAATTGCTAAGTAGGTGTGGGAACAAGCCAGAGAAAAGAAATATTTTGGGGAATCTTAAAAAAGCAGAATATATTTCCTCAAAGGAATAATGGAGATCTTTAAAAAGGCAGAAACGTCTACACACAGACACACACACCCAGCCAGACAATTCAGCAGAAACCAGCTTTTAGAAATGCAGATGTAATAATCCATTCAGGAAAGTTGGGAAGCCCTCCAGCTAGGATGTAGACCAGGGGTTCTCAACCTTGTCAACTTTAAGACTTGTGGACTTCAACTCCCAGAATTCCTCAGCCAGCTTTGCTGAATTCTACCGTAGGAGTTGAAGTCCACAAGTCTTAAAGTTGACAAGGTTGAGAACCCCTGATGTAGATGAAGGATATTCAATATAGACACCTTTAAAGATTTGTGGACTTCGACCCCCAGAATTCCACAGTCTGCAAGCTTTAAGATGGGTGGACTTCAACTCCCAGAATTCCCCAATGTACTTTAAGATGTTGGGTGGACTTCAACTCCCAGATTTCCCCAGCCGGCATTAAGATGGGTGGACTTCAACTCCCAGAATTCCCCAATGTACTTTAACATTGTTTTTTATACTTGTATTCTTGTTGTGAGCCGCCCTGAGTCTTGGGAGAAGGGCGGCATATAAGTTTAATAAATAATAATAATAATAATAATAACAACATGATGGGTGGACTTCAATGTCCCAGAATTCCCCAGCCAACATGCAATTCTCAAATATCACTTGGCAGCAGCTGGCTGCATCCATCTTATGCCAAATGATTTAAGATGGAGCCAATTCACCCCATCCCTCTCGGTTTATGACAGGGGGGGGAGGGAGGACACAGAATGGGGCTCCCCTCTTCGGACAGACGAACAGAGGTTTTTAAGCAAAGCCTTTTATTGAGATCAACACTCCCCCCCCCGCCCCCCCGGGCTGTCCCGACGCCAGATCTAGCCCCAAAGAGTAATAATTCTGTTCACTAACCCAAGTTAAAACGAGAGTACTTCAAAAATAAAAGGAGCAAGAAAGAAAAAAAAGCAGCCAAATTAACAAATGTTTGACTGATTTGCTTTCTGGGGGGGTGCTTTCTGGGGGTGGGGGAAGGAGTTCTAGCTTTTTGTTGTGGTTGTTAAAATCTGTATCACAGAAGTGATAAGAGGGGAGGATCAGCAGGCTTTTAGAAGGAAATGGGGGGGGGGGGAAATGGCTAAATCTACCGAATGAAGGTGCTTCAATTAGGAAGGTTGTTAGAGCAGAAAAAGCCCATCTTCTTCAGAAGCGGTCGCCCCAGGAGTGGGGAGGTGGGGGGTACACACAGCAGCAAACGTCGGGAGGGTGAAACTCCCAAGCCAGGGGACCCCCCCCCCCACGAGGTCAGTTTGTCCAGAATTCCTAGAGATTTCAAAGGGGAAAAAAAATAATAAGGCCACGGAAGGTCATGCTATCCTACTCCTTTCTCTATCGCAGTGTTTCTCAACCTGGCCCATTTGAAGGCATGTGGACTTCAACTCCCAGAATTCCACAGCCAGCGTTGCTGGCTGTGGAATTCTGGGAGTTGAAGTCCACATGCCTTCAAATGGGCCAGGTTGAGAAACACTGCGTCGTATCCTACCAATCCCAGTCTTCTCTTCATCTCCCGTCTATTCCATTCCATCCCACTCCCTATCCTATCCTCTACTGTATCCTTTCCTTCCCCTTCCCGTTGTCCTTCCTTCTTCCCATTCTCCCTTTCCTTTCCCTTCCTTCCCTTAGTCCTTCCTTCTTCCCATTCTCCCTTCCCCTTCTACTCCCTCCAGTCCTATTCTACCCTATCCTTCCAAACCCTTTCATGGCTAAAACGCAAAGGACAGCAACTTGTAAGAATAGAGGACAGATTTCCACACACACACACACACACCCCATGGACACCTTTTTTCTCAAAGATGTTTCCTTCCTGCACTCTCAGTGGAAAATGCTCGCCCACCCCCAGCCTCCCCCCCCCAAATAAAAACCTGGGAAGGGCCTCTTTCTGTCCAGAAGCCAAAACTAAAACAGGAGTAAGGCCCAAATGCACAGCCTCTGAGCAAGGCCAATACACAGCAGCATTAGTTAGGAAGGAGGAGGAGGAGGAGGAGGAGAAACAGTCCAGTCCATTAGATTAATTTAAAAAAAAATAAGACTGGAAACCTGCTGGGAAAATGCTAATCCCTCCAGGGTTTGTGTGTGGTTCCACCCAGACCCAAAGCCCTCCTTGCTGGCCCAGATATCCCAAAATCACGAACCACACGGGTCCAAACCAGTGAAAAAATCTTAATTCCAGGACCCCTAAATGCAGGAAAGATTCAAGTCACAGGTTTACTGCGGTGCAAAAGTGCTCAGCTCCACAGAGAGGGAGAGGAAAAAAAAAGAGAGAGGCGCTTCCGTCGGTGCCGGGACATTCGTTCATTCGTTCCAAAGCTGTGCAACGCCCTCCTGTTCCCCCCTCACCCCACCCCGTCGCCTCCCCCCCCCCGCCCCCTGGCTGGCTGGAGGGGCGAGGAGGGGGGGAAGAGAACAGGACTAAAACTTTAGCCAGGACAGAAGCGATCCAGGGACGTCCGCTGGGCTATCCCACCCGCCCACCCCTTACAAAAATAGAAGCTCTCCCTTCCGTTTGCTCCTCCTGCTTTCCTGCCCAAAAGCTTGAACAGGTGTGCGCGGAGCACACACTCAGGTGTGCGCGCATGCACGCCCGCTCATCACGTCCAGCCCCTAGAGGAAGGGGGGGAAACAAAAATCAAGGGACAAAAATATTGTAGTAGAGAAAAAGCTCCACCCATGTCAAATTAAAGAGAAATTCTCCAAGCGAAGAACCGCCGCGGTGCCCCCCCGTTCTCTCTCTCTCTCTTTCCCCCAAAGGAGACTGAGACCCTTGCCCACCCTTGGTTTCGGCGGGCTCCGGCTCCGTCCTGTCGACACGAGAGATGCGAAACCAGCAGTGCAATGGGGCACCTCGGAGTGGCCTCTTATTACAGAAGGCGCCGCTAAATTCCTCCGGAAGGCGCCAAGCCGCCCCCACCGCTGCAGTCCCACGGCGTTCCCGTCCGCCTCCGGTGACGTCGCGCTTCGGTGGAACGCAATTAAGACATCCAGGTTTATCTTTGTCCGGTCCCTCTGATCTCTGCTGCCACAATGAGGAGGAGGAGGAGGAGGAGGGGGTGGGCTTGGTTCTTCGGAAATCCATTTTCCATTTTATTTCGGGGTAGGGGGGAAAGGAAAATAAAATCCATTCGGGCCAGGCTCGCTCAATGAGACGGAGAAGAAGGCAGTTCTAGTTTTTGAAGGCGGCGTCTGCGCAGCTCCGCGGCATTGGGCTCTTCCGGGGAGGAGGGGTCCTCGTCGGGGCTGAGGGGCTGCGTCGGACCCTCTGCTTTGTCTGGAGATGTGTCTGAAAACCCCCAAGGAAAGAACGGTTAACCGGACCCGGGTTTTGGGCTCCACTGTGGTGGTAAAGTCGAGGGCTGCCTGTGCTGGGAGCAACGCTGGGGCCTCCGCTCCGGGGCTTCCCCCTTCAAGCCACCCCTCTTCTCACCCCGGCCTGGGCTCAGGTGATGTTACCTTGCGAAGAGGTGCTGTCCGCTGGTTGGGAGGTCGAGGTGGTGGGTTCGCTGGCATTCGACTCAGGGCTAGTCGGGGTCTCAGGGGGGGCCGTCGAAGAGGTTGAAGCACTGGCAGGTGCTGGGGGAGCTCGAGGCATCCTGTGCAAGAGAGACAGCAGCCCAGCAGGGGGCGCATCTGTTTGTAAACTATCCAGAATCACACATTTAAGGAGGGAGGGAGGGAGGGAGGGAAGGAAAGGAGGGAAGGAAAGGAGGGAAGGAAAGGAGGGAAGGAAAGGAAGGAAGGAAAAAAGGAAGGAAGGAAGGAAGGAAGGAAGGAAGGAAGGAAGGAAGGAAGGAAGGAAGGAAGGAAAAAAGGAAGAGGGTGGGTAGGAAAGGAGAGAGGGAGAGAGAAAGAAAGAAAGGAAGGAAGGAAGGAAGGAAGGAAGGAAGGAAGGAAGAAAGGAAGAAAGGAAGGAAGGAAGGGAGAGAAAGAAAGAGGGTAGCAAAGGAGAGAGAGAGAGAGAAAGAGGGTAGCAAAGGAGAGAGAGAAAGAAAGAAAGAGGGTAGGAAAGGAGAGAAAGAGAAAGAAAGAAAGAAAGAAAGAGGGTAGGAAAGGAGAGAAAGAGAAAGAAAGAAAGAAAGAAAGAAAGAAAGAAAGTAAGTCAGTGGGTAGGAAAGAAGAGAGAGAGAGAGAGAGAGAGAGAGGAAGGAAGGAAGGAAGGAAGGAAGGCATATGTGTGAAGGAAGAGAAGAAATAGGGGGGAGGGGAGGAAAAGGGAGCAGAGGAGAGGGAAGAGGGAAGGAGAGAGTGGAGGGGAGGGGAGGGGAGGGGAGAGGAGACAGCAGGTGCTCACCCGATCGTTGCCAGCACAGTGAGATACTGGTTGATCTGGAGCATGGCCGCGTCGAGAAGAGTGTGGATGTTTTGGAGACACTGCAGCCGGGCTTCCAAGTGCTGCCGTTCGTGGCCCTCCATGGCCCGTAGCTCCTCCTCCGTCAGCCCTGCAAATCCTGAGGGGGGGACCGGCATGGGAGGGAAGCCTGAAGCGGGGAGAGGAAGGGGACATGGAAGAGGAGGACTCACCCCCCCAAAAGAACCAGCCCCCCCCCTCAGTCTCCAGGAGGGCAGCAAAACCAGATCAGTAGCCGCCAAAGTCGTCATCAATCACCGATAAACGATCTCCGATCTCCCCGTCCTTTGTCGGAAGCCACGCCCAGGAACCCTGGAACGTACCAAAGAGAGGGGGGAACGGCATCCCCATCCAAGGGGGAGGAGGGAAGGGGAAACCCGGCCATGGTCCCCTGCGGAGGCCGCAGCGTCCCGACGTGGTGGCCGAATCCCCGCTGGGCCTGGTGGTACCTGTTGAGGAAACGCAACCCAGTTAAGACCCTCCCTTGAGGGCTCGCGAGCGGAACAGCCGGCCGTGGGGTGTCCTCACCTGCCCCTTGGGGCTCCCCCTGGTGGGGAGGACGCAGCCGCGGAGGCACCATCGGTGTTATTGGGGGGCTGGACGCCCGGCACTGGAGGGAAGGGAGCCATGGGTGGCCACAGAGGGAACATCCCGGGAGGAAACGGAGGCAGGAGGCCTTGGGGAACTAAAGACAGAGAAGAGGGTCAGCAAGCACTGCTTTCCACGAGAACCGGGTTTATCCTAGCCAGGAAGAATTTCAATCGGTCGTTATTTTAAAGCGTCTTTAGCCTAAGGGAGTAAAGTAAAGGCAGGTGGAAAGAGGAAGAAGAACCCGACTAGAAACCAAGAGGCAGGCAAGCTGGCTGGGTGACTGGACCAATCACCAGGAGACAAGAGAGTTCTAGTCCTGCCATAGCCACGAAAGGCAGTTGGGTGACTGGACCAATCACCAGGAGACAGAGAATTCTAATCCTGCCTTAGGCAAGAAATCCAGCTGGGTGTCCCTTTGGGCTAGTCCCTCTCTCTCAGCCCAGCCCAGCCCACCCCACAGGGCTGTTGTAGGGGAGTGGCTGGGAGAATTGAAGCCTGCCCCTCTTAAAGTGGTTAAAGAGGAGAAACCCTAGGCTAGCAGCACACGAAGGGGGACTCACAGTTGGGCGGCTGAGGCATCAGTGGGGGCCTGATGGGGGGGGCGGATGCTGCCCCCCTTCTTGCTGCTCAGGGGGCGGCTGCGACTGGGTGGGCAGGGAGGCGCGCAGGACATCCATCCGGCAGGTAGGGCAAGTCTGCTGGCGCTGGAACCAGGACCGGAGGCAGCTGAAGAAGAGGAGAACCCTTTGCAATTCCAGTGGGTGAATTCAAACTCACTTCCAAGTCATTCCCTCTTTCTCTCTCCCCCCCCTTTTCTCTCTCTCTATCCCCCCCTCTCCTTCTCTCCCTCCCCTCTTACACACACACACACACACACACACACACACAGAGCAGGTTGCCCTGGGGTTAGCCCCAACACAGCGTAAGTAAGCACACACCAAGGACAAATAAAAACTGGGGGGGGGGGGGTTCAGCTTTGACTTGAAGGGTGGGCTTGCCTTCTGACCAAAAGTGACAGAGCCCCCCTTCACAGGAAGCCCAGTTTGTTCCAAATGAGCCAACTTTAAATCGTGGGGACGGGGTTGCTCCATTTAGAACTAACCCTCATTAAAGGGAATCAAAGGTCTGCAGTATTGATTAAACACGTTATCTATCCTGCCGCCATCCCAAAAAGTCTCTGAAGGGGAAAAAGGGAAACCTCCATGGTCCAGCAAGGATGATCAGCAGAAGGCATCAGAGCCCGCCGTCTTCCCCAAAAGGAAGAGGAGAGAGAGAGAGAGAGAGAGAGAGAGAGAGAGAGAGAGAGAGAGAGAGAGAGGAGGGAGGGAGGGAGGGAGGGAGGGAGGGAGGGAGGGAGGGAGAGAGAAAGAACGAAAGAAAGAAAGAAAGAAAGAAAGAAAGAAGAAAGAAAGAAAGAAAAGAAAGAAAGAAAGAAAGAAAGAAAGAAAAGAAAGAAAGAAAGAAGGAGGGAGGGAGGGAGGGAGGGAGGGAGGGGAGGGGAGGGAGGGAGGAAGGAAGGAAGGAAGGAAGGAAGGAAGGAAGGAAGGAAGGAAGGAAGGAAGGAAGGAAGGAAGGAAGGAAGGAAGGAAGGACGAACCACCCAAGGCAGGCTGCATCCTGCACTCCTGCAAATAAGACGCTTTCAAGTCCACCCAGATCCACTCGGGTTTTTTTATTTAAAAACAACACCACCTCCACTTTTTCCCCCACCTGGTATGGAATATGTGATTGCAAGGGCAGGCGTTTCGCACCCGTCACCATCTCCTCCCGGCAGATGATGCAAACGTTGTCCATGGCCTGCAGCTCTTCCGGGGTGGCATTGGGGTACCTGAGGAGAACAAGGTCAGATGCCTAAGTCCCTTCTTAGACTGGTCAGCCATTTGTCTAAAAGGGTATAGGCTTTCCTGCCTAAGCAGGGGGTTGGACTAGAACCCCGGGCCGTGGACCAGTACCGGGCCACGCAAAACAAGCAAAGCATCCGCTGATGCAGGCAGCACACGCACCCGCCAGTCCGCAGAAAAAATTTTTCTCCACAGAAACGGTCCCTGGTGCCCAAAAGGTTGGGAGCCTCTGGACTAGATGACCTGCAAGGTCCCTTACTATTACTACTACTACTACGGTACTACTACTACTGCTGCTGCTGCTGCTGCTACT
>JARGCV010000930.1:0-50000 GCA_034064705.1 Bothrops alternatus
TCTCTCTCTCTCTGTCTCTCTCTCTCTGTTGTGTCTCTGTCTCCCTCTCTCTCTCTCTCTCTCTGTCTCCTCTCTCTCTCTGTCTCCCTCTCTCTGTCTCTCTCTCTCTCTGTCTCTCTCTCTCTCTCTCCTCCGTCTCTGTCTCCCTCTCTCTCCCTCCTCTCCCTCTCTCCCTCTCTCTCTCTCTCTCTCTCTCTCTCTCTCTCTCTCTCTCTCTCTCTCTCTCCGTCTCTCTCTCTCTCTCTCTCCGTCTCTGTCTCCCTCTCTCTCCCTCTCTCCCTCTCTCCCTCTCTCTCTCTCTCTCTCTCTCTCTCTCTCTCTCTCTCTCTCTCTGTCTCTCTCTCTCTCTGTGTCTCTCTCTCTCTCTCTCTCCGTCTCTCTCTCTCTCTCTCTCCCTCTCTCTCCCTCTCTCTCTCTCTCCTCTCTCTCTCTCTCTCTCTCTCTCTCTCTCTCTCTCTCTCTCTCTCTCTCCTCTCTCTCTCTCTCTCTCTCTCTCTCTCTCTCTCTCTTTATTCTCGGAACCATATTTCCTACTGGACTGCATTCTTTCATTTTTTTTCAGCCATGCTGCTGCCTTCTTTAAGAAAAATAAATAAAGTTCTCCAGGCAAGACCATCAGGTCAGTGCTTAAATAAAGGATGCTACGGGCATTGTCCAAAACCTTCCACCCGTTGTCCTCCAAGCCGTGTGTCTTCCCCCCACCTGGCTGCAAACCTTGGAAAAGTGTCGTGCTGTGCTCAAAAGACTCACCATTTTTCATCCTTTCTTTCTAACCACCGTTGCTAGCCTCGGCTCTGCCAAGATCTCAGGGGCGTCGTTGCTCTCTGTCCAAAATCCGACGATGAACGGCTGTGACTTGGAACTGCCAACCGGGGCTGGCAATGTGGCACAAGGAACAAATGAACTACTAGAAAGGCCCTTTCGTGCCACAGTCCCTGACAGGATAGTAGCACTCCCCTGCCCTCCCCAAAAGCCATGTTGTGAAAGATGGAGAATATCGGGGAGGGGGGGCAGTCTCGTCTAGTGGTTAAGGCATCATGCTAGAAAGTGGGAGACGGTGAGTTCTAGTCCCGCCTTAGCTATAAATGCTGACTGGGTAACTCTGGGCCAATCACCAGGAGATGGTGAGTTCTAGTCCCGCCTTAGGCATGAAAGCCAGTTGGGTGACTTTGGGCCAATCACCAGGAAAAGGTGAGTTCTAGTCCGCCTTAGCATGAAAGCCAGTTGGGTGACTTTGGGCCAATCACCAGGAGAAAGTGAGTTCTAGTCCCGCCTTAGGCATGAAAGCCAGTTGGGTGACTTTGGGCCAATCACCAGGAAAAGGGGAGTTCTAGTCCCGCCTTAGGCATGAAAGCCAGTTGGCTGACTTGGGCCAATCACCAGGAGAAAGTGAGTTCTAGTCCCACTATAGGCATGAAAGCCAGTTGGGTGATTTTGGGCCAATCACCGTCCCGCCTTAGGCATGAAAGCCAGTTGGCTGACTTTGGGCCAATCACCAGGAGAAAGTGAGTTCTAGTCCCGCCTTAGGCATGAAAGCCAGTTGGGTGACTTTGGGCCAATCACCAGGAAAAGGGGAGTTCTAGTCCCGCCTTAGGCATGAAAGCCAGTTGGCTGACTTTGGGCCAATCACCAGGAGAAAGTGAGTTCTAGTCCCGCCTTAGGCATGAAAGCCAGTTGGGTGACTTTGGGCCAATCACCAGGAAAAGGTGAGTTCTAGTCCCGCCTTAGGCATGAAAGCCAGCTGGGTGACTTTGGGCCAATCACCAGGAAAAGGTGAGTTCTAGTCCCGCCTTAGGCATGAAAGCCAGTTGGGTGACTTTGGGCCAATCACCAGGAGAAAGTGAGTTCTAGTCCCACCTTAGGCATGAAAGCCAGTTGGGTGACTTTGGGCCAATCACCAGGAAAAGGTGAGTTCTAGTCCCGCCTTAGGCATGAAAGCCAGCTGGGTGACTTTGGGCCAATCACCAGGAAAAGGTGAGTTCTAGTCCCGCCTTAGGCATGAAAGCCAGTTGGGTGACTTTGGGCCAATCACCAGGAGAAAGTGAGTTCTAGTCCCACCTTAGGCATGAAAGCCAGTTGGGTGACTTTGGGCCAATCACCAGGAAAAGGGGAGTTCTAGTCCCACCTTAGGCATGAAGGCCAGCTGGCTGGCTTTGGGCCAATCACCAAAAAATGATACGTTCTAGTCCTGCTTGAGGTATGAAAGTTAGCTGGATGACTTTGGGCCAATCACCAGGTGATGTGAATTCTAGTCCCACCTTAGCCATGAAATCTGGAGATGGTGAATTCTAGTCCCACCTTAGCCAATCCCCAGGAGATGGTAAGTTCTAGTCTCGACTTAGGCATGAAAACTGACTGGGTGATTTTGGCCCAGTCATTCTCTGTTAGTCCAAACCACCTCACAGGGTTGTTGTTGTGCAGAAAATAGGAGGAGGAAGCTGTATTGGATATGGTCGCTGCCTTGAATTATTTGTAAAAACAATAAAGGTGTGATTAAAAAATAATAATAAAAGAAAAGAATAAAAGAAAACAAAATAATAATAAAAGAAAATAAATAAAATAAAATAATACTAAAGTAAAATAAGAACTAAAATAAGAACTAAAATAAAATAATAAAATAAAATCACTGGAGATTTTTAAGAAGAGACTGGAAAGTCACTTGTCTGAGATGGTATAGGACAGGTTCTCCTGCTTCAGTGGGAGGTGGGACTAGAAGACCTCCAAGGTCCCTTCCAGCTCTATTCTATTCTATTCTATTCTATTCTATTCTATTCTATCTATTCTATTCTATTCTATTCTATTCTATTCTATTCCATATTCTACTCTATTCTATTCTATTCTATTCTATTCTATTCTATTCTATTATATTCTATTCCATATTCTACTCTATTCTATTCCATATTCTACTCTATTCTACTCTATTCTATTCTATTCTGAATTCTATTCTGAATTCTATTCTATTCTATTCTATTCTATTGTTTCATTATTCTATTCTATTGTTTCATTATTCTATTCTATTCTATTTTTTCATTATTCTATTCTATTGTTTCATTATTCTATTCTATTCTATTCTATTCTATTTTTTCATTATTCTATTCTATTTTTTCATTATTCTATTCTATTCTATTCTGTTCTGTTCTGTTCTGTTCTATTCTATTCTATTCTATTCTATTCTATTCTATTCTATTCATTTTCCATTCCATTCCATTCCATTCCATTCTATTCTAATATTATTCTATTCTATTCTTCTATTCTATTCTATTCTATTCTATTCTATTCATATTCTACTCTATTCTATTCTATTCTATTCTATTCTATTCTATTCTATTCTATTCTATTCTATTCTATTATATTCTATTCCATATTCTACTCTATTCTATTCCATATTCTACTCTATTCTACTCTATTCTATTCTATTCTGAATTCTATTCTGAATTCTATTCTATTCTATTCTATTCTATTCTATTTTTTCATTATTCTATTCTATTGTTTCATTATTCTATTCTATTCTATTCTATTTTTTCATTATTCTATTCTATTTTTTCATTATTCTATTCTATTCTATTCTGTTCTGTTCTGTTCTGTTCTATTCTATTCTATTCTATTCTATTCTATTCTATTCTATTCTATTCTATTCTATTCTATTCATTTTCCATTCCATTCCATTCCATTCTATTCTATTCTATTCTATTCTATTCTATTCCATTCCATTCTCTCTATTCTATTCTATTCTATTCTATTCTATTCTATTCTATTCTATTCTATTCTATTCTATTCTATTCCATTCCATATTTTCTATTCTATTCTATTTTCTATTCCATTCCATTCTCTATTCTCTATTCTCTATTCTCTATTCTCTATTCTCTATTCTATTCTATTCTATTTTCTATTCTATTTCTATTCTATTCTATTCTATTCTGTTCTATTCTACTCTATTCTATTTTCTGTTCTGTTCTACTCTATTCTATTCTATTCTATTCTAAATGAAATGAAATAAAATAAAATAAAATAAAATAAAATAAAATAAAATAAAATAAAATAAAATAGTGATCAATGAGAACTAGAAACCTTGCAGATGTCGATCTCTCAGGGGACAGTCCTAAACTGAACCATATTTTCAAAGGTTATATGTTCCCCACCACCACCACCTTAACCTGAACATTTTCAGGCTATCGCTCCTTTCTGCCTTCAAACCCAAAGAGTCTGGGTAAAGCCATCGCTCGAGGTCTTCGCGTGTGCCAAGTGTCTGGCTTCAACCTCTCCCGCTTGGGCCGGCGCCAAGGCGGGAATAACCCCCCTGAATGCATAATGGAGGGGTTGCTCAAACATTCACACCCATCCCTGGACGAGCCTCCTCGCTTGGCAGCTGAAGGCATTCATCAATTCCTTTGAGGAACAGGATGCTGGCAGCCACGGGGGGGGGGGGGGGGGAGGCATTGATCAGCAGTGCTGCCTCGTGGAGGGGGGGGAATGTGTGAGATCCAGCTAGTGAGCACACACACACACACACACACACACACACACACACACAGAGTCCGTTTTGTAGGGTGCGAGTAATCCTTGACCATAGTCATGCCCAACATTTCCACTGTTAAGCGGAGACAGTGGGGGGGGTGAGTTTTGCCCCGTTTTACTTTTTTCTTGCTGCGGTTGTTCAACAAATCACTGCAATTGTTCAGTCACCAATAAAAGAGAATATTGTTAGCGTGTGCGGGGGGGGGAGGGGAGGGATGAGAGGTCTTTGATGCTCTCTGAGCCTGATTTTTTTTCTTGCAGATGTTTCATGATCCAAGTAGGGAATATCATCAATAGAGGATTGGGGGGGGAGGAGGAGGAGGAGGAGGAGGAAGAGGAAAAGGAAGAGGAAGAGGAAGAGAAGGACTGTGGGTTCCATGATGCTCTCTGAGCTTGACTGTTTTCTTGCAGACGTTTTGTGACCCAAGTACAGAACATCATCATGGACAGAAGAGAGAGAGGTTTCCAGGGAGGAGGAGTGTAGGGTCTTTGGTGCTCTCTGACCTTGGTTGTTTACTTGCAGACATTTCATTATCCAACTAGGTAGCATCATCAGTGTTAGAAGGCAGTGGGGTTTGCAGAAAGGAGGGGGGAAGACAATGACGTAGCCCCGATGATGTTCCCTATTTGGGTCATGAAACGTCTGCAAGAAAACAACCAAGCTCAGAGAGAACCAAGGACCCCACAGTCCTCCTCCTCCTCCTCCACCACCTCCTCCTCCTGCTGCCCTTCTTCTCCTCTTCCCCTTTTTCTTCTCCTCCACTCCACATATCCCCTTCTCTTCTAACTCTGATGATGTTCCCTAGCTGGGTCATGAAACGTCTGCAAGAAAGCCACCAAACTCAGAGAGCACCAAGGACCCCACAGTCCTCCCCCCCTTCTCTTCCACCCCACAAACTCCTCTTCCTTGTAGCACTGATGATGTTACCTAGTTGGGTCATGAAACATCTGCAAGAAAAACTACCCAGCTCAGACAGCATGAAGGACCGCACAGTCCTCCTCCCCCCCCTCCTCCTCCTCCTCCTCCCCCTCCTCCCCACAAACCCCTGTCTCTTCTAGCACTGATGAGGTTCCCTAGTTGGGTAATGAAACGTCTGCAAGAAAACCACCCAGCTCAGAGAGCACCAAGGACCCCACAGTCCTCCTCCTCCTCCTCCCCCCCCCTCCCCCTCTTCCTCCCTACAAACCCCTGTCTCTTCTAGCCCAGATGACGTTCCCTAGTTGGGTCATGAAACGTCTGCAAGAAAAACCACCCAGCTCAGAGAGCACTCGGGACCCCCTCGTTGTTAAGTTAGTCACGTAGTTGTTGAATGAATCTGGCTTCCCCACACACTTTGCTTCTCAGACGGTCACAAAAGGGGATCCCACGAACCCCCGGGACACTGCGACCGTTTTAAAATGTGTGAGGCAGTTGCCAAGCGAACGAATTTCGCTCCTGGGACCACGGGGGGGATGCTGCAAAGGTGGTAAAGTGGGAACCAGGGTCCTTTTAAAAATGCCGTCGTGACTTCGAACGGGTCACCCAACGAACAGCTGTAAGTCAAGGACCGTCTGGGTTTGGGGGTGAAAACCGACAAACTCCTCGGAAGCCGCACACTGCTGATCACAAGGAAGCCGCGAGTGCGCAAATCCCAGGAGCCCTGCACGGTCTCTTCCTTTCTAAAAAAGAAACTTAAGCTGCTAATCCTCTTGAGGAAAAAAAAAGGGATTGCTATCTCGCATCTCTGCAGCGAGTCCTGCTTTATACCCCAGTAATTAGAGAGCCGGCGTTTAAAAGCCTTACTGAGAACTACCGCCTTGACTAAATCTACCTTTTGAAGCCCTGAGCATCTTCTTCAGGATCTAAAGCAGAGTTTTCTCTTTGCTACCTGTTCACTGAAGTTTACTTGCTGCTCTGCTCTTCAGGCTGGCTGGAAATGCAGGCCGTCCTCGACTTACAGCGCTTCATTTAGTGACGGTTCAAAGTTACGACGGCGCTGGAAAAAAGACCGTTCGTTCACGCCGGTGACCGTGGCAGCATCCCCGCCAGGTTCGTGTGGCTTTACATTCGAATGCGGGAGAACGGATTCAAATTTATATAGACGGTTTGCAGAATCCCAGATTTGTTTAACGACCGTGTGACTAAGGTAACAAAGTGCAGCGATTCGCTTAACAACAGTGTCAAGAAAGGTCGTAAAATGGGGCATAACCGACTTAACAACCGTCTCGCCGGACGACGGAAGGTTTGGGCTGTGATGGTAAGTCGAAGACTCCCCAGAGGTAAAATTAAGTTTGGAAGGGTTTGTTTATTTATTATGTGTGAATTTGCTCAATTCCTGTAGCCCCCCCCCACCTCCCCGTCCCAGTCAATGACTCTGCGCGGCTTGCCATTCAAGACATACGTTGCCATTAAAAATACTAAAGTATTTTAAAAAAAAGTTTTAAAATGGTTTTAAAAAAACGCTAAAAAGAGCCGGATCAAATTTAGCCCACAACGCATTTTAAAGTTACCGGAATTCCAATTTTCCACTTTCCTGGCCTAAAAAAAAGGGGGGGGGTTTGAAGACCCCTGCTGTAATGCTACAACACTGCCAGTTGAATTTCCAGACAAGAGACGGAAAGTGTTTTTAATTGGGGAAACAATTAAAATGATTAATCACGGCAGGGGAAGGAAGACAGGTCTACACTATTCACTATTCACTATTCAGCTGGCAGAAAACATCAACGGTCCAATTGAACATGCAACACAGCACTTAAAATCATTACAATCAGCAACTTCAACCATCCTACCCTACAGGGCTGTTGTTGGGGAGGGGGGGAAATCTAGGGTGCTTTTCAGGGGAAAAGGCAAGACAGAAATCCGAGAGGAGAAATAAATATCTTTTATTTATAGGATTGTTCCGTTTTTATATTTCCCCTCCAGAATTCACTTCTACTCATTTGGGTTATCCCTTCTGAATTTTACCCCCACAACAGCCCTGTGAGGTAGGATGAGCTGAGAGAGGATGTCAAGCCCCAGTCACACCCAATGAGCTTCCAGAGAGAAAGTGAACTTAAACTGGGCCGGTCCCTCTCTCTTTACTCAACCCACCCCACCCTGCAGGGTTTTATTCTGGGGAAAACAGGAGAAGGAAAGAACATTGTGTGTGTGTGTGTGTGTGTGTGTGTGTTTTCACTGCCTTGAGTTATTTATAAAAATGATAAAGGCGAGATATAAATAAATCAAATAAAGAAAAGCTGGCTCTTCCTGGGTCTATATCCAAACCTTGTATCCTAACGCCTCTCTTAAAAAGCCCGGATCCCTTTCTCTCCAATCCCAAACAGCCCTTTTCTCAAAAACGCCTTCCTCTTCCTCTCTCCCCTTCCCAATCCAGGCCTGACGCCTTTCATATCTGGGGTTGCCAATGTTCTTAGTGAACAGAACTAAAACAGAAAGAAATTTAAACCTTAAAATTTGTTTTTTTTTGTTTTTCCCTCAACACTTAGCATCTCTGTGCTCCTCACAAAATTTCAGCCCGATTGTTCTGCTTTCCCTGGATCTCTACACACAAGATTATCAGGGTCTTCAGACCTCCCCCCCCCCCAGCATCCTGGGTGTTGACACCTTGTGGTTAAGAAAGCCCAACACTGGACACAAACAGCCTGTACACCTGTTCACCATCACCAGGAATGCAGCTCCCGGTTCAGAGGACCACCCATCCCATTATCCTTGCCAGCAAAATGCAGGTTTGCACCCTCAACACTTTCTCTTTCTCTCTCCCTCCTGCTCCCAGCTCCGGCTGCATCCCAACTGTCTTGCACTACGCACTGTTGATTTTGCAAACAGGAGCAACCCGGTGTGTTTCCATCAAAACCCTGGCCCTAGGAAAGGGGGATTTGAGGAGGGGGGTGGGTGGCTGGGTGGCTGGGTGGGTGGGAGATCCCTTCCTGGTCCGAAAGGGAAAAAGCCGGGAAGCTATTTTTTTTCCTGCTGCAATGGCCACAGGGCAGTGGGCTGGCGAGTGCCGCAGTGTTTTGCTAGCCTGTCCCGCCCAAATTGGTCTTCAATGTTGCAAGGACACCGAGGGGAGAGCAAGGGGGGCAGAGGTGCAAAGGGCAGAGACATTGGAGAATTGAGGAAGGGGGGGGAGAGACAGCTGGGGAGGGTAGCAAACTCCAAGAGTTTGGAGGCATTTGCAGAAGAGAAAAGCATCCAAATAGTTTTTATTTGGCCAAGTGTGATTAGACACACAAGGAATTTGCCCCTGGTGCAGAAGCTCTCCATGTCCAAGCAAAGCACCAAATTAATCATAATAATAATAACCATAATAATAATATCAAGCAGAGAGGATAATAAGGACGATAATAAGAAGGAAAATAATATTATGAATGTACTATTAATAATAATACACTTATTATTAATGGTATCATTCATACTAATGGTGTTAATTGTAATAATGGTACGATTAATGCCATTATTAATAATAGAAGGTAATAAGGCGAGTAATAACATTTGCTAAGAGGTAAAGCACCTAAGGGTGTGCATGAGACCACATGAACATTTATGGGCATGGTCCTTCGGCAAACATCCAGGGATTTGAGATGACAATCCCTAAACATCTGGAGCAGGGGTTCCCAACTCCCAGTCCGTGGATCAGTACTGGGGCCACGGCATGCCAGCAACCGGTCCGCACAAACAAGCGAAGCCCCATCCGTGGGATGCAGGCAGCACACACAATCAGGCACCGTCCGGTCCGTGGTAAAACCTCTCTCCAAGGATCTGGTCCCTGGTGGTGTCCAAAAGGTTGGGGATCTCTGATCTGGAGTATCTGATCCGGAGCATCCCTTGAACACTATTGGGCGTTGACCACCTCCCCATCAGTCAGTTGCAGAAGGCAGCTTGATTAGGAGCAGTTGACATCCAGCCGCCACCCATAAATAATAGTAAACCACATCTGGCTCTCTCAGGAAGGACTTGATTGGAGGGGGGGGCACAGATGCCAAACCCAGGCTAACATCTGGCTGATATTGGTGCCCCCACACCCTCCTACCGGTAATAGCAGTTTTGAAGAGGCTGGCGGGGCTTTTTTTTTTTTTCAAGTTTTCTACGGCGGCGTTAAGAGTTTGACAAGGGGGGGGTCTGTCCTGGCCCCCAGGAAGCTGACCCAGCCACGAGGCAGAACGGTTTTAATGGAAAGCAGGATAACAAGAGTTGGAAGGGACCCTGGAGGTCTTCTAGACCACCCCGCCCGGTCAAGCAAGAGACCTGTGCCATTCTGGCTGTCTTCTTCAAAACCTCCATAATTTCTGGCCGTAAGCCTGATTGTTCTCACTCCTTATTTCGAGTATGGCTCTCAGAATAACAAGAGTTGGAAGGGACCTTGGAGGTCCTCTAGTCCAGCCTCCTACTCAAGCAGCACTTTAGGATACCATTCCGGACAAATGGCTGTCCAGTCTCTTCTGGAAAACTTCCACCCACGACGGGGCAAACCCCTGGCTCTTGCCCAGATTCACACGTGCTCTCACACTCTCCTCAACGGCCACGCCGGTCAGCCTACGCCTCCCCCCCCCGCCCCACATACACACACAACTTCCCCCCACCCCCGAGATTGCATCCAGGTCTGCGCCTACGCCTCCCCCCCCGCCCCACATACACACACAACTTCCCCCCACCCCCCAGATTGCATCCAGGTCTGTCCCGAGCGCAACCCCTCGGAATTCCTCCGGCATCCCCCGACGGCGTTCCGTCCCGGGCGCTGGCGCCCGCGGGCGCCCCCTCCTGCCTTCGACGCCGCCGGAGCCTTTGCCAGGCGCGCCCCTCTGCTTCCCCAAGCGGACCCCCCCCCGCCCCAACTTACTGCAGTCGTCGGACTCGTAGCCGTCGGCCGCCTCCTCTTCCTCCTCCTCGCGGGCCGGCGGGGGTGGCGGATGGGTAAGGGGGTCGTCCTGCTGCTGCTGCTGCTGGTGGTGCGGGGGCTCGGCGGCTCGCGCCGTCGGGGCGTCCCCCGTGCCGTAGGCGCCGAAGAGCTGGTCCACGTCCTCATCGTCGTCCCGCGGCGGGGGCGTCCCCGACGGGCTGGGGCTGGCCGGGCCGGCCGAGGCGCGGCGCTGGCTTTGGCTCCGGCTGAGCGGCGCGGCGGCGGCGGCGGCGGGGAGGCCGCGGGGGAAGCGCGGGAAGTAGTCGGAGATCTGCTTGATGGGGCGGATGGGACCCGGGCAGACGTCGATGGCCATGTGCTCCTGGATGCTGATGGGCGGCTTGTCGCCTTTGCGGAGGCTCATGCGGGCGGCTCCCGCAGGGGCGCCCGGCGGAGGAGGAGCGGGAGGAGCGGGAGGAGGCTGCGGGTGCCGGCGCCGCCGCTGCTGCTGCTGCCGCCGCTGCCGCTGCCGCTGCTAGGAGCCCGGAGAGGCCGTCGCCAGCCCGGCCCTGCTAAGCCGAGCGCCCCGGCACGCCGCTGTCTGCTGGAGGGCGGGCGGGCGGGCGGGAAGGAGGCTGGGAGGGACGGAGGGAGGGAGGATGGCGGCGGCGGCGGCGGCGGCGGGCAGCCAGGCTGGGCACAGGCAGGGGGTGGGCGTTGAGGGTGATGTCACCGGCTCTCGCCGCCCAGCCCTGCCCGGCTCTGCCCAGCTGGAGCGGAGCGAAGGGCCGGGCAGGGGGCGCCCGAGCCTCTCCGGCCCGCCCCTCCCCACAGCCCTTCCCCGCTAGAGAGGGGAGGGGAGGGGAGGGGGGTCGGCCCTGCGGAAGGCAAGCGGGCGGGCATTGTACTCTATGGGGTAGACTGCTGCTGGAGCTGGAGGCTCGGAGGGAGGGCAGGGGAAGGCGGAGGCCGGCGAAGCTCTCTAGCCCCCAACCCTGCCCCGCTAGAGAGGCGAGGGGCGGGGGTGTCAGCCCGGCCAGGCCAGCCCCGCGGAAGGCAAGCGGCCGAGCGTCGTACTCTGTATAGGGTAGACTGCTGCTGGAGTTGGAGGCTCGGAGGAAGGGCAAGGGAAGGCGGAGAGCGGCCCGGCCAAACCTCTCTAGCCTCCCACCCGTGCCCTGCTAGAGAGGGGAGGGGGATCAGCCCCGCGGAAGGCAAGCGGGCGAGTATTCGGTATGCAGCTTCTGGGGTAGACTGCTGCTGGAGTTGGAGGCTCGAAGGGAGGGCAGGGGGAGGCACAGAGCGGCTCGTCCAAGCCTCTCTAGGCCCCAATCCCAACCCTGCCCCGCTAAAGAGGGGAGGGGGGTCGGGTCGGCCAGGCCAGCCCCGCGGAAGGCAAGCGGGCGAGCTTACTCTGTATAGGGTAGACTGCTGCTGGAGCTGGAGGCTCGAAGGAAGGGCAGTGGAAGGCGGAGAGCGGCCCGGCCATACCTCTCTAGCCCCCCACCCGTGCCCTGCTAGAGAGGGGAGGGGGATCAGCCCCGCGGAAGGCAAGCGGGCGAGTACTCTTGTATGCAGCTTCTGGGGTAGACTGCTGCTGGAGCTGGAGGCTCGAAGGGAGGGCAGGGGAAGGCGCAGAGCGGCTCGGCCAAGCCTCTCTAGCCCCCCACCCTCAGCCCTGCTGGGCCTGACCAGCACAGCCCCCGGGAAGCCAAAGCGCGCGCGTAGGGGGAGGGGAGGTTTCCTCCGTCTAGACTCTAGAGCGCCCCGGATAGACTGCAGGTGGAGCTGCAGGCTCGAGGGAAGGAAGGGCCGGGCAGGGGGCGCCCGAGCCTGTCTAGACCTCTCACTCCCCCCCTCCAGCCTTGCCCTGCTAAAGAGGGGAGGGGGATCGGCCAGGCCAGCCCCGCGGAAGGCAAGCGAGCGATCACCATACTCTGTATGGGGTAGACTGCTGCTGGAGCTGGAGGCTCGAAGAAAGGGCAGGGGAAGGGGAAGAGCGGCTCGGCCAAACCTCTCTAGTCCCATCCCTGCCCCGCTAGAGAGGGGAGGCCCCTGGGAAGCCAAAGCGCGCGGAGGGGAGTTTCCTCCATCCTCCGTCTGGAGCGTTCCGGATAGACTGCTGCTGGAGCTGGAGTCTCGAAGGAAGGGCAGGGCGGGGGGCGCCCGAGCCTCTCTACCCCCCCTTCCGCACCAGACCAGCCCCGCTACAGAGGGGAGGGGGGAAGATCAGCCCGGCCAGCCCAGCCCCGCTAGAGGGAAGGCGAAAAGTGGGGGGGGGTCTTCCATCGTCTGGAGCTTCCCTGATAGACTGCTGCTGGAGCTGGAGGCTGGAAAGAAAGGCTGGGCAGGGGGCGGCCGAGGGCGGCTCGGTCAAGCCAGACGGAGGAGCTTCCCGGATAGACTGCTACTGGAGATGGAGGCTCGAAGGAAGGGCGGGCGGAGGGCGGCTCGGCCAAGCTTCTCTAGCCCTCCCCAGCCCTGCCCCGCTAGAAAGTGGGGGGGGCGCAGATCGGACCGGCCTGCCCAGCCTCGGGGAAGGCAAGCGGGCGATCATCATTCTCTGTATGCAGCTTCTGGGGTAGACTGGGGCTGGAGCTGGAGGCTCCGAAGGGAGGGAGGGCCGGGCAGGCGGCGGCGGACGGCTGCTGGCCCTCGTCTCTCCCACCCCACCCCTGCCCTGCTAGAGAGGGAGGGAGATCGGCCTGGCCAAGCCCAACCTCGCAAGCGAGCATCCATTCATCTGGTGCTTCCGGGGTAGACTGCTGCTGGAGGTGGAGGCTCGAGGCCGCTGTGGGGCAGGGAGGAGGGTGTGAAGCTCACCCTCACCTCTCCAGCCCCTCCTGGAGAGCCGATTGGACAGCCATTTTGCTGGAATAGTACATAGGCGCTCCTGTTTGAGCAGGAGGGTGGACTGGGTGACCTCTAAGATCCTTTCCGATTCTGTGTTCTGCCTGCCCCTTCGGCCGTCGGCAAGGGAGGGAGATCGTCCCCGGCCAGGCCAGCCTCGGGCAAGCCCCGCGGGAAGATGGCATCCTCCATCCTCCCTCTTGTAAGCTTCGAAGATAGACTGCTGCTGGAGCTGGAGGCTCGAGGCGGCCGGACGGCGGGAAGCAGAGTGTTGGGGGAGACGCGGAGTCCTTTCTGGAAGTGTAAAGCGAGAGCTGAAGTTTCTGTGGGTCGTTTGCTCGTGTGTGTGTGTGTGTGTGTGTGTGTGTGTGTGTGTGTGTGTGTGTGTGTGTGTGATCTAAATTGAGGGCAGCCTGGATGGGGGGGAGGAACAAGATTCCCTTCCTCCTCCCCCGCCCCACTTCTGGGCATCAATAAAAGCCACACCTGAGGCCACATACCACACAGAGATGCACACCTACACAATTACACACACATTTGTTTAATTCTTCATATAAATCAGGGGTCTCCCAGCTTGGCAACTTTAAGACTTAGGGACTTCCACTCCCATAATTCCCCAGCCAGCCTGCTTTAAGAGGGGTGGACTTCCACTCCCAGAATCTCCCAGCCAGCCTGCTTTAAGAGGGGTGGACTTCCACTCCCAGAATCCCCAGCCAGCCTGCTTTAAGAGGGGTGGGCTTCCACTCCCAGAATCCCCCAGCCAGCCTGCTTTAAGAGGGGTGGGCTTCCACTCCCAGAATCCCCCAGCCAGCCTGCTTTAAGAGGGGTGGGCTTCCACTCCCAGAATCCCCCAGCCAGCCTGCTTTAAGAGGGGTGGGCTTCCACTCCCCGAATCCCCCAGCCAGCCTGCTTTAAGAGGGGTGGACTTCCACTCCCAGAATCCCCCAGCCAGCCTGCTTTAAGAGGGGTGGGCTTCCACTCCCAGAATCCCCCAGCCAGCCTGCTTTAAGAGGGGTGGGCTTCCACTCCCAGAATCCCCCAGCCAGCCTGCTTTAAGAGGGGTGGACTTCAGTTCCAAGGGTCATAAATGTGACAGATAGACATAAGTCCATTTTCAGCACCGTGGTAACTTTGAACGGTCGCTAAGAGAACCGTTGTAAGTCGAGGACTGTCTGTAATGGACAGGCACCGAGAGTAGATTGATGGAAAAACCACTTCCGTGCGCAGAGGTGGAAAAATTTAAATGCCCTCCAGGGAGGCGGGGAGGGTGAAGAAGAATGACAGGATTTGCAGAGTGGCCAAATTAACTTGTTTGATGGGAGGGGAAAAAAAAACAACTGGCAGCTGACAGAAAAATGGTCACAGACTTTTTGCTGAAAACTAGGAAAAATGAACAATGTGATTGATGCCTTTGGCAATTAGAAAGCCTCAGATATGGAAAGTTGGGGAGCACCTTCTGGCGTTAGAGAACGGATAAAATATAAATACACTTATAACGGCGGTGAAAAAAAAGATCGGAAGCCGATTCTTTATTATCTTCCTTTCCCTTTCTTCGCCACCTTTTCTGTTATTTCTTTTTTTTTAAAAAAATTATTTACCTCAGGATATGAAACTTTTACCTCAGGATCTCCGGTTAGGGACTATAAAAGTTTGCACTAGTAATGGGATGAAGTCAATTCAGAAGCGCAAACGAACAATATGCAACAGACTAGATACAGCAGATAGACCATATATAAGAGAAACACCAAACAAACAAAAGGTACTCGGAGTATACTTGAAGAGGGAAGGGAGGAGGGAAGAACGTTTACTAAAACAGATGTTTACAAAGATTAATACCTAATGTTGTATGCTATGTTCTAGGATGATTGTTTAGCAATAGGATCTCTGGTTTAATGTTGACCACATTAATATGGAACCAGATAAGAGAAACACCAATCAAACAAAGTGTAACAGGAGTATAGTTGAGGCTAGACGCGAGGGGTGGGAAAAAGGCTTACTAACTCAGACATTTTCAATGACTAATACTCAGTATTGTATATCAGGTGCCATGATGATTGCTGCACAATATGTTTTTATGTTCAATGTTGATTGTTTTAATAAAAGAATTTTATATATATAAAAAAATTATTTACAGATAATCCTCGATGTACAGCCATGATTGAGGGCCAACGCTGCCGTTGTTAAGAGAGACGGTCATTCATTGAGTTTTTCCCTATTTTACGACCTTTCAGACCACAGTTGTTAAGCTAGTAACACTGTTATTAAGCGAATCTGGGTCCCCCGTTGAGACTGCTCTGTCAGAAAGCTCGCCAAAGGGGAACACGTGTCCTCGGGACACTGAGACCGTCATAAATATGAGTCACTTGCCAAACACCTGAATTTGGATTATGTCACCACAGGGAGGCTGCAAGTCATTTAACTGTGAAAAATGTCACTTTTGTCAGTGGTGTTGTAACTTCAAACAGTCCACCCATCTTAAAGCAGGCTGGCTGGGGAATTCTGGGAATGGAAGTCCACCCCTCTTAAAGCATGATGGCTGGGGGATTCTGGGAGTGGAAGCCCTCCCCTCTTAAGGGATCCTGACTGGGGGATTCTGGGAGTGGAAGTCCACCCCTCTTAAAGCATGATGGCTGGGGGATTCTGGGAGTGGAAGCCCTCCCCTCTTAAGGGATCCTGACTGGGGGATTCTGGGAGTGGAAGTCCACCCCTCTTAAAGCAACGGATGGAAACTAATCAAGGAGAGAAGCAACCTAGAACTAAGGAGAAACTTCCTGACTGTTAGAACAATTAATCAGTGGAACAACCTGCCTCCAGAAGCGGTGAATGCTCCAACACTGGAAGTTTTCAAGAAGAGACTGGGCAGCCATTTGTCTGAAATGGTATAGGGTTTCCTGCCTAAGCAGGGGGTTGGACTAGATGACCTCCAAGGTCCCTTCTAACTTTACTATTACTATTAATAATAGAATAGAATCAGGATCACATGAAGTGTTAATAGAATAGAATCAAGATCACGTGAAGGGTTAATACCACTTTACAAGGCCTTAGTAAGGCCACACTTGGAATACGGCATCCAGTTTTGGTCACCACGATGTAAAAAAGATGTTGAGACTCTAGAAAGAGGGCAGAGAAGAGCAACAAAGAGGATTAGGGGACTGGAGGCTAAAACATATAAGGAAAGGTTGGTGGAATTGTGTATGTCTAGTTTAACGAAGAGAAGGATGAGGGGGGACAGGATAGCAGCCTTCCAGTATCTCAGGGGCTGCCCCAAAGAAGAGGGAGTCAAGCTATTTTCCAAAGCGCCTGAAGGCCAGACAAGAAGCAACGGGTGGAAACTAAGCAAGAAGAGAAGCAACCTAGAACTAAGGAGAAACTTCCTGACAGTGAGAACAATTAACCAGTGGAACAACCTGCCTCCAGAAGCGGTGAATGCTCCAACACTGGAAGTTTTTAAGAAGAGACTGGACAGCCATTTGTCTGAAGTGAGACAGGGTTTCCTGCCTGAGCAGGGGGTTGGACTAGATGACCTCCAAGGTCCCTTCCAACTTTATTATTATTATTGTTGTTGTTGTTATTATACTATTGGGGAATTCTGGGAAATAAAGATGCTCATACATTTGGAGAGCATGAGATGGTTTAAGGAGCAGATCCACTATCTCTGGCCAAAATGGAGTCAGATTTACTTCTGAGCTTATGGTAGTGTTGATATCCTTGTCAAAAATTCCTACGCATAAGAGACAAAAAAATGCCAAAGCTGTCCCGGCAAGTCCTCAACTTTCAACAGTTCATTTAGCGACCGTTTGGAGTTACAACAGCGCTGAAAAAAGTCACTTATTCCTCACACTTACGACCCTTCCAGCATCCCCTCCCTATGGTCACATGATCAGAATTTAGATGCTTGGCAACTGAGTCATATTTACGACGGTCGCAGTGTCCCGGGATCACGTGAATCCCCTTTAGCGACCGTTTGACAAGCAAAGTCAATAGGGGAAGCCAGATTCACTTAACAATCTTGTTGCTGCAACAACTGTGGCAAGAAAAGTCATTAAATGGGGCAAAACTCACTTAGCAGCCATCTCACTTAGCGACGGAAATTTTACACTCAGTTATGGTCATAAGTCCAAGGACTCCCTATCGTACAGCTCCTAGGCTGTGTTTCAGAGACCGGAAGAAAATATTCAGGATGGGAAGAGGGTGTCAATTTTGGTTTTTGTCAGTTTCTCGTCTTTTTGTACGTGTCAATTCTTTTTTTTTTTTTTCCTCTTCTCAGTTTCTCAGTTTGGCAAATCTGTCAAGTTTTGTTTGCTGAACTGGTGGGTTTCTTTCATTTAAAGCAAAGTTTGCAACTCAGATTTGGGTGCCTTTTCGCCTTCATTTCTCCAAACATACATATTTTTGTTGTCAACGCATATACAATGTTTAAAATCCTGGGATACTTTTAATTATTTGCACATTCTTTTCATGAATGCATGAGTCTCCGATATACCGTCTTTTCACCAAGATGCAATTTTATTTTATTTTTACTGACAACATTACAAAAGCGAGAGAACTGCGAACGTTGAATGAGAACTCGGTTCTATTTATGTGCTGGTTTGAAAATCTGGAATTTGGGCTGATGCTGCATTCAAATGCAAAGTAATATATATATATTGGTCCCATTGCTATTCTGCGTTGGTTTTGTAAAGCATTCCTGTCTTTGTTGCTTGAGGTTCAAATTAATCCTTCGCTTCGTGTATTTTTCTATTTATTTTTCTCTCTACTTATTTCTCTTTCTGACTAGGTACGTTTGCAAGTCTTTCTTGTGTTCTATTAAAAAAACCTCAATAAAATTATATCATTAACTCCAAAAAAACAACCCAGCTCAGAGAGCACTAAGGAGCCCCACATTTCATCCCTGGACTACAAATATTCTCTCCTATTAGTTAATTTTTTGAAAAAAACAAAAAGATCCTTCAGCATCGGTAGTCCTCGACTTACGACTACTATGGAGTCCAAAATTTCTGTTGTTAAAAGAAGCAGTTGTTAAGTGAATAGTCTTTGACTAATGACCACAATTGAGTCCAAAATTTATGTTGCTAAGCAAGACAGTTAAGTGAGACAGTTGTTAAGTGAGACAGTTAAATGAGATGGTCGTTGAGACAGTTGTTAAGCAAGAAAGTTAAGTGAGACAGTTGTTAAGTGAGTGTCATTAAGCGAGACAGTTAAGTGAGAGTTGGACAGTTAAGTGAGACAGTTTTTAAGTGAGACAGTCATTAAGTGAGACAGTCAAGTGAGAGTCATTAAGCGAGACAGTTGTTAAGCAAGACAGTTAAGTGGGACAGTTAAGTGGGATAGTTAAGTGAGACAGTCATTAAGTGAGACAGTTCTTAAGCGACAGTTGTTAAATGAGTCATTAAGCGAGACAGTCGTTCAGCGAGACAGTCGTTAAGTGAGTAGTCCTCAACTTACGACCACAACCGAGCTGAACGTTTCTGTTGCTAAGCGAGACATTTGTGAAGTGAGCTTTGCTTCATTTTACGACCTTCCTTACCACAGTTCTTGAGCGAATCCCGGCAGTTGCCCAGTTACACACAACTGTGCAGGGAACCCGCCTTCCCCATTGCATTTGTGTGTCCAAAGTGCCGTTGTAACGTCGAACGGTCACTAAACAAACGGTTGTAAGTCGAGGACTATTTGTAAAGCGGGGTATTTTTTAAAAAAAACAACAACAGACAATGAAGCCAGGCTTTATACCAGTGGTGGCGAACCTATGGCATGGCTGCCAGAGGCGGCACTCAGAGCCCTCTCTGTGGGCACGCGCGCCGTCGTACCAGTCCTCGGCCTTCAGCTGGGTTTTATAAAACCTTTTCGCTTTAGGCCTCCGCCATTTGCAAAAAAAAAAAAAAAAAGTTCAGTCAATTTCAACTTCTCGTGGGAAAAAAAAGATCTTGCAAAGTTGGAATTGATTGACTGAACTTTTTAGTCCCACCCAGTCTGCCATGACCACTGCAGCCACGCCCACCCAATGGGCCACCCCCACCCAGCACTCAACGATGCATAAGTGGGTTTTGGGTTGCAGTTTGGGCACTCGGTCTCTCAAAGGTTCGCCATCACTGCTTCAGACAGAGCCTGTAGCTTTATCTCTGCAGCTCAGATGCAAAACTCGATTAAGCAGTGGACTGTGTCGGGAGACCTGGGTGCTGTATTTCATCAGCCCTCATTAGCGCAATTCCATCTAATTGTAAGGCATCACTCAGCAGCCACTGTCCCTTCGAGAGATTATTTACGGGACCGTCTGCTGCCTCATGAATCCCAGCGGCCGGTTAGGGCCCACAGAGTCGGCCTTCTCCAGGTCCCGTCAGCCAGACAGTGTCGACTGGCGGGGCCTAGGGGAAGAGCCTTCTCTGTTGCGGCCCCGGCCCTCTGGAACCAACTCCCCCCGGAGATCCGTGTCGCCCCCACCCTCTCCGCCTTTCGTAAATTGCTTAAAACACACCTCTGCCGGCGGGCCTGGGGCAGTTAACATCTTGCCCCTAGCCAGTGTATGTTTGTGTGTATGTTTGTGGAATGATTGGTTTCCTTTTTAACTTAAGGGTTTTTATATTTATGTATTTTATTGTAATTTCTATCATGTTGTGAGCCGCCCTGAGTTCTCCGGAATAGGGCAGCATAGAAATTAAATAAATAATAATAATATTATAATAATTATTGGGAGAGTCCTGCTCTTTGCACAAACACAAGCCTGCACACACCCTTCGGGGAAAAAAGAGAGGGGCTACAGGTAGTTTCCCACCTATAACCAGCGTCCCAAAGGTGTTTTTTTTCAAAAGTCAACTGCACTTCCTTGTTTTTCCTTTGAAGACGTTTCGCTCCTCCTCCCAGAAGCTTCTTCGGCTCTGACTGGATGGCGGGGAATGGAAGGATTTATACTCCTTGCAGAAAGCCGGTCCTTTGCCTTCTTTTAGAGAGGCGTTCAGGTTACTTAGAGGTTTACCTGTGTCCATCATTCAGCTGAGTGGTGCAAATGGGCGTGGAGCCTTCTTGGGACTGCGGAAAAGACCGTGTTGTAGACTGGAGATAGACGATGTCCTATCCCTCCCCCTCTGTTGAGGGAGGGGTGTTCAGTTTTGACACAAATGGACTCTTTTCAGGTCTGTACATTGGGGAAACAAAACGACCCCTTCACAAACGCGTGGCACAACATGGGAGAACAAACCCATCAGGAGAAGCTTCAGCAGTCCCTCTGCATTTAAGAGGCGAAGGCCGCTCTTTCGAAGACAGCAAAGTCCACGCTTTGGATAGAGAGGACCGCTGGTTTGAAAGAGGGGGCAAAGAGGCCATCTAGGTCAAAACTGAATAGCCCTTGTCAGAGATGATGTAGGGCAGTGGTGGCGAACCTATGGCACGTGTCAGAAGTTAAGTCTTCATCCTGGTTCATCCAAGCCAGGGATAAATAAGCAACACGGGGACGGCTTTGGGAAGAAGGTTACAGTTTATTGAAGAAGCAGAAAGATGGTCCTTGCAAGAAAGAGCAGAGGAGAAGAAAGAGGAGTTGAGCACATGGGCAGTAGGTTTTTATACCCCCTCTAGCCTTGTTTGGAATAGTTTCCTGTTCCTGTGGCGTGAACCTTGAGGCTATTTCTGAGTGTTTTTCCAGGCCGTGATATCTGTGGTTTAATCCTGTTATCATATCCTGCTTCCCAGGTGATGGGGCTAATGACTCCTAGAGCTTGGGTGGGGCATGCAGATTTTCTCTTTGCCTTCTTGCGTCCTCTGGCTTCAACTTTCTGATGGTTTTACTTCTGCATTTGTATGGGGCTAGCAGCTCTTGCTTGGGGCAGAGAGATAGATTTGGGGCCAGGTTTCGTTTAAAAAGAGGAAAAATATATTTTTCTGCCCTTTTTTAAAAATCTTTTTTATTGATTTTTTTCCCAAATATATGTTAAGTTTTCCAATCAACAAGTTGTCTGAAATATGCTAAACTAATACATGTTCAATTCCTAATCCTTGCTTCTTTTCTCTAACCAAGTGTAAAATAAGTTCCAAATTTGATAATAGTCTGTGTCTTCTTTATCTTTCAGCCTCATGGTTAATCTGTCCATCTCTGCACATTCCAAAATCTTCCTGATTATTTCTTCCTCTGATGGCAAAGCTTCATTCTTCCAGTATTGTGCAAAAATTATTCTTGCTGCTGTAGTAATATGTAAAATTAAGTATAATTTCTGCTTGTTAGTATTTTCAGGTGTAATGCCTAATAGAAAAAGTTCAGGTTTAAAATCCACCTGTTCATCCAACATTTTTTCTAACCACATATGTATATTTTTCCAATAAATCTTTCCCTTCCCGCATGTCCACCAAATATGATAATACGTGCCTATGCTATGTTTACATTTCCAACATCTATCTGACAAATTCTTAAACATTTTTGCTAATCTTGCTGGTGGAAGGTGCCATCTATAAAACATTTTATACAAATTTTCTTTATATGAAGTTGACATTGTCATTCTATAGTTTCTTTCCCATAACATTTGCCAGAAAATGTTTTTCTGCCCTTTTAATATTTCTTTCTCTGGGCTAACTTCCCTCACAGAGGTGCCAGAGGTGGCACTCAGAGCCCTCTCTGTGGGCATGCGTGCCGTCGCCCCAGTCCTAGGCCTTCAGCTGGGTTTTATAAGACTTTTTCGCTTTAGGCCTCCGCCTCCGTGGGCAAAAAAAAAGAGAAAAGGTTCAATCAGTCAATTTCAACTTCTCGCGGGAAAAAAAAGATCTTGCAAAGTTGGAATTGATTGATTGGACTTTTTAGTCCCACCCAGTCTACCACAGCCACGCCCACCCAATGGACCACACCCACCCAATGGGCCACACCCACCCAATGGGCCACACCCACCCCGCACCCGACAATGCATAAGTGGGTTTTGGGTTGCAGTTTGGGCACTCGGTCTCTCAAAGGTTTGCCATCACTGGTATAGGGTTTCCTGCCTGAGCAGGGGGTTGGACTAGATGACCTCCAAGGTCCCTTCCAACCCTATGGTTCTATTTTCATTGAGATGGGCTAGTGCAATCCATTGTCTTTCAAGCCTGGCAACTTAAAGCAGGCTGTCTGAGGAATTCTGGGAATTGAAGTCCACCCATCTTAAAACAGGCTGGCTGGAGAATTCTGGGAACTGACGTCTACCAATCTTAGCGTTGCCAAGGTTGGGGAAAACATTGGATTAAGGAACTGAGAAGAAATATTTTGCCCACAACAGCAACGATGGGGAATTAATCTCTGTTCAGGGAGTCTGTTTTCCTTCATCAAATCGCATTTCTTCCTGCCCAATAGAACGGCATTAAGTGAGATTTCACCCAACCTGAATCCCAAACCCAGGCGAGAATTCATATCTGGGGTGGGTAAGTGCAAAAGAAAAACATATTTAAATGCATTGGTTTTTTTTTTCTCCTCGCGTGAGAGATGGAACGAAAAATGTGACTCAGCATGTGAGAATGGGAGAGAATTAGAGAGGAGGTGTTTGGGGGGGGGGCGGGAAAGAAATAAACTGGGGTGTCAGACAGAAGAGGAGACATCCGAGAGAAGGTGGGGCGGG
Organism: Bothrops alternatus; assembly: GCA_034064705.1. Classification (NCBI taxonomy): domain Eukaryota; kingdom Metazoa; phylum Chordata; class Lepidosauria; order Squamata; family Viperidae; genus Bothrops; species Bothrops alternatus. The sequence continues at coordinate 22,742 of JARGCV010000930.1, forward strand.
AAATAAGGTTTCTGAAAAGAAAGAGGGAAAAAGAATAAGCAGTGAGGACAGTAACAGTCAGATGGGCAGACAATCTTTTTCTGAGATTTTTTTTTTCCTGTAAAAGCAGAATTGCACATTTAAAAAAAGGAACATAGGTAGTCCTTGATTTAGGACAAAAAATTGGGACCGGCATTTCCACTGCTAGGTAAAGTGGTTGTTAAGTGACTCGTCCCCAGTGACTTTCTTTCTTTGCCCTGGCTGTTAAGCAAAATACTGCAGGGCATTGAGTGAATCATGGATCATTGTTGAGTCCTTGAGCAAATCCAGCTGTCCCTATTAATGCGGTTTGTCAGAAGTCGGCTAGGAAGGTCACAAAAGGCCATCACTTGACCCCACGACTCTGCAATTGTAAATAATAATAATCATAATGATGATGATGTTGGAAGGGACCTTGGAGGTCATCTAGTCCAACCCCCTGCTCAAGCAGAAAACACTATATACCATTTCAGACAAATGGCTGTCCAGTCGTTTCTTAAAAACTTCCAGTATTGGAGCATTCACAGCTTCTGGAGGCAGGTTGTTCCACTGGTTAATTGTTCTAACTGTCAGGAAGTTTCTCCTTGCTTCTAGGTTGCTTCTCTCCTTGATTAATAATAATAATAATAATAATAAAGTTGGAAGGGACCTTGGAGGTCATCATTCTAGTCCAACCCCCTGCTCAGGCAGGAAACCCTATACCATTTCGGACAAATGGCTGTCCAGTCTCTTCTTAAAAACTTCCAGTATTGGAGAATTCACCACTTCTGGAGGCGGGTTGTTCCACTGGTTAATTGTTCTCACTGTCAGGAAGTTTCTCCTCAGTTCTAGGTTGCTTCTCTCTTTGGTTAGTTTCCATCCGTTGCTTCTTGTCCTCCCTTCAGGCGCTTTGGAGAATAGCTTGACTCCCTCTTCTTTGGGGCAGCCCCTGAGATACTGGAATACTGCTATCCTGTCCCCTCGTCCTTCTCTTCATTAAACTAGACCAAGGGTAGACAACCTTGGCTCTGTTATGACTCGTGGACTTCAACTCCCAGAATTCCTGAGCCAGCCTGGCTCAGCATGGAAACCTCTCCCTTTCCCCTCAGCATGGCTGGCTCAGGAATTCTGGGAGTTGAAGTCCACGAGTCATAAAAGAGCCAAGGTTGCCTCCCCCTGGACTAGACAGACCCAATTCCAGCAACCGTTCCTTGTATGTTTTAGCCTCCAGTCCCCTGATCATCTTTGAACTGAAGCGGGGAACTCAATAGTCTCCGTGCCTTTCATGGCTGTCTCCTTAGGCTTCACTGGCATTTTCCGGGCTTCCCAGCCGGGGTCTGCTCTAATTTTCCTGTCAGACTGTGAGAGCGGCATTCGGCAGCACGGTGCCGTTCTTTTCTGCGCTTGAAACACCCGGTGGATCTTTCAGAGGCCACTTGGTCACTAAACGAACAGTTGTAAGTTGAGGACTACCAGTATTGACGAGAGAAGACTGTTCTGTTTACAAACTTACAGTCGGATAGACCAGGAGATAAATTTTGCTAATCTTCATATTTTGGCTATTTTTCAGGAAGCTGGACTGGATAGGAAGTAGATTGTGTGTGTGTATGTGTGTGTGTGTGTGTGTGTGTGTGTGCGAGTCATGTTTTGCGGGTGAAGAAAATGAAAAAAAGAAAAAGCAAGATGACAGCCACTTGAAGTTTCCAGAAAGTCCTTGACTGCCCATTGTTTCTTTAGCGACCGTTTGAAGTCACACTGTCACACACAAAAAAAGTGATTTATGACCACTCCTTGTGCTTACAACCGTTGCAACATGTGATCAAAATCCAGGTGTTTTATGACACCTGAAAGAAAAAGACAAGGGGTGACATAAGTAGTGTTCCAGTGTCTCAGGGGCTGCCCCAAAGAAGAGGGAGTCAAGCTATTCTCCAAAGCGCCTGAAGGCAGGACAAGAAGCAACGGATGGAAACTAACCAAGGAGAGAAGCAACCTGGAACTAAGGAGAAACTTCCTGACAGTGAGGACAATTAACCAGTGGAACAAGCTGCCTCCAGAAGCTGTGAATGCTCCAACACTGGAAGTTTTTAAGAAGAGCCTGAAATGGTGTAGGGGTCCTGCCTGAGCAGGGGGTTGGACTAGATGACCTCCAAGGTCCCTTCCAATTATTATTATTATTATTATTATTATTTAGACGTGAACCTCAGTCAACTGAACATTCACATTGACTGGCGCTGATGGTTGACACGTGTTGCTGCCAGCATCCTAGGTATCAACCAGGTACCTCCTTAAAATGTAAGATGTTCCGAGTAGTGCATTTTTTTTGGTATCATTGCTGGAGTTATTGCAGGAAACTGCAGTTTCTTGAAATATTTTGCAAAGTTTTTGGACATAGTTCCCAGCGCCCCGATGACAACGGGCATCACTGTTATACATTTCATCCATAATTGCGCAGTTAACTTATTATTAACTTAACTACTTTTTCTTTTTTTAATTTTTATTGAGTAAACATTTAAAAACTGGTTGAAAGTGTGGCTTTTCTGGCTGTTATCTTGCCATACATACTATACCATATATATACCATATACCATATATCTCCCTATTCATTGATCTTTTATACCATTTACATATTGCACTTTATACTATTTATATATTTACACACATATTTACATCTGTTTACAACATAACTTCCATTTCCATTCTTAATTCATATTCTTTCTGATCTCTATCTTACGCACACTTTGAGGTTGAAAATCTACACTTTCTCTCTTCTAGACGAGCTTTCTTTGTTCTGACTTTTTCTCGACTCTAACCAATAGTACATCTTAAACCAAAGTTCGTAATACTCTGTTTCATCTTTGTCTTTAATTTTTACTGTTAGTCTATCCGTCACTGCACATATCAAAAAACTTCTTCTTCTTCTTCTTCTTCTTCTTCTTCTTCTTCTTCTTCTTCTTCTTCTTCTTCTTCTTCTTCTTCTTCTTCTTCTTCTTCTTCTTCTTCTTCTTCTTCTTCTTCTTCTTCTTCTTCTTCTTCTTCTTCTTCTTCTTCTTCTTCTCCTTCTCCTCCTCCTCCTCCTCCTTATTATTATTATTATTATTATTATTATTCACTCTTTGCTCCATAGCTAAGCAACTGATTGTAAGCCGAGGACCACACATCCAAATTTTGCCTTTGACCCTCTTTTTTTTCCCACCTTAAACATCGGAGAAGGAAGAATTAAAAAACAGAAATCCAAGCAAAAAGGTAAGGCAGATGTTTGCAAAGCAACGCTGGCAACTGCCAAGCTAAAACTAATTGCCAACGTAATTTTTGCACCGAGCTTTTAAAAGACAATATGTACGGTTGCAGGCGGGCGAAGGGTGAAGCGGAAAGCCAATTATTTAAAAACCTTGAGATTGAATGCAGATCAAAAGGTGCAGATAAATATAGAAGAGAGCAAGCTTGCCGGATGAGGCGTGTGAACAATGCCGCGATTTTCTTCACCGGCGCGGTGGTAAAAGCTGCTTTCAATACCAGACATCAATGACAAGCTGGAGGCCACAAAAGACAACTTTGCAGTGATGATTAAGTACCGCATTATCCTGGATGGGTTTTCTACCTAACGGGGAAGGCGGGTGGTGGTGGTGAGGAGGAGAAATACTTACAAAAGCAGCATTGAGAGAAAAGTGGAAGAAGGATGAGACAGTTAAGGTTTATGGCACTGCAGTGTGAAGGACACAAGAGGCAAAGGTGGGGAAGGGACCTTGAAATCCATCATCCTGGGCCGATGGGCTTCTCAGCAGCCTCTCCAGGTTCCGGCTGAGAGGCTCCAGTTTCGTCGTCCTTTGTGCGAAGAGCTCAGAGAGAACACAATTGGCTGGGAAGACGGCAGCTCGGAGGAACACAAAACGTTCCCGGCTCAGAATGCGACTCGCTCAAATCAATCTGAACAGAGCTGGAAGGGAGTTTGGAGGTCTTCTAGTCCAACCCCCTGCTCTAGCAGGAGATCCCTGTACCATTTCAGACAGGTGGTCGCCCAGCCTTTTCTTAAAACCCTCCGGTGATGAAGCACCCGCAACTTCTGAAGGCAAGCTGTCATACTGGTAAATTGTTCTCACAGTTCGGAAGTTTCTCCTTAGTTCTAGGTTGGATCTAGGCTAGCTTGGTCGCTCAACAGCAGGATACTGGTGAAGCGGGCACGGCAGCGCCTGCGTTTTCTGCATCACATGAGAAAAGCACATTTTCCTTCCTCTGTCCTTATCACTTTCTACAGAGGGATGATCAAGAGCATCCGGTCGTATTGCATTACTGCCTGGTTTGGAAGCATCCCTGCTTCAGACAGGAAGGCGGTGCGGAGAGTGGTGAGGACAGCAGAAAAGATTATTGGTAATTTACTTCCGTCAATCCAGGACATGGCCGATAAGCAATGCTCGAGAAGGGTCCCCAAGATTGTCTGGGACACTACACGTCCTCTTCACAACCTGTTTTCCTTGTTACCTCCTGGGAGGAGTGGGCTTCGTGGTTGTCCGGAGAACATCTGGATTTAGCCACAGTTCTGTTCCATACAGCATCAGCCTTGTGAATGCGCAAGTTTCCTCTTTCCGCTACGACAGAGGTCCCCAACCTTTTGGACACCAGGGACCGGTTCTGTGGTTTTTCCGTGGACCGGAAGGGGTGTGGTTTTGTGAGCTGCCTGCATCCCATGGATGGGGCTTTGCTTGTTTGTGCGGACTGGTTCTGGCATGCCGTGGCCCTGTACCGATCTACGGACTGGGGGTTGGAGACCCCTGCACACAGTATGTGTTCAAAATGGACAGTGATTCATATATCACTGGAATGTCCCCATTGTTGAGCAAAGCAGTTGTTAAGGAAGTCACGTCCCATGGCTTTTTCCCCATGGTTGTTAAGGGAATCACTGAGTCGTTAAGTGAATCACAGTCATTAAGCGAATCTGGCTTGTTGGAAGGTAGTTCAGAAGGTCGCAAATGGTGATCACGTGACCAGCTGATCACGGGATGCTGCAACTCTTGTCAACACATGCTGCTTGCCCAGTGGGTAGATTGTGGTTCTTGGTGTTCTCTGATCATGGTTGGTTTCTTGCAGATGTTTCATTATGTCATCATAGATAATATCAGAGATAGATAGATGAGATAGACAGACAGACAGACAATCCAGGAGAGGATTGGTTACTTACGGGACCGTCTGCTGCTGACCAGGTTACTTATGGGACCGTCTGCTGCCTCATGAAACCCAGCGACCAGTTAGGGCCCACAGAGTCGGTCTTCTCCAGGTCCCATCAGCCAGACAGTGTCGCCTGGCAGGGCCTAGGGGAAGAGCCTTCTCTGTTGCGGCCCCGGCCCTCTGGAATCAACTCCCCCCAGAGATCCATATCGCCCCCACCCTCTCCGCCTTTCGTAAACTGCTTAAGACACATCTTTGCCGACAGGCCTGGGGCAGTTAACATCTTGCCCCTAGCCAGTGTATGTTTGTGTGTATGTTTGTTGGATGATTGGTTTTCTTTTAACTTAGGGGTTTTTATATATGTATTTTAACTTGTGATTTCTATTTATGTTGTGAGCCGCCCTGAGTTCTCCGGAATAGGGCGGCATAGAAATCCAATAAAATAAATAAATAGATAGATAGATCCAGGAGATGATAGATAGATAGATAGATAGATAGGTAGGTAGGTAGGTAGGTAGGTAGGCAGGCAGGCAGGCAGGCAGGCAGGCAGGCAGGCAGGCAGGCAGACAATCCAGGAGATAGATCCAGGAGATAGATAGATAGATAGATAGATAGATAGATAGATAGATAGATAGATAGATAGATAGATAGATAGATAGATAGATAGATAGATAGATAGATAGATAGATAGATAGATAGATAGGCAGGCAGGCAGGCAGGCAGGCAGGCAGGCAGGCAGGCAGGCAGGCAGGCAGGCAGGCAGACAATCCAGGAGATAGATCCAGGAGATAGATAGATAGATAGATAGATAGATAGATAGATAGATAGATAGATAGATAGATAGGTAGGTAGGTAGGTAGGCAGGCAGGCAGGCAGGCAGGCAGGCAGGCAGGCAGGCAGGCAGGCAGGCAGGCAGGCAGGCAGACAATCCAGGAGATAGATCCAGGAGATGATAGATAGATAGATAGATAGATAGATAGATAGATAGATAGATAGATAGATAGATAGATAGATAGATAGATAGATAGATAGATAGATAGATGATGGATGGATGGACGGAGAGACATGGAATGATTGTTACTCTCTAAACTTGACTGTTTTCTTGCAGACATTTCATTACCTAATTAGACAACATCAACAGTGGCAGAAGGGAGTGTGGGATTTGCCGTCCGATTATATATAAGTGGTTTCCCCTGTCCATGTTGGCAAGAGCATTCTTGGTGATGCCTTGATATGGCTGCTGTTTACTGATTGTTTGTCTGAGCTGGCAGTTCCCTGACTGGGGTAAAGAGAGAACAAACCCCACTCCCTGCTAGTGCTGATGACGTTATCTAGTTAGGTAATGAAATGTCTACAAGAAATCAGCCAAGCTCAGAAAGCACCAAAGACACACACACACCCTCAGTGAGAGATGAAAAAAAACAGCACTTGGGGCAGATAATGGGGGCACGGTAGGGGAGGGGGGCTTCCCAAAAGTCAAGATGGCATCACAACTTGCAATTAAAGCCCCACCCCTTTTGAACACACACTACAACACAAGCAACAAAAGACTCAAGATTTAGTTGCCAAGGGCCTGCCATCTTTCTGATCTGCAAGATGTCAACCCTGCTAACATCGGATGTTTTCGCTTTGACAACAGTTGGAGATGCAACCATTTTCTTCTTGTGTTTTACTATTAGAGTTAGAGGATGCTGGGGGGAGGAATGTGCATGAGAGTTTAGCTAGACATAACAATACTAGTGTGAGAACCAAGGTTGTTGAAATAAGAGATGGTAAGAATTGGCCAGGCTGGAGAACTGGAGGGAAAGCCTGCATTTCAAGCTAATTGGGGAATGTGATTTATGACTGTTAATTGGAGGAGGGAATTGTGCTTTGATACTATGTGCCCAGGGGAGGGGAATCCAGTTTTTGACTTCTATTATGTAGTGCCGAAATTATGCTACTCGAATAAAAGATTCTTTTAAGATAAACAATGCCTCAAAGTTCTTTTGAAGAGTTTCATCTGTGGGAACCATGACACAAGTAGCCTTGGCAAGTAAAAAGATATAGATTTTTTTCCCCATCTAAGGGGAGGGGTCTTCAGAAGCTGAGCACTGAGAACAATCAGGAGAGCAAGCTCCAATATAATAAAAATACTTTATATGAAACCGACAAGAAACCACATAAGTTATGCAAAAAGGAATTTAAGGAACTTCCGTTGCCACAACGGTGAAAAGGTAATTCTCAGGAATACATAATAACTAGAAGAGTGTTTCTTAGCCTGGGCCTTTTTAAGAGGGGTGGACTTCAACAGGGCTGGCTGGGGAATTCTGGGAGTTGAAGTCCACCTGTCTTAAAGGAAGCTTCTAACTGTCACCTTCTTTGACCAACATCTATCTATCGGAAACCACGGCACCTAATTTATAGAAATCAAATCCAATCCAGCTGCTGAAATGTTTCGGAAATCCAGATTGTGCTAATTCCAGCCCCCAAAAGACACCCCCCTCCCCGCTTGTCTCTCTCTTTCTGCCCTGCCAGATGTTCTAGATCTCACCAATCTCCTAGTGAGAAACAGCTGCCTTTTTTTCATCCTCAGCCACAGATGCCATTTTTGGGTCTATCGTCAACTCTCCCTCCCTCCACTGCGGAGCAAACTACAACGCAATAATAATATCCACCTTGTTGCCCAGGATGGTGTTTTGTGGGCGTGCAGATGTGAAAGAATATTACGCAAGGACCAGAATTCAAAGTCTCTCCCCTGTCCTGTTTGCCCCTCTCTGCCATTTTTCAAAGGAAAATCGTTTCGGGGAACATAGGAAAAATCTCAGACTCTGGGGTCCAAATTCAAGTTGTTTCGACATGGCACCCATCTTTGACTGGAAAAATCCAATGGCGAGAATTTTTAAGGTGCCTTTTTTTTCCCCGGCAGTTCCTGGGCGTCCAAGGGGCCGATCCAGCTGGTAACCACGAAGGCGGAGGTGCGACCGAGGGGCAAGGTTGTCGACATATTGCCAACGGTCCATGTTCTTCCTCTCCGAATCCTCGCCGGAACGTCCACCTTGAGTTCGACGCAGAGGGAGAGCAAGGATAAAGGCGGCAGCCTTGGAGACGGGTCATCTTCGCCAGCGGCATTTTAAGATGCGTCTTTTCCCTTTTTTAAGGAGAAGAAAACGGGAATCCAATCAGCGCACGGGCAACTTTGGGAAGGGACAACAACTGTGTCTGGCTATCGAACGGCCGCAAAAAGTTTTAGCTGGGACTTGCCCTGCAGATCACATGCAAACTTTTGTCGGTCCAAAATGCGGTGACCTGTTTGTTAGCTGGCAGTTGCATACAGAATCCTTTTGTCCTGGAGACCCTGATGGCTTCTGATGGGCTTCAAGACCATATAGTGGTGAAGGCAGCAGACTAGAAAACGGGAGACCCGTTCTAGTTCTAGTCCCGCCTTAGGCATGGAAGCCAGCTGGGTGACTTTGGGCCAATCACCAGGAGATGGTGAGTTCTAGTCCCACCTTAGGCATGAAAGCCGGCTGGGTGACTGGGGGCCAATGACCAGGAGACGGTGAGTTCCAGTCCCACCTGAGGCACGGAAGCTGACTTGCAGTCTCCTGACCATAGCAGGACACAAAGTCCTGGTGCCAAACTTTGATTAAAAAAAACTTTCGGGTTGTGCTGTTCATGGGGATGGCTGTACAGAACCTGGCACTGGGTTTTGGGGAAAATAGTCACCCTTGGGAAATCTCTACTGTCATTATAAAGGAGATCCTGACAGTCTGGATATTTTTTTGTGCCATGCTTTTTTTTTTTTGTATAAAAATTCCTTTATTAAAACCATCAACATTGTACATGAAATCTTTGTATGCATCAAGCATAAATCTCTGTTGGCCTGAGCTCATACTAAAGCTTAAAATCCCTTTAATTGGTTAGAGGATTCATTGTCTCTGGATCTACAAGATCAAATTGCCTGGGCACCTGATCACTGCCCTGACCTTTGGCAAAACAGGATGTTGGTGTAAAATTGTCCAACTGCCCATATGCTCACATTCCAGAGGTAAGCAACCTTGGCTCTTTTATGACTCGTGGACTTCAACTCCCAGAATTCCTGAGCCGGCCTGGCTCAGCTTGGAAACCTCTCCCTTTCTCCTCAGCATGGTTGGCTCAGGAATTCTGGGAGTTGAAGTCCACCAGTCATAAAAGGGCCAAGGTTGCCTGTCTCTGGCCTAGGCCTAGGCCGCTTTATGACTCGTGGACTTCAACTCCCAGAATTCCTGAGCCAACATGGCTCAGCTTGGAAATCTCTCCCTTTTCCCTCAGCGTGGCTGGCTCAGGAATTCTGGGAGTTGAAGTCCACGAGTCATAAAAGAGCCCAGGTTGCCTACCCTGCTCCAGGCGGATAGCTAAATCATTTCCAAAAGAAGGATAAACAGGAGCAGGATTTTATTTCAGCCGGTCTTCAATGCAGCTAGTCCTCAAGTCGTTTAGGGACAGTTCGAAGTTACAATGGCATTAAAAAAAATGAGTTATGACCGTTTTCACACTTAATGGCCACTGAAGCCTCCGCCCCCCAGTCATAAAGAACAAAATTCAGGCGCTGGCCAACTGGAATGTACAGGTAGTCCTCGTCTTACGACCACAATTGAGCCCAACATTCCTGTTGCTAAGCGAGACATTCGGCAAGTGAGTTTTGCTCCATTTTACGACCTCTCCCACCACAGTTGCTAAGTGAATCACTGCAGTGGGTAAGTTAGTAACCCGGTTGTTAAGTGAATCCAGCTTCCCCGTTGACTTTGCTGGGCAGAAGGTCGCAAAAGGGGACCGCGTGAGCCCCGGGGACACAGCAGCCGTTGTGAAGTATGAACCCGTGGCCTAGCATCAGAACTTGGATCGCCTGACCGTGGGGAGGCGGCCAAGGTCGTACCTGTGGAAAAGGGTCCTAAGTCACATTTTTCAGCGCCGCGGCAACCTTGAACGGTCACTAAACGACACCGCTGGAAGTCGAGGACTACCCATGTTTAGGACAGTTGCCCTTTTTCGGGGTCACGTGATCGTCATTGGTAACTTTCCCAGCCAGCTTCCGACAAGCAAAGTCAGCAGAGGAAGCCAGATTCACTTCATGACTAAATCAGGGGTCTCAAACTCAATTTGATTGAGGGCCGCATCAGCATTGTGGTTGCCCTTGGGGGAGGGCCGGGTGGGTGTGGCCAGGGTAGGTGCGGCCTACTGGGTGGGCGTGAATGGAATGGGTGTGGCTTACTGGGTGGGTGTGGTCAGCTCTACATCGTTTGCGTCAAGGGGGCCTGTGGGGGCCTGGGCAGGAGTGGGACAGATCTGGGGGTCTCTGGCAGAAGGGGGGGACCGGGGCAAGTGCAAGGCATGGGCCACCGGGGCGAGTGCCAAGATGGCCACCACAAAGTGACTAAATCAGGGGTCTCAAACTCAATTTGATTGAGGGCCGCATCAGCATTGTGGTTGTCCTCAGGGGTGGGATGGGGGTGTGTGGCCAGGGTGGGTGTGGCCTACTGGGTGGGCGTAGATGGAATGGGTGTGGCCTACTGGGTAGGCGTGGCCAGCTCTACATCATTCGCGTCAAAGGGGCCTGTGGGGGCCTGGGCAGGAGTGGGACAGATCTGAGGGTCTCTGGCAGAAGGGGGGGACCGGGGCAAGCACCAAGGCATGGACCATTTCTTCATTCCTCACAAAGGGGGAACCCTCCCCAGCAGGCACCCAGGGGGCGGGGCTGACGCGGCAGGGGCTGCTCCCTCGCTGTTTCTAGACGGCCTTATGGAGCTATGACTGAATGCATTTCAGCATAGATGGCCACGACAAAATTGTGCATTGGCTCCCGGCCGGGCTGGACCAGGGCCAAGGCAGCGGGGGCCGTTCCCTCACTGTTTCCAGGATGGCTTCGCGGGCCACATGAAACCACTTCGCGGGCCGCATCTGCCCCCCCCCCGCCTTGTGTTTGACATGTTTGGACGAAATGATGCATTTAACATCTGCAGTGATTTATCCCAAAGGTGCTTTTTTTCAAGAGGCAAGTGGACTTTCTCGTTTTTCCTTTGAAGAGTTTTTCCTTTGAAGACGTTTCGCTTCTCATCCACGGAGCTCCTTCAGCTCTGACTGGATGGTGGGGAATGGAAGGATTTATACTCCTTGCCGACTGCTGGTCCTTTGCCTTCTTTTAGAGAGGCGTTTTTAATTTTGACACCAACAAACCAGCGGACCCAGATAAACTTCCAAGTGGCCTCTTCACGCCTTGAAGTGGTTTTATGTGGCCCGTGAAGCCATCCTGGAAACAGTGAGGGAACGCCCCCCCCCCTGCCTTGGCCCTGGCCTAGGCCGGCCAGCTGGGAGCCAAAGCTGGGAGCCAATGTACAATTTTGTGGTGGCCATCTATGCTGAAACACATTCTTTTATAGAGTTGTTGAGGCCACGTGGAGTTTTGTCTGTGTCCTCAGTGTTACCTGAGTGGTGCAAATGGGCGTGGAGCCTCCTTAGACCTGCTGAGAAGACTGTGTGGTAGACTGGAGATGGATGACGTTGTATCCCTCCCCCTCTGTTGAGGGAAGGTCTGTTTTTAATTTTGACACCGCCGGCCTCTTTGCCCCCTCTTTCAAGCCAGCGGACCCAGATAAACCTCCAAGTGGCCTCAGCGATTCTCTAAAAAGAAGGCAAAGGGCCAGCAGTCTGCAAGGAGTATAAATTCAGAAGAGAATTGAAGACTCATCTCTTCAGTCAAGCCGGCCTGGCCTAGACCTCCTCGGGTTTTAGGTAAATTTTTATGTAAATTTTTAAACAAGGTTGTTTGGGTTTTAGAATTGGGATTTTAACAGGTTTTAGTAACAGCCATGTATTAATTTAATTCATTTTTAAATATTTATTATTATTATCTGTTTTAAATTGGGCTGTAAACCGCCCCGAGTCCTACGGGAGAGGGGCGGTAGAAAAGTTTAATAAATAAATAAATAATAAATAAAATAAATAAACAAACGCTCCCATTCCCCACCATCCCAGTCAGAGCTGAAGAAGCATCTTGGAGGAGAAGCGAAACCTCTACAAAGATTAAAAAGAAAAGTCCAGTTGCCTCTTGAAAAAGCGCCTTTGGGAATAAACGATGACCTGGAATGATGGAGAACCTCCGTGGACATCTGCAGTGATTGATTTAGCAGCGGCAAGGAAGGTCGTAAAATGGGACAAAACTGAGCAGCAGAAATTTTGGGAATAATAATAATAATAATAATAATAAAGTTGGGAGGGACCTTGGAGGCCATCTAGTCCAACCCCCTGCTCAACCAGGAGACCCTATACTATTTCAGACAAAGGGCTGTCCAATCTCTTCATAAAAACTTCCAGTGTTGGAGCATTCACATATTCTGGAGGCAGGTGGTTCCACTGGTTAATTGTTCTAACCGTCAGGAAGCTTCTCCTTAGTTCTAGGTTGTAAGTTGAGGAGTTACCTGTAATAACCCACTTTTCTTCCAACCAAATCTATGTTTTTTTTTTCTCCCAACCCTAGCCGGGGAGGGGGTGGAGAAGGTAATTCTCTTTTGCAAATTCTGACCCACTCACCGGGAGCGCTTCGGACAGTATCGCTGTCCCCATCTTCACGATCACTTTGGTAGCCCTCCGGGGCACTGTAGCGCTCGCTGCCCAGACTGCTCTGGCTTTCTGATTTGGTACTGCCCAAAGTCCGACCGACACTCCCGCTTGGCGACTGAGCAACCTCACCACTGGAAACTGGAGGAAGCAGGGGGGAAAAAAAACATACCACTGAACGTGATATTGAGCGTGAAAATCAGCCTGGAGAGGAAGCCAGTAGGGCAAAATCCCTAAAAATATAAATTGAATAGACTAGCGATAGCACCTAAGACTTATATACCGCTTCACAGGGCCTTACAGCCCCCTCTAAGCGGTTTACAGAGTCAGCCTGTTGCTCCCCGCCCAACAATCTGGGTCTTCATTTTACCGACCTCGGAAGGATGGAAGGCTGAGTCAACCCTGAACCAGTCAGGATCAAACTTCCTGGCTGTGGGCAGAGTCGGTCTGCAGTGCTGCATTCTAACCACCAGGGCTCCCAAAGGCACAATACTGGAACTATCACGTCATGTAGCAACGAAATTTCATTTTAACGTATGCCGATTAGTATACATTCAAACTGACAATAAAGTTATTATTCTATTCTATTCTATTCTATTCTATTCTATTCTATTCTATTCTATTCTATTCTATTCTATTCTATTCTATTCTATTCTATTCCATTCCATATTTTCTATTCTATTCTATTCTATTCTATTCTATTCTATTCTATTCTATTCTATTCTATTCTATTCCCTTCCATATTTTCTATTCTATTCTATTCTATTCTATTCTATTCTATTCTATTCTATTCTATTCTATTCTATTCTATTCTATTCTATTCCATTCCATATTTTCTATTCTATTCTATTCTATTCTATTCTATTCTATTCTATTCTATTCTATTCTATTCTATTCTATTCTATTCTATTCTATTCTCAATAAAGACTATTCTATTCTATTCTATTCTATTCTATTCTATTCTATTCTATTCTATTCTATTCTATTCTATTCTATTCATGTAGGACAGGCAGAGCCTGGGGATGGAGTGAAGAGAAGAATCAGCCTAGAATCGTTATGTTCCCACAAATGGTTCAACCCCCTCTTCAATTCCGTTGGCTCTTATGTAGCACCAATTTGGTGCTGACCATTAGTTGACTTGATTCTTGTCTAAAAGGAGTCCTTGACCTGCAACCATTCATTTATTGACCATTTGAACAGCAATAGCCATAGCCCTTAGACTTATACCCCGCTTCACAGCACTTTAAACGGTTTACAGATTCGGCATACTTGCTCCCAACAATCTGGGTCCTCATTTTTCCAATTTCGGAAAGGATTGAAGGCTGAGTCAACCTTGAACTGGTCAGGATCAAACTCCTGGCTGTGGGCGGAGTTATTAGCCTGCAATGCTGCATTCTAACAACTGCACCAACACGTATGATTGATGATTGATGATTGATGAATGAATGAATGAATGAATGAATGAATGAATGAATGAATGAATGAATGAACAAACAAATGAATGAATGAACCAAAATCCACTCCCACTGTCAATGCAAATAGAAACAGAAATTTGGGACTCAGCTGTGGTCGTTACTCTTCCCCGCCTTAGTTCAGTAACAACAAGAAGTGTGAGATCACAACGACACATATTTGCAGCTTTTCGACCCGTGGGTTTGCTCACCAGAATCTGCTGGGTGTTTCCTGATCTGGAAACTCTTTGATCTCACGGATAAGGACCGACTGTCAAAACTGGAGGAGCTGATCTCAGAATCGCTGTCGCTGTCACTGGAGACAACTGCGGGAAAACGAACAAAAGGGCGGGAGGTGAATGCCGTCATTCCTTTGTCTCACTTAACAACCACACCCCTTAATGACAACGTTTTAGGTCCCAATTCTGCTTATAAGGTAAGGACTACCTATACATTTGGCTGATGTATTTACCCAACATTGCCCCCCACCCACCAAAAAAAGAGTTATAAGTTGTGGTCTTTTGCCGACAACACTAATAGTAGTTAGTAATACAGGTAGTCCTCAACTTACAATCAAAGCTGAACCCAAAATGTCTGTTGTTCTGCAACACGGTTGTTACGTGCGTTTTGCTCCATTTTACGACCTTTCTTGCCACAGTTGTTAAGTGAATCACTTCATGTGTTGTGTTAGTAACACGGTTGTTGAGTGAATCTGGCTTCCTCATTGACTTTGCTTGTCAGAAGTTCACAAAAGGGGATCACGTGACCCCGGGACACTGCAACCGTTGTAAGTACATGCCAGTTTCCAAGTATCTGAATTTTGATCACGTAACCACAGGGATGTTGTGTGAAAAATGGGCCTAATTTACTTTTTTTGGTGCTGTTGTAACTTTGAACAGTCACAAAACAAATGGCTGAAAATGGAGGACTCACCTGTACAGGATCCTCAGAATATTACAGACCGTTTAACAAAAAAAAAAAAAAAAAAGGAAGCATTTTATTTATTTATTTATTTATTTATTTAGATTTCTATGCCGCCCTATTCCAAGAACTGCCAGCTCTAAGATGAATAAACAGAAGCCTAAGAGGCGGAAAAATATATATGTCTACAAGATCAAGAACTGTTGATTGCAAAGATTG
Source organism: Bothrops alternatus (assembly GCA_034064705.1). NCBI lineage: Eukaryota > Metazoa > Chordata > Lepidosauria > Squamata > Viperidae > Bothrops > Bothrops alternatus. The sequence goes on from JARGCV010000930.1 coordinate 38,065, forward strand.
GTTTTAAAATTAAGATATTTAGGAATTAAATTACATTCGCTACCAAGAACTGTATGGTATTTCGGAATAATGATGTTAAAACGTGAAACGAGATCAAAACGGATTTAATGAGGTGGGACAAATTACAATTGTCATTATTAGATAGAATGAACGTCTCAACAAGTCTTGTCGTTTTTACACAGGCAGTCCCCAACTTACAACAGCTCATGGATAGCCATTTGTCTGAAATGGTACAGGGTTTCCTGCCTGAGCAGGGGGTTGGACTAGATGACCTCCAAGGTCCAACTTTTATTATTATTATTATTATTATTATTATTATTATTATTGTTGTTGTTGTTGTTGTTGTTATTGTTATTATTATTTAGTGATTGGTCAAAGTTACAATGGCAATGAAAAAAGGGACTTAGGACAGTTTTTCACACTTACGACTGTTGAACCATTCCCCAGGGTCACGTGATCAAAATCCAGACGCTTGGCAACTGGCTCGTATTTATGACGGCTGCAGTGTCCCGGGGTCACGTGATCCCCCTTTTGCGATCTTCTGCCAAGCAAAGCCAATGGGGAAGCAGGATCCACTTAACAACCGTGCTACTCACTTAACAACTGCAGTGAATCACTGAACAACTGTGGCAAAAAATGTCATAAAACGCGACAAAAGCCCCAGGAATTCAATATAAATTCTTGCAAGAGGATGGTTAATAGGACCTAATTTAAAATTGTACTTTGTTGTTTGGGAACCGATAACTTTAGAAAATAAAAAGACTATATAGGCAGTTCTTGGTTTACAACCACAATTGAGCCCAAAATTTCTATTGCTAAGTGAGACAGTTCTTAAGTGAGTATTGCTCCATTTTAGGCCTTTCTTGCCACAGTTGTGTTTTTTAAAAATAATATTTTATTAATTTTCCAATTTTACATTTGAGTATTTAAAAAGCAATGTGGTGACTGAGTTAATCAATAATTCAATAACAAAATCTTGAGTGGAAATCTCAGGTTACCACATCAGATATTTCTTCTCTTTTTTCCCTTAACATTTACTGTCTCGTATTCAAACTAGTACATTTCTAATTATATTAACTCAATAAAGACATCATAATTACATGTATCAATAAGTGTTTAGCTTATATATATATATCTTAATTACATTCAATCTTCATAAACCATCCATATCCTGTTATTAATTTTTACATAACTTTTGACTTCTCATCAATATTCCAATTTAACCTTTGATGTCCATAATTTTCAAACCTTGGGTAACCAAGATTTTCCCTTATCTCACTTCATAACAAACTATAATGTCCAAAACACAGTTGCTAAGTGAATTCCTGCAGTTGTTAAGTTAGTAACATGGTTGTTAAGTGAATCTGGCTTCCGGCATTGACTCTGCTTGTCAGAAGGTCCCAAAAGGGGATCACATGACCCCGGGACGCTGCGACGGTCATAAATCTGAGTCAGCCACCAAGCGTATGAATTTTGATCACCTGACCGCGCGGATGCTGCAACAGTCATGTGAAAAATGGTCATAAGTCAGTTTCCTGCCTGAGCAGGGGGTTGGGCTAGATCAGCGGTTCTCAACCTTTTCCGGGGCTCGACCCCAGCCCGCATTGCGCATGCGCGGCGCATCGCACATGCGCAGCGTGTTGGGGCGCATCGCGCATGCGCGGCGCAACGGCCCGCAATGCAAAGGGGAAAAAAATGGCCGACCCAAAAAAAAATGTCCAACCAAAATTAAAAAAAAAATGGCGGGCCTGCATTGTGCATGCACGACGGCCCGCATTGCAAAGGGGAAAAAAATGGCCGACCAAAAAAAAAATGGCCGACCCAAAAAAAAAATAAAAATGGCAGACTGCGGTGTTTGGCGACCCCCGTGAAATGGTCATTCGACCCCAAATGGGGTCGCGACCCACAGGTTGAGAACCGCTGGGCTAGATGATCTCCAAGGTCCCTTCCAACTTCATTATTGTTATTACTTTTTTCAGTGCCGCTGTAACTTTGAACGGTCAAGGATTGCCTGTACTAGAACAAAAGGGACGTGAATTGAAATTTGGATGGCACAGCTGCTTAGGGTACGCTAAAGATAAATTCAATATAAATTTTAAGCCTCGCTTCTTTAAATGCGCTTTTGGAGAATCTGGAAAAAGACCTACAGCAAAGCCCCAGAAAAGCTTTCTTCAGAAGAGAAACGACAATTAAACCCACTTGGCTGACTTATGCCGAGCTATTAACATCCGTTGGAAGAGAAAAGAGAAAATCTGAAGAAGGGAGATTTTACTTGTCAATGGTTTACGTACCGCTCCGTTTTGAGAGATTTAAAATGGATAAAAAAGAGTTCTGTTTTGACAGATGAAAGAAGTGATTTTTCAAAAAGACTTTTGTACCAGCGACGAACATCTTATTGCTAAGGGATGTAAATTGATATTGACAATGAGTCAGGAAGATGATTAGCGGTCTGGAGGCTAAAACGTACAAGGAATGGTTGCTGGAATTGGGTGTGTCTCGTTTAATGAAGAGAAGGACGAGGGGGGACAGGATAGCAGTCTTCCAGTATCTCAGGGGCTGCCCCAAAGAAGAGGGAGTCAAGCTATTCTCCAAAGCATCTGAAGGCAGGATAAGAAGCAACGGATGGAAACTCATCAAGGAGAGAAGCAACCTAGAACTGAGGAGAAACTTCCTGACAGTTAGAACAATTAACCAGTGGAACAACCTGCCTCCAGAAGCTGTGAATGCTCCAACACTGGAGGTTTTAAAGAGACTGGACAGTCATTTGTCTGAAATGGTACTATAGGGTTTCCTGCCTGAGCACGGGGTTGGACTAGATGACCTCCAAGGTCCCTCCCAACAACTACTACTTCTCCTTCTCCTTCTCCCCCCTCCTCCTCCTCCTTATTATTATTATTATTATTATTATTATTATTATTATTATTAGTCCCAAAGCTTGTTTCAAAAGAACACCTGAAATGCCTAGCTTTCCTCGGTCACACCCGAAACCAGGAAAAAAAAAGAACTCAGCATTAATAATAATAATAATAATAATAATAATAATAATAATAATAATAATAATAATAATAATAATAATAATATATTCCAGATGGTAGGGTTAAATGGGCAGGAGGTTTTGGATATACGGGTAGTCCTTGATTTATGACCACAATTGAATCCGACATTTTTGATTGCTAAGCAAGATACTTATTAAGTAAGCATGGTTCAATTTTACGACCTTTCTTGCCTCCGTTAAGTGAATCCCTGTAATTGTTCAGTTAGCAACACGGTTTTTAAATGAATCTGGCTTCCCCATTGACTTTGTCAGAAGGTCGCAAAAGGGGGTCATGTGACACCCCCCCCGGGACGCTGCGACCGTCATAAATACGAATGAGTTGTCCAGCGTCTGAATTTTGATCACGTGACCGCGGGGAGGCTGCCACGGCCGTTAAGTGTAAAAAAAATGGTTATAATTCGCTTTTTTCAATGCCACTGTAACTTTGAACGGTCACTAAACGAACTGTTGTTAAGTGGAGGAATACTTGTGATATTATGCTTGACCACTGGGCAAATAGGTGGGCAAACAGACTGAACTTTACCCTGAATTATAATTTGGAAGACATTTTTTATTTGTTTAGGGCAGGGGTAGGCAACCTTGGCTCTTTTATGACTGGTGGACTTCAACTCCCAGAATTCCTGAGCCAGCATGGGGGAACTATGGCTCCCTTCGTGACTTATGGACTTCAACTCCCAGAATTCCTGAGCCAGTATGGGGGAACTATGGCCCCTTCATGACTCGTGGACTTCAACTCCCAGAATTCCTGAGCCAGCATGGAAGAACTATGGCCCCCTTCATGATGTGTGAACTTCAATTCCCAGAATTCCTGAGCCAGCATGAGGGAAACTTTGGCCCCTTCATGACTCATGGACTTCAACTCCCAGAATTCCTGAGCCAGCATGGGGGAACTATGGCCCCTTCATGACTCGTGGACTTCAACTCCTAGAATTCCTGAGCCGGCCTGGCTCAGCTTGGAAACCTCTCCCTTTCCCCTCAGCATGGCTGGCTCAGGAATTCTGGGAGTTGAAGTCCACGAGTCATAAAAGAGCCAAAGTTGCCTAGGGACTGTTCAAAGTTATCATACACTGGTAACACTTAATAACCATTTTTCACACCGGTGACCGTTGCAGCAAGGGTCACGGGTTCAAGATTCAGACACTCGGCAACTGACTCATCTTTATGAGCGTCCCGGGTCATGTGATCCCCTTTTGATAAGCAAAATCCATGGGGGAAGCCAGATTCACTTCACAACCGTGTTCCTAACAACAGCTGCAGCAATTCACTTAACAACGATAACAAGAAAGGTTGTAAAATGGGCCTCTTAACAACGGTCTTGTAAATGTTCGGCCTCGTCGCAGCGATAAGTTGAGGACCATCTGCACTGTGGCTATTTAACCCCACTTATCCTTTCTATCCCCCTTCAATTTGTATTTTAACTGTTTCCCTTTATTTTGGAAACTTCGTAAAATCCTTCTTTTAAAAAAAAAACAAAACACCAAACAGACCCAGAACTTTGCAGCTGTCACATGCTGAGAGTGACTCAAACGCCCATATGCTGGCTGTTAAATCAATTACGATGTTCTTTTTTTTTAAGAAAAAAAAAACAGGACCCCCCCCCCCAAATCTACAAGGGTATATTAGCACTAAACATCATTACAAAGGCTCTCCGTTCCCACCCCTCACCCCCCCCACCCCAATCTGGCATTTCTGCTGTTTCTTGCAAACTCAATTGAAGGGAGACAAGCAAAGGTACAAGCCTCAATTTAGCTGACAAAAGACCCAGGGTGGCTATTTCAACTGGGAATTTGTTCCCACTTTACAGTGGGGGGGGGGGCGAATAAAAATAAAAGGCCTGCACCCCCTTCTGCTATTTAAGCAGCCTGCGGGGAGGAAATCTTCTGTAGCAGGCAGCTGTTGGATGGGGAGATGAGATTATGGAGGGGGGGAAGAGGAATTAAGCCCCCCCATCTAACTGCCTCTCTATCATCTAATTTTGAGCTAAATTTAGAAGGCAAGCTGCCCCATAAAAGGGACCTCTAGCCTGGAATGTATAAAACAGGGAATTACTTAGAAAAGAGAATAACAGGGTTGGGAGGGACCTTGGAGGTCATCTAGTCCAACCCCCTGCTCAGGCAGGAGACCCTATATCATTTAAGACCAACAGTTGTCCAGTCTCTTCTTAAAAATGTCCAGTGTTGGAGCATTCACCGCTTCTGGAGGCAGGTTGTTCCACTGGTTAATTGTTCTGTCAGGAAATTTCTCCTTGTTTTTAGGTTGGATCTCTCTTTAATGATCTTCCACCCGTTACAGACAGCCCTCGACTTGTGGTGAGAAAGGTCGTAAAATGGGGCAAAAGTCACTTAACAACTACCTTGCTTAGCAACAGAAAATTTTGAACTCAACTGTGGTCGTTAATTCGAGATCTATTTGTACCACTTGTCAGCAATCCAGCCAGCCATGCTTTAAGACGGGTGGATTTCAGCTCCCAGAATTCCCCAGCCTGCATGCTTTAAGATGGGTGGACTTCCACTCCCAGAATTCCCCAGCCTGCATGCTTTAAGATGGGTGGACTTCCACTCCCAGAATTCCGCAGCCTGCATGCTTTAAGATGGGTGGACTTCCACTCCCAGAATTCCGCAGCCTGCATGCTTTAAGATGGGTGGACTTCCACTCCCAGAATTCCCCAGCCTGCATGCTTTAAGATGGGTGGACTTCAACTCCCAGAATTCCCCAGTGGCATGCTGTGATGAATGGACTTCAGTGCCCAAATTCTCTAAGATGGGTGGACTTCAACTCCCAAAATTCTCCAGCCAGGATGCTGGCTGGAGAATTCTGGGAGTTGAAGTTCACCCACATTAACATTGCTGAGATTGAGCCTCTTTTAATCATTCCAAATATCCCTCTTGATGCCTCCCATTGGGGGGGGGGAGAGTAGAGGCTGACCTTTGCCCCTGGCCCAGGTGTAAGTGTGATCCATCCCACTGCCCCGGAGTTCCAGGGATGGGGGTGCCAGGCGAGGAGGAGGGGGCCGAAGGTGGATTTCTTTGGCTTTGCTGCCGCTCCCTTTTAAGGGCAGGATGCATTTCGGGAGACCTTTGTAGAACCAGGCCCCAGATCGCTTCCAGACCTGAAGAGATTGAAGAAAGAAAGAAAAAAGGATTTTTAGTGTTCTGAATGCTGATTCCTGTTTATTTATTTCTGATTTTACTGAGCCCTCGTTTTTGTCTTTGAGTACTCTTTTGCTTTTTTTTGTTTTGTTCATAAATAGAATAGAATAGAATAGAATAACAGAGTTGGAAGGTACCTTGGAGGTCATCTAGTCCAACCCCCTTCTCAGGAAAGAAACCTTACACCATTTCAGACAAATGGCGGTCCAGTCTCTTCTTAAAAACTTCCAGTGTTGGAGCATTCACCGCTTCTGGAGGCAGGTTGTTCCACTGGTTAATTGTTCTAACTGTCAGGAAGTTTCTCCTTAGTTCTAGGTTGCTTCTCTCCTTGATGAGTTTTCACCCGTTGCTTCCTGTCCTGCCTTCAGGGGCTTTGCAGAATAGCTTGACTCCCTCTTCTTTGGGGCAGCCCCTGAGATATTGGAACACTGCTATCATGTCCGCCCTCGTCCTTCTCTTCATTAAACTAGACATACCCAATTCCATCAACAGTTGTATGTTGTAGCCTCCAGTCCCCTGACCATCTTTGTTGCTCTTCTCTGTACTCTTTCTAGAGTCTCAGCATCTTTTTTACATCGTGGTGACCAAAACTGGATGCCGTATTCCAAGTGTGGCCTTACCAAGGCCTTGTAAAGTGATATTAACACCTCACGTGATCTTGATTCTATCCCTCTGTCAATGCAGCCTAGCACTATGTTGGCCTTTTTTGGCAGCTGCAGCACACGGCTGGCTCCTAGTTAAGTGATTGTCCATTAGGACTCCGAGATCCCTCTCACAGTTGCTACTATTGCGCAACTATACTATGCCTGTACATTTGGTTTTTCTTGCCTAAATGTAGTCTTGCCTTACTTTTTTCACCTCTGAATTTAATTTTGTTAGATAGCGCCCAGTGTTCAAGTCTGTCCAGATCCTCCTGTATTTTAAGCCTGTCTTCTGAAAAGTTGGCTATTCCTGCCACTTATTAAATGGGGCAAAACTCACTTAATTAGCCACAGAAATTTTGGGCTCAATTTTCGTCATAAGTCAGGGTCTAGCTGTAAATGCATTCTACCGAAAGCCAAGGAGAAATTTTGGGGACATTCAGCTTAAAACGCAAGCCGAGAGAAAAATAATTTCAGTTAAAAGAGGGTCAAAACCTCGCGGCTGATAAGGTGACACGAAAGCCAGTTGCCAAACTCACCACGGCCACATTTTCCAAGAACGCAGCTTTCTTTCCAGTACAGATTTTAATATAGAGATTGGGGACAAAGTGAACTTATTAAAATATATTTAATCTATACGGCTTCACAGAAAAGGAAGAGCAATTTTCACAGAAAGAACAGTGAAAACCTGAAACTCAATTTAATTTCTGCCCTCCAGCAAAAGCTAATCAAAAACTCAACGAGACACTCGGAGAGCTCACTTTAAACACAAACGCGCGCGCACACACACACACACACAACACAAAATGCTTTAGACCTATGGAAACTGTGCCAAATAAATCATTTTTCCCTCTGAGAAATTTATTTCCTGGAAAAAAAATGTGAGTTGTTGCTCACCAGATTAGAACAGACTGAATTCCTGCCTCAAGATATTTATCCTTTAAAATTGGACAAGAAAAGACAGCAAGGAGAAATGAATGTGTAGTTGATATCGTGGTAGGAAACAAACTAACAGATATATATATATATATATATATATATCTTTATATATATATAATATATATATATATATATATATATATATATATATATATATATATATATATAATATATATATATATATATATATATATATATATATATATATATATATATATATATATATATATATATATATATCTATATATATATATATATATATTGATCCAATCCTCAAAAGGATTCCAGTTCAGTGTATGTCACACATTTGGTTCATTTGTTGTCAATTTAAAGCAGAGGCCTCCAAACTTGGCAATTTTAAAACTTGTGGACTTCCAGTCCCAGATTTCCCCAGCCAGCCAGCTTTAAGATGGGTGGACTTCAGCTCCCAGAATTCCCAAGCCAGCATGTTTTAAGAGGGTGGACTTCCACTCCCAGAATTCCCCAGCCAGCATGCTTTAAGATGGTGGACTTCCACTCCCAGAATTCCCCAGCCAGCATGCTTTAAGATGGGTGGACTTCAGCTCCCAGAATTCCCCAGCCAGCATGCTTTAATATGAGTGGACTTCAGCTCCCAGAATTCTCCAGCCAGCTATGTTGGCCAGGGGATTCTGGGAGTTAACGTCCGCACATGTTAAAAGGGCCAAGCTTAAGAAATCGATCCAAATAATCTCTCCTGACAACAGCAAGTGCAGGTATCAACCACCGCAACCACAACTGTGGAATTGTGGTCCCATCAGAACTCACCTCTCTCTGCTCGCTGCAGATCTTACAGAACCAAACGGTCCGTTTGTGGGGATCCGGCGTTTCTATGCCACACTTTGTGCAAACTTTCTGGGGAGACAGAGAGAAAAATCAATCAATCCAAAAGCTGGTGATACCACTGGGTAAGATTGGGTGGGTGGGCCACGACATGGGGGAGAAAAACAACAATCTCTAAATTAGGGGTCTTCAAACAAGTCATAAAAGGGCCAAGTTTGAAGACCCCTGGTCTGGATCTAAGCCCGTGGTTTCATCAAAATGGCTGACTGAGGAATTCTGGGAGTTGAAGTCCACAAGTCATAAAAAGGCCAAGTTTGAAGACCCCTGGTCTGGATCCAAGCCTGTTGTTTCATCAAAATGGCCGACTGAGGAATTCTGGGAGTTGAAGTCCACAAGTCATCAAAGGGCCAAGTTTGAAGACCCCTGGTCTGGATCTAAGCCCGTGGTTTCATCAAAATTGCCGACTGAGGAATTCTGGGAGTTGAAGTCCAAAAGTCATAAAAGGGCCAAGTTTGAAGACCCCTGGTCTGGATCCAAGCCTGTTGTTTCATCAAAATGGCCGACTGAGGAATTCTGGGAGTGGAAGTCCAGAAGTCATAAAAGGGCCAATTTTTCCTTGCTCTAAATTGTGGGACAGGTTTTGTCTCTGGAAAAGGATGACGTTGAATCTTATAAATATTAATTGCAAAAACAGATTTCCCCCAAATTTTCAGGGAGTCCCTCGACTTATGACAATCAAGCCTCATTTCTGTCGCTAAGCAAGGTGGTTGCTAAGTGACTTTTGCCCCATTTTACAACACTTCTTGACACCGGTTGTTAAGTGAAGCACTGCACTTGTTAAGTGAATCGTGTGGTCCTTAAAAGTGAAACTGGCTTTGCTTGGCTGGGAATGTGGCAAAAGGGGGGCTGTAATGGTCGTTAAGTCTGAAACGCGATCGTAAGTCCTTTTTTTTACAGTGCTGCTGTAATTTTGAATGGTCACTCAACTTAAAAACTGCCTTGGTTAACAACGGAGATTTGGACTTAGTTGTAATCTAAATTGAGGGCGGACTTTCTTAACTTTGGATCTGAAGCCTCCTTCTAACTATTGGAACTTCAACCACAAAGCCTTTTCCCACAATGCACCTTAGGTAGCAGCCTCTCTCGAGGGCATTGTGGGAGGTTCAACTATAGCTAGCATGATCTCCAGGTAGTCCTTGACTTATGACCAGGCTCTTGGCAACTATTTGAAGTTACCCTGTGGTAAGATGGCTGGCCAATAGATTTTATGAAGGAAAGAAAGAAAGAAAGAAAGAAAGAAAGAAAGAAAGAAAGAAGAAGAAAGAAAGAAAGAAAGAAAGAAAGAAAGAAAGAAAGAAAGAAGAAAGAAAGAAAGAAAGAAAGAAGAAGAAAGAAAGAAAGAAAGAAAGAAAGAAGAAAGAAAGAAGAAAGAAAAGAAAGAAAGAAAGAAAGAAAGAAAGAAAGGAAGAAAGGAAGGAAGAAAGGAAGGAAGAAAGGAAGGAAGAAAGGAAGGAAAATAGATAGGTCGAGAAAGAAGAAAGAAAGAGAGAGAGAGAGGTGGAAAGAAGGAAAATAGATAGGTCGAAAAAGAAAGAAAGAAAGAAAGAAAGAAAGAAAGAAAGAAAGGTGGAAGGAAGGAAAATAGGTCAAGAAAAAGAAAAAAGACAGAAAGAAAGAAAGAAAAGAAACAAAGAAAGAAAGAAAGAAAGAAAGAAAGAAAGAAAGAAAGAAAGAAAGGAAGAAGGAAGGAAGGAAGGAAGGAAGGAAGGAAGGAAGGAAGGAAGGAAGGAAGGAAGAAAGGAAGAAAGGAAGGAAAATAGATAGGTCGAGAAAGAAGAAAGAAAGGAAGAGAGAGAGAGAGAGAGGTGGAAAGAAGGAAAATAGATAGGTCGAAAAAGAAAGAAAGAAAGAAAGAAAGAAAGAAAGAAAGAAAGAAGAAGAAAGAAAGAAAGAAGAAGAAAGAAAGTGGAAGGAAGGAAAATAGGTCAAGAAAAAGAAAAGACAGAAAGAAAGAAAGAAAGAAAGAAAGAAAGAAAGAAAGAAAGAAAGAAAGAAAGAAAGAGAAAGGTGGAAAGAAGGAAAATAGGTAGAGGAAGGAAGGAAGGAAGGAAGGAAGGAAGGAAGGAAGGAAGGAAGGAAGGAAGGAAGGAAGGAAAGGAAAGAAGGAAGAAAGAAAGAAAGAAAGAAAGAAAGAAAGAAAGAAAGAAAGAAAGAAAGAAAGAAAGAAAGAAAGGAAAGAAAGAGAAGGTGGAAAGAAGGAAAATAGGTAGAGGAAGGAAGGAAGGAAAGGAAAGGAAAGGAAAGAAGGAAGGAAGGAAGGAAGGAAGGAAGGAAGGAAGGAAGAAAGAAAGAAAGAAAGAAAGAAAGAAAGAAAGAAAGAAAGAAAGAAAGAAAGAAAGAAAGAAAGAAAGAAAGAAAGAAAGAAAGGTTAGTTATAACGTTTATTTGCAGCCTGGGATTTGAAATTCCGATACCACACCATCACATGACTGCATTTGGAGCAGTGAGCAGTTGGTCCATACGTAGGGTTGTTAGTTAGCATCCTGCGGTCACATAATCATGATTTACAACCTGTTTTCCCCAAACCGATATTTACTTTCGGTTTCTGGCAATGAACGCCCATTATGGACAAGGGATTCATTTAACGACCACCGTGCTTGCTTTGCAACCGCGCAGCATTCACTTAAAAACCACTGCAAAAAAAAAAAAAAAACAACCCCAAAACCCCAGCACAAAATCTGGGACAGTTGCACAATAATCCACTTAACGACCAGCCTCAATGATGGTCGTAAATGGAGACCACCAGTGTTTAAACCCGGACCTGGTTGAATATTGTAGGATCACCCATAACCGGGGCCCTTCTGCTTATGCCCAGAAGGAACTGCAAAGGCAATACTAGCCTTTTATGAGTTCGTCTGATTTCGGGATCAGTCAGCAAAGCCAGAGACAGCCGGTGTTTTTTTCCAGCCATCTGGACAATCCGAACGGCCCCCCAGGGCAAAGAAGCTCCGGAAGATTCAAAAGGGCTGTGAGGCCGAACCGAAGGAATAAAAACAAATGGAGCACTCAATAAAAGAGGGGGGGGGAACAAAAATCAATCCACAGTAAGATGGATTAACTATTTCCCTTCCAGCTGCCTGTAAATTAATGCTGCCAGCCATATCCACAGCAGGCACAGATGGAATAGGATGCCGATCAGGAACCAGGGGGGGGGTGAAAAGAGTCAACCTGCAGGGGGGGGGTATTTCTCATCTCAAAAAGATTCTACATTTAGACAAGAAAAACCACATGGACAGCTGCAGTATAGGTCAGGGGTGGGCAACCTTGGCTCTTTTATGACTCGTGGACTTC
>JARGCV010000930.1:55000-62500 GCA_034064705.1 Bothrops alternatus
ATTTTTTTACCTAATCACCTGAATACTGTATTTGGTAAACATTATGTTGTCTGGGTTTATATTTAAAAAACGATCACAATTGGTTTCTATAATTCTATAGTCCACATAATAACTTTGCTTGATGTTCCCTTCTTCCAAAAATGTCTTTTGCCATCCTTGAATTAATGCAATTCTTATTATTTAGATAAATAACAGTTTTAAATATAGACATTTTTTCTAATATTTCTGCAAATAACCACCACACTGATATAAAGCTTCTTTTCTAACTGATCATCTTGATAGCCTTATCATAAGAATCCTGTAAGAATTTTTATTTAAGTTTGTTTTCCCCACAATATTTGAAACATTAGCCTTATCATAGATCCTGTTAAAATTCTTATTTAAGTTTGTTTTCCCCACAATATTTGAAACATTCTTACTGGTAAAGATTTTCATTACACTAAGCATTTAAGTCTTTTTCCTCATACAGGCCATCCAACACTTTTACATTTCTCATATCTTAGAAAAAGAAAAAAAAAAGAAAGAAAAAGAAAGAAAAAAAATAAGATCCCACTTTTTCAATCTTCCTGCTGGATCACTGTTTTCCTACTTTTTGACTCTGTTCTGAATTGTTCCCCTCCCCATAAAGTGCTGCAAAAGAATTTGTGGATTTTCCTGCTGAAACTGCATATTCGAAATGATTCAGGGGATGGGTAGCAGCACCCAACCTTGGCTGATCTTGCTCAATCCAGGGATAGGAGACCACAAAGAAAGCCCAGAGACATGGGCAGCACTCCAAATTAAAAAAAGAAAATCTTGCCATTAGCAAGATTAGCAAAAATGTTTAAAAATATGTCAGATAGATGATGGAAATGCAAACACAGGTCAGGTACTTATTATCATGTATGGTGGACATGTGTTAAAGCAAAACAACACTGGACAAAAATACAGCTTGGCTAGAAAAGAAACAGAATACTTTCAAACTTGGGACTTATTTTATCAATGGATGGAGAAAAGAATAAAGGATTAGGAATTGAATTTGTATTAGTGAGTGACTGGAGGCTAAAACATATAAGGGACAGTTGCTGGAATTGGGTCTGTCTAGTTCAGCGGTTCTCAACCTTTTTCAGGCTGCGACCCCGACCTGCGCTGCGCATGCGCGGCGCGACAACCTGCGCTACGCATGCGCGGCGCTACCCCGACCCGCGCATGCGTGGGTGCTGCCCCCTGCGCCGGCCGAGGCGTAGGCCGCCATCCGTTTGGGGCGGCGGCAGGCAGGCCCAGGCACTCCTGGGCGGGCCGCGGCAGCGACGGCACAGGGCGACCATGGGCTGGGCCACCAGCTGGCCCAGCCCAAGGGAGGTAAGGCACCACCGGCCCCACGCGCGCCAAAAACCCTCCCTGCCACCCGCCGGCCTCCCACCTCCCACCCCTATTTATTTATTTATTTATTTATTTATTTATTTATTTATTTATTTATTTATTTATTTATTTATTCGATTTCTATGCCGCCCTATTCCGGAGAACTCAGGGCGGCTCACAACACAGTAGAAATCAACATAAAAATACATATAAATATAAACCTCTTAATTTTTTTTTTTTAAAAAAACCCAATCATTCAGCATACACACAGACATACACTGGCTTGGGGCAAGATGTCAACCGCCCCAGGCCTGCCGGCAGAGGTGTGTTTTGAGTAATTTACGAAAGGCGGAGAGGGTGGGGGCGACACGGATCTCCGTGGGAAGTTGGTTCCAGAGGGCTGGGGCCGCAACAGAGAAGGCTCTTTCCCCTAGGCCCTGCCAGGCGACACTGTCTGGCTGACGGGACCTGGAGAAGCCGACTCTGTGGGCCCTAACTGGCCGCTGGGATTCATGGGGCAGCAGACGGTCCCGTAAGTAACCTGGTCCGATGCCATGTAGGGCTTTATAGGTGATAACCAACACTTTGAATTGGGGTTCGGAGACCAATTGGCAGCCAATGCAGCTCGCGGAGTGATGCCGAAATGTGGGCATTTCTGGGCAAGCCCAACACTGCTCGCGCGGCTGCATTCTGCATTACCTGAAGTCTCCGAACATTTTTCAAAGGTAGCCCCATGTAGAGAGCATTGCAGTAGTCGAGCCTCGAGGTGATAAGGGCATGAGTGACTGTGAGAAGAGACTCCCGGTCCAAATAGGGCCGCAACTGGTGCACCAGGCGAACCTGGGCAAATGTCCTCCTCGCCACAGCCGAAAAATGATGTTCCAAATTTAGCTGTGGATCGAGGAGGACGCCCAAGTTGCGGACCTTCTCGAGGGGGTCAAAAGCTCCCCCCCCCAGGCTGATGGACGGATGGATTAAATTGTCTTTGGGAGGCAAAACTTATGACCACAATTGAGCCAGAGATGATTGTTGCTAAGCGAGACAGTTGTTAAGTGAACTTTTACCCCACAGGTACCTCTGTGACATTTCTGGCCTCTTTTACTTCCATTTTTTAGTAGTTGCTCAGCAGGGAGGGGTGGAAACTTCCGGAGAGCTCGCCTTCGCTGCAGACAACTCGCAGCACCGTTTGCAGACTGGGACTTTTGGCGGGCTCAGCAGGGCAGAGACAGCCTGGACAATTCCTATTGGCTTTCAAAAGCCAATAGAATAAGAGGGAGTAGCACAGCTAAGGAAAAGGGGGAAAAATGGCGGGCTGCGTGGTTTGGTGACCCCCATGAAATGGTCGTTCGACCCCAAATGGGGTCACGACCCACAGGTTTGAGAACCGCTGGTCTAGTTTTAATGAAGAGAAGGACGAGGGGAGGACATGATAACAGTCTTCCAATATCTCAGGGGCTGCCCAAAGAAGAGGGAGTCAAGCTATTCTCCAAAGCGGCCTGAAGGCAGGACAAGAAGCAACGGATGGAAACTGATCAAGGAGAGAAGCAACCTAGAACTAAGGAGAAGATTGAAGCGAGGAGTGAAAAATGTTTACCAAACCAGACGTTTCCAAAGAATAATACGTAGTGTTGTATACCAGATGCTATGATGTTTGATGCATACAAAGATTTTATGTACAATGCTGAATGTTTTAATAAAGGAATTTTTTATATTAAAAAAAAAAAGAAGAGACTGGACAGCCATTTTTCCAAAATGGTATAGGGCAGGGCTTTTCAACCAGTGGTACGGGTACCACCTGTGGTACATTAGCACCTGGCAGGTGGTGTGCGACCATCCTAGAAAAGTGGTAGCGGGGGAGGGGAATGAGCTGAACCAGTGGCAGCAACGCACAAGCTTGAGCAAGAGATGGCTGGAACTGTAGGGCTCAGCGGAAGCGCCAGGATCAGTGCCGCTTTCTAGCTGATCGGTGCTTCTTCGGGACTGTCAGGGCTCAGCAGAAGCGCCAGGATCAGTGCCAGGCTCCAGCTGGAGCTCGGTGTTGATCCTGGCACTTCTGCTGAGCCCAGAAGAAGCACCAATCAGCTGGAATGTTGCAGCCTCTCCAGGGTCTTGTGATTTACATTCAGATGCTTGGCAACTGATTCATATTTATGACAGTCACAGTGTCCCAGGGTCATGTGAAGTGACCAAAACCTGCTGCAACCACCTAGCAGACGGGGGGAATAAAAACCAAACATCCCCCCCACCTCACCCCCGCTGCCAATGCCCAGCAGAAATGCTCACAACAATGAGAACCTCGGACAGGAGGAAGAGCGTCGCCGGGTGGGCAGGCAGGTGTCTTGCTCGGCTGTGGCTTGGGGGGGGCACATTTTTCAGTGCCATTGTAACTTCAAACAGTCACTAAGCGAACTGTTGTAAGTTGAGGGCTACCTGTACTTTATCACTTTTTTCTTTTCTTTTTTTTTGGTCATCAAGTTTTTGACACCTTGCTAGGCGACTGGTGGTCCTCGGATGTTGCTATATCCTAAAAGTGGTACAAGGGGTGAAAAGGTTGAAAAGCCCTGGTATAGGGTTTCCTACCTGAGCAGGGGGGTTGGACTAGATGACCTCCAAGGTCCCTTCCAACTATTATTATTATTATTATTATTCCCAAAGCATGTTTCAAAAGAACTCCTCAAAGGACCAGCTTTCCTCGGTCGCGCCCGAACCCAGGGGAAAAAAAACAACTCAGCTTACCTTTTTGCAGTCTTGGCAAAACACAGCCGCGCTTCCCAGAAACCCCAGGCCTTCCCCGCAGAGCAGGCACTGAGTCGAACCGTTCCCCAGAACACTCTTCTTCATGTTCTCCAGCCGTTCCACCAGGCGCCTGCAAGGCAGAGACTCTGTCAAAATAGGTGCTGCTCCGTGGGCTCCAAACATGGTGTGCAAATCTCGCCATGTCACAGGAGGTGTCGTGACTTTTTTCGCATTGCCAGAGCTGGGGCGGGCGCGGCCTCCGCATGATACAACTGGCCTGCGGGCCGGCAATTTGACACCCCTGATCTTGGACAACTAGCCATGGCCAACTGCAAGAGGGATCTCGGAGTCTTAGTGGATAATCACTTAAATAGGAGCCAGCCGTGTGCTGCAGTTGCCAAAAAGGCCAACACAGTGCTGGGCTGCATTAACAGAGGGAGAGAATCAAGATCACGGGAAGGGTTAATACCACTTTACAAGGCCTTGGTAAGGCCACACTTGGAATACGGCGTCCAGTTTTGGTCACCACGATGTCAAATACAAATACAAATACAAATACAATCAGTCAATTTCAACTTCTCACGGGAAGAAAAAGATCTAGCAAAGTTAGAATTGATTGATTGAACTTTTTAGTCCCACCCAGTCTGCTGTTACTACCGCAGCCACGCCCACCCAATGGGCCACACCCACCCAATGGGCCACACCCACCCAGCATCCGACAATGCATAAGTGGGTTTTGGGTTGCAGTTTGGGCACTCAAGTCTCTAAAAGGTTCGCCATCACTGCTCTAGAAAGAGTGCAGAGAAGAGCAACAAAGATGATCAGGGGACTGGAGGCTAAAACATATAAGGAGCGGTTGCTGGAATTGGGCATGTCTAGTTTAACAAAGAGAAGGACGAGGGGGGACATGATAGCAGTGTTCCAGTATATCAGGGGCTGCCCCAAAGAAGAGGGAGTCAAGCTATTCTCCAGAGCGCCGGAAGGCAGGACAAGAAGCAACGGATGGAAACTGACCAAAGAGAGAAGCAACCTGGAATTAAGGAGGAATTTCCTGACAGTGAGAACAATTAACCTGCCTCCAGAAGTTGTGGGTGCTCCAACACTGGAGGTTTTTAAGAAGAGACTGGACAACCGTTTGTCTGAAATGGTGTAGGATTTCCTGCCTGAGCAGGGGGTTGGACTAGATGACCTCCAAGATCCCTTCCAGCTCTATTCTATTCTATTCTATTCACGCTGTCGCGCCACGCATGCGGGCCGTCACGCCGCGCATGCGCGATGCGGGCCGTCGCGCCGCGCATGCGCGATGCGGGCCGTCGCGCCGCGCATGCGCGATGCGGGCCGGGGTCGAGCCCCGGAAAAGGTTGAGAACCGCTGTTATAGAACTTTGAAAGAAAACAGCCCATCCTAACCCAGGCACGATTAAGGCTGCTGATAAACAAGCTATCTTCATGTCCAGTTCTCACCATTGGGACGTGTGAATTGGATGGGAACTTTAAGCACCATCGGTAAACCGCGAATGTGCTAGACTTTGCGGCTTATTTCCTCCAAACCAAAGCTAATCTTTGTTACTTTCCTCAAATCCCTTCTGCCCGATTTAATGCCACCGACCTTGAAAGTTAAAAGGTTTCCAAATCCTTTAGCAGGCAGATAAAAGAGATAAATAGCTTTCTTCCAAACACCCAGACAATGACAAAAGGAATGAGTTACTGGATTTTTTTTTTTAAATCTATTTTTTTTAATCCAGTTAGGAAAGGATTGCAATGGAGTCGGCCCACCATGAAATTCAAAGTCAATTTATCCTCGCCCAAAATACAGTTTTTCGGGGGACTTAGAAAGTAGAAAAGAATAGCAACAACATCAATGGCTATAAAGATTTTTCAGCAGTAAATCTTAGGTGTTTTTTAACTTTAAGGTTGTAATTCATTTGAGAACTGTCATCCCGGCTGCAATTTAAAAAAAAAAAAAAGATTCAAAGAATACAGAGCATTAACCCCGCTGAGTGCTGCAGGATTATGATGTCAATTATTTCCAGAAGGTGGAACCACCAACTATAAAACTCAGCTTGGCCATTTATCTTTCAACCAGAACAAGCCTGTGACCTCACCTTACAAGACAAACATTGGGCGCTATCTAACCAAATGAAATTTTCAATGGTGAAAAAAGTAAGGTTCTACATTTAGGCAAAAAAACCCCAAATGTACAGGTATAGTATAGGTCAGTGATGGCGAACCTTTTAGAGACTTGAGTGCCCAAACTGCAACCCAAAACCCATTTATGCATCGTCGGGTGCCGGGTGGGTGTGGCCCATTGGGTGGGCGTGGCTGCGGTGGTAACGGCAGACTGGGTGGGACTATTCCAACTTTGCAAGATCTTTTTTTTCCCGCAAGAAGTTGAAATTGACTGATTGATTGAACCGTTTTTGGGTTTTTTTGCACATAGCGGCGGAGGCCTAAAGTTTAAGTTTAATCAAATTTATATGCCGCCCTTCTCCTAAGACCCAGGGCGGCTCACAACAACAATACAATAATACAATAAAGCGAAAAGGTTTTATAAAACCCAGCTGAAGGCCTAGGACTGGAGCCATGGCGCATGTGCCCACAGAGAGGGCTCTGAGTGCCACGTCTGGCACGCATGCCATAGGTTCGCCACTACTGGTATAGGTGGTACCTTGCTCAATAGTAGCAACTGAGAGAGGGATCTCGGAGTCCTAGTGGACAATCCCTTAAATAGGAGCCAGCCGTGTGCTGCAGCTGCCAAAAAAGCCAACACAGTGCTACGCTGCATTAACAGAGGGATAGACTCAAGATCACGTGAAGGGTTAATACCACTTTACAAGGCCTTGGTAAGGCCACACTTGGAATACGGCATCGTGTTGGTCACCACAATGTAAAAAAGATGCTGAGACTCCAGAAAAAGTGCAGAGAAGAGCAACAAAGATGACTGGAGACTAAAACATATAAGGAACGGTTGCAGGAATGGGGCATGTCTAATTTAATGAAGAGAAGGACGAGGGGGGACATGATAGCAGTCTTCCAATCTCTCAGGGGCTGCCCCAAAGAAGAGGGAGTCAAGCTATTCTCCAAAGCGCCTGAAGGCAGGATAAGAAGCAATGGATAGAAACTCATCAAGGAGAGAAGCAACCTAGAACTAAGGAGAAATTTTCTGACATTGAGGACTATTAACCAGTGGAATGACTTGGCTCCAGAAGTTGGGAATGCTCCAACACTGGGTGTGGAGGCTTTCTGGTCACTAAATGAATTGTTTAAGTCAAGGACAACCTGTGTTTGTCTAGATAACACAATAAAAGACTTATAAAACTTATGAATGGAATAGGAAGGTTTTGCAGAGGCCCTAACATTACCAGCAGGAAGGATGCTCGCCTTTGGAAAAAAATGCCTGAATTAAAAGTTTTATTTTAAAAAA